>CM057344.1:566485237-566885237 GCA_030015575.1 Agapanthus africanus
TAAACGTCATTTTTGTTCTGCATCGGCCACGGTAAATGACCAGGGCGCTATCGTAACCCAACATGATATCAGAGCCACCCCATAAAGCTTTACTAGCTAGTTTACACAAGGTTAAAATGTTGATCGAACAAATTTTCCGAGTCGTAATTCCATGTTGACATTCCCGCTGTCGTTTTTAAAACATGTTCAAAAAATTATTCCGAGTATCTTAAAAATACGTGCAGGCATTTATAGGGCACCAGAAGAAATTTGAGCATCTAAGCCAATAATTTGGTCGCGGAACCGCCACGTAACATGCCTATTGGCAGCGGTTCCGCGGCGGTTTTGTGGCGATATGGCGTCAAATTTTTTCTGGCACTATAATTCATGGAAATATGATTTTTGGAATGTATGGTTTTGGCCCAGATTTGTTTGAGTGCTGGATTGCATTTGGGGCTAATATGAAAAGGTTTAGTCGATCGAAATTTTAAGTACGTGTTTATCAGTGTATGTGATAATATCTGTGGCCGTGAATATCATTGAGCATTACGAGAAACAAAAACCTTTTGTTCCTCTGCGTAATAGAAATAATATCCCTTGGAGTTCTTTGGATATCCCACAAACTTACACTGTACTGATCGTGCCTCGAGCTTGTCCACATGCTGCTTTTTAACAAAAGCTGGACATCCCCATATCTTTATATGCTGAAGATGGGGTTTCTTCCCACTCCACATCTGATATGGAGTGGTAGGCACAGTCTTGGTAGGAGCCCTGTTCAGAAGATATGCTGCTGTTTCTAGCGCATAACCCCAGAAATATCGCGGTAACTCAGCATTACTCATCATGGATCGTACTATATCCAATAGGGTTCGATTCCGTCTCTCCGATACACCGTTATGCTGTGGAGTGTATGGAGGAGTAAACTGAGAGAGAATTCCTTTCACTTTTAGGTAACCTAGGAACTCGGCACTCAAGTATTCACCACCTCGATCAGATCTTAGTGTCTTGATACTTTTGCCGGTTTAGTTTTCTACTTCATTCTTGTACTCTTGGAATTTCTCAAAAGCCTCGGATTTATGTTTCATCAGATAAATGAATCCGTACCTTGAGTAATCATCCGTAAAAGTAATGAAATAGGAAAAACCACCTCTTGCATGTGTAGACATTGGACCACATACATCGCTGTGTATGAGTCCTAAGAGCCCGCTCGCTCTTACTCCATGTCCAGTGAATGGAGTCTTTGTCATCTTTCCTTTGAGACATGATTCACAAGTGGTATAAGTTTGATATTCGAACGAGTCCAAATACCCTTCTCTATGTAACTTAGTCAACCTTGTCTCATTGATGTGACCTAGTCTACAATGCCATAAGAAAGCCTTATTTAAATCTGGAGACTTTCTTTTCAGTGTGTTCTGGACATTGAAAATCTGGAGTTGGTTTAAGACATATATACTGTTATTTAGTGTACCGGACCCAATCAAACCATGATTAAGGTGGATGTTAACAACATCACTTACAAACGTGAAATCATAACCTTTATTTGATAACAAGGAAACTGATATGATATTACACGTTAAGCTAGGTACATAAAAACAGTTATGTAAAACCAAAATGTGTCCACTCGTCAATCCCAGGTGATAATCCCCGACGGACACAGCTCCCACGCTAGCTCCGTTAGCAACCTTTAGGGTCATATCACCTTCCTTCAGCACTCTACGGTTTCTCAGTGCCTGCAATGAATTGCATATATGAGATCCTGATCTGGTATCCAATACCCAGGAAGTAGAGTTGATTGACAGACAATTCTCAATTACAAACACACCTGAAGTCGAAGCCACAGCTTGCTTCGGTTCCTGGTTCTTGTCGTTCCACGCCTTGCAATCTTTCTTCCAGTGCCCTTTCCTGTGACAATGGAAACACTCATCCTGGGCCACAGTGGGACACACTCGAGGCGAAGTAGCAGTGTCAAGTCTGCGGACTATGCTGTACTCATGTCACCTGGGAACTGTTAACTGACGACTGGTATAAAACCCAACCAACAGTTCCCTGCGAGTCCTGTCCGGTGTACCCGTAACCCAACGAGCACCTGTATACTATCTCCAGTACGACGTATTGATGGCTGTGGGACAGACCATCTCCCCAACTGGGATGAGAAGCGTACACACTAGTCTACTCCGGAGTATCGATGCCCTGTCTCGATAATCCTACGACTAGGGACCTGAATAAGGATGTGCTTGTAGACTACACAGCCCCCACTAGTGTGACTGCCATCACAATGCGGGTAGTCAAGCAAGATCCTAAAAGCTCTATCAATACATATACTCACATATCAAGATAGAAAAACCAAGTAGTATACTACCATGTTTAGCAAGACTGTTATATACATGTGAATATCCCAAGCTTCCATTAAGTAATATACAAACTAGTATGATACAATAATGGCCCCTAGGGCATATACACTAACAATCTCCCACTTGCACTAGGGCCATGTACTGGCGTATCGAAGACTGATGATCTCGAGTAGCCTCTCGAACTGAATCTGAGGTAGGGCCTTTGTGAATGGATTAGCAATGTTCTCTTCAGTAGCAACTCTCCGAACCTCGATCTCCTGACGATCAATGATCTCCCTGATCAGGTGATACCGCCTTAAGATGTGTCTAGACTTCTGATGGGACCTTGGTTCCTTCGCTAAATCTATAGCTCCGTTGTTGTCGCAATACAGAGGTATTGGATCAACAATGGTAGGAACCACTTGAAGTTCTGTCAGGAACTTCTTCATCCAGACCGCTTCTTTTGCGGCATCGCAAGCAGCAATATACTCCGCTTCCATCGTCGAGTCAGCAACAGTGTCCTGCTTGGAGCTCTTCCAGCATACCGCCCCTCCATTGAGGGTAAAGACATAACCAGACATGGACTTGGAATCGTCCTTATCGCTCTGGAAGCCGGAATCAGCAAAGACCTCCATCTTGAGGTCTTTTCCACCGTAAACCAAGAACATCTCCTTAGTCCTTCTCAGGTACTTGAGAATGTTCTTCACTGCTATCCAGTGCTTCTTCCCTGGGTCTGACTGATACCGGCTAACCACACTGAGTGCGTAAGCTACATCTGGTCTGGTGCACAACATCGCATACATTATAGAGCCTACCGCAGAAGCGTAGGGTATAATAGACATGCGTTCCCTTTCCAAATAAGTCTTGGAAGACATCTCTTTGGATAGGGTGATTCCGTGACAAGCCGGTAGATTACCGCGCTTAGAATCTTCCATACTGAATCTGTTCAGTACAGTATCGATATACCTGGACTGCGAAAGTCCCAACATCCTCTTGGATCTATCATGATAGATCCGGATCTCCAGAATGTAAGAGGCATCACCCAGGTCTTTCATGGAGAACCTGTGTGACAAGAATCCTTTGACAGATTGAAGCATAGGAATGTCATTTCCTATCAATAGAATGTCATCCACGTACAAGACGAGGAATACGACACTTCTGGCTACAACTTTACTATATATACATGGTTCATCTGGATTTTTGATAAAGTCATATTCTTTGACTGTTTCATCAAAACAGATGTTCCAACTCCGCGATACTTGCATTAGTCCATAAATGGACTTAAGCAACTTGCATACTTTCCCGCTGCTCCCACTCTGATTGAAACCCTCTGGCTGATCCATATAGACACACTCTTCTAAATTACCATTCAGAAAAGCCGTTTTTACGTCCATTTGCCAGATTTCATAATCATGGAAGGCAGCAATAGCAAGAAGGACCCGAATGGATTTGAGCATAGCCACTGGAGAAAAAGTTTCGTCATAGTCCAAACCAGGTCTTTGATGAAAACCCTTAGCAACAAGTCTAGCCTTATAGGTTTCCACCTGTCCATCTACACCAATCTTTTTCTTGAAGATCCATTTGCATTCTATGGGTTTTACCCCATCTGGAGCAAAGTCCAAAGTTCATACTTTGTTGGTGTACATGGACTCCATTTCGGTCCGCATTGCATCTAGCCATCGTACCGAGTCGCCGCTCTGGATGGCCTGCTGGAAGCTAGTAGGTTCATCATCTTCGATGATGCAACCTCTCTATCCTCATCTATGAGAAAACCGTAGTATCTCTTAGGCGGATGAGACGGCCTACTATTTCGGCGGAGGGGTGCGGGAATGTCCTGTTCTTCTTAAACTACTGGTTCCACCAAACTTTCGGTAGTAGTTTGTGGTTCTGGAATTTTTTCCAGTTCTATTTCGCTCCCACTTGTATCCTTTTCTAAAACCTGCTGTTCTAGAAAATGGGCATTACGAGAAACAAAAACCTTTTGTTCCTCTGCGTAATAGAAATAATATCCCTTGGAGTTCTTTGGATATCCCACAAACTTACACTGTACTGATCGTGCCTCGAGCTTGTCCACATGCTGCTTTTTAACAAAAGCTGGACATCCCCATATCTTTATATGCTGAAGATGGGGTTTCTTCCCACTCCACATCTGATATGGAGTGGTAGGCACAGTCTTGGTAGGAGCCCTGTTCAGAAGATATGCTGCTGTTTCTAGCGCATAACCCCAGAAAGATCGCGGTAACTCAGCATTACTCATCATGGATCGTACTATATCCAATAGGGTTCGATTCCGTCTCTCCGATACACCGTTATGCTGTGGAGTGTATGGAGGAGTAAGCTGAGAGAGAATTCCTTTTTCTTTTAGGTAACCTAGGAACTCGGCACTCAAGTATTCACCACCTCGATCAGATCTTAGTGTCTTGATACTTTTGCCGGTTTGGTTTTCTACTTCATTCTAGTACTCTTGGAATTTCTCAAAAGCCTCGGATTTATGTTTCATCAGATAAATGAATCCTTACCTTGAGTAATCATCCGTAAAAGTAATGAAATAGGAAAAACCACCTCTTGCATGTAGACATTGGACCACATACATCGCTGTTTATGAGTCCTAAGAGCTCGCTCGCTCTTACTCCATGTCCAGTGAATGGAGTCTTTGTCATCTTTCCTTTGAGACATGATTCACAAGTGGTATAAGTTTGATATTCGAACGAGTCCAAATATCCTTCTCTATGTAACTTAGTCAACCTTGTCTCATTGATGTGACCTAGTCTACAATGCCATACGAAAGCCTTATTTAAATCTGGAGACTTTCTTTTCAGTGTGTTCTGGACATTGAAAATCTGGAGTTGGTTTAAGACATATATACCGTTATTTAGTGTACCGGACCCAATCAAACCATGATTAAGGTGGATGTTAACAACATCACTTACAAACGTGAAATCATAACCTTTATTTGATAACAAGGAAACTGATATGATATTACACGTTAAGCTAGGTACATAAAAACAGTTATGTAAAACCAAAATGTGTCCACTCTTCAATCCCAGGTGATAATCCCCGATGGACACAGCTCCCACGCTAGCTCCGTTAGCAACCTTTAGGGTCATATCACCTTCCTTCAGCACTCTACGGTTTCTCAGTGCCTGCAATGAATTGCATATATGAGATCCTGATCCGGTATCCAATACCCAGGAAGTAGAGTTGATTGACAGACAATTCTCAATTACAAACACACCTGAAATCAAAGCCACAGCTTGCTTCGGTTCCTGATTCTTGGCGTTCCACGCCTTGCAATCTTTCTTCCAGTGCCCTTTCCTGTGACAATGGAAGCACTCATCCTGGGCCACTACCGGCACCGCAATCTTTTTCTTTCCCTTCCCTCCCATCTTACTAACACCTCCTCTAGGTTTGGTGGCGGCCTTCTTCTTCCTTCCTTTGGCCCTAGCCTTGGACCTGGAAGAAGAAGCACCGCTAACAAACATAGCTAGTGTTTCCCTTGCCTTCTGCCAGGTGCCCTCTGCATTCCTCAACATGTTAAGGAGTTCCGGAAGTTCAACTTCTATTCTTTGAATGTTGAAGTTCAGAATAAACTGGACGTAGGTGGAAGGAAGGGACTGGAGAATAAGGTCTGTATAGAGCTCATTATCCAAAGTCGTCCCAAGGTCTGTGAGTGCTTCTATATAGCCTATCATCTTCAGGACATATTCTCCTACCGATGATCCGACGGCCAAGCTCGCTCGAAACAAGTTCTTTGAGGTCTCGTATCTTGCTATACGAGATTGCTCTCCATAAAGTTCCTTTGTATGGAGAAATATGGCATCTAGTTCCATATCCTCGTGCCTCCTCTGATGTTCATTGTTCATCGAGGCAAGCAAGATGCACTTGGCCTTCGCGCAATCGAAATCCCAGGTTTTGCGGATTTCCTTATCCGCATTACTGGATCTGGGACCAGGGACAGCAGGTGCCTTAGCGTTGAGGACGTACCCCAATTTGTCATAGGTCAAAGCCATTTTGACATTCCGCAGCCAATCTTTATAGTTTGGCCCTGTCAGTATATTTTTCTCTAAAAGTAACTTAAGTCCAGTCATTTTCAGGGTCGCTGCAATTAGGAGAGAGAGAAGAAAACTCTTTAGCATGATGCTCTTGCAAGTTTAGAGTGGTTTTTAATTTATCTAAACTGGATGGCTCCCACTGTTTCTCGAATCCTTCCTCAAACCATAAAAGAAGAATTAGCCAGGACTATTCTCACTGTACAATACTTGCTTAACCGTTCAGCCAGGCTGGTGTCGGTACTTCGAGGGAGGTTTTCCAACGCTTTCGCGAAGTTCCTTAATTAAATAACCTCTTTTCTCTGGGGGCGTAACCCCGCTGACACCTTTCTAGACACCTACTTGGTTTATAGCATTGATCGTTAAGTGACGAATATCCTGATAAGTAGCATATACTCACAGTAGGATCGGGATCCAAATATCATCGTCTGATAATGCTGAAGGAATCCTACCAACATTCATCAAACTCCAAATGGTATGCATCTCTTTGCAAATTTCAGTTTCTTTAGAAATTCCCGATATATATTTTTGCCCCATGCTCTTATGACCTTGGCTTTGGTCAAAATGTCATAAGTCACATGTCAAGTTCTACCCGTCATTATCTTGTCAATTTTAACCCATCCGTACATACCCCTGACTTTAGTCAAATGATAATACTACTGTCCCAAACTAACTCATCTATCTATGCAACAAATGAATACCCAGCAGCTACCAAACACTATGCCTTGACTTTGGCCAAAATGCATAGCTTGAATACTACTGAATACCCAAATGAAATGACGGAGGGCTACGAATGGTTTTGGCGAAACCGTGAACGTAGTGAACTTGATATAACCGAAGAAACCTGATAGCTTTTAAAAGGAGTGGTTAAAGCTCCGCAATTTTAAAAAATATGCTCTGTTTTAAAATAACCGAGTGGTTTCTTTTAAATTGTTCCAACGATTAAACTTTTGGTTTATTTTCTTTGCATTAATAATAATGCGTCCCATCATTAACCTATCATTACAGAAAACAACGAAAATAAAACGTCCTCTTATGCCATCCGCATTCGCCACTGGGTCCCGTCATCACCCGTTAGGTTACTTAACTAACGGCAGAGCGGGGACTGGGCTAGCGCGGGTGTAAAACATAAGTGACGTCTAAATAGCTATCATATATAGATATTGTACATTCGTCAGACGCAATAATAGGCATTCCAGATCTCATATGAACTTTATTGGATTTGCAAGCAATCCGCATTTGTTTAGAGCCTGCAACAAAAGACGGATTACACAGTTGTGATGAATAGCCATTACCCCACTCTAGACCCCTACGGGTACGGCAAACTACCCGCCAAATACCCGAAGTGAAGCGGTCTCCCTCAACAAAGTGAGTAGGCCACCAAACACTTCAAAGTACCCGGTAGTTTGTGCACCCCACCTTGGGTCTTTCCTAGGAGCAAAAACAATAAAATGAAATAATACAACGGTGGCAACAACCGCAACCTGGATGTGCCCCGCAAAAATAATATTACAACATATTATAATTACATTAAATGAATTAAAATAATAACCCATCACAAAACCCCGGCTAATCATCACAACAGTCTAATACAGTTCACATCCACAAACAGTTAAAACCATTACAGAAATGTGCAACCTCCTGCCAACCGACATACTGGCAGTTAGGGAAGGTTTACGAACACATTATACAATCACAGATATAATCAAATTAGCAAACATCGTAAGATTTCGATCGTGCAAACACTTTAGATTCTACTCCAATACTTCTCTGTGCACCTGAGACTTGAGCAGAAAAATAAACATTCCAGAAATATCATTATTAACACAGGAGAGTTTCTGAAGGAATTTGGGCTGACTCGGCCCCAACTCGGCCGCGGATCCGCGGTGGATCGCATGGATCCGCCGCGGTTCCGCGGTGAGTTGGCCGAGTTAGGAGTCCAAATTTCTTCTGTAGCCCTATTATTCTCTGCTGGTTATTCTGAAGCTCCCTGAAAAATTTTTAGAGCCAGTTTTAAAATCGACAGAAACTGTGATAAATCGATGATGTTTCCGGTTCTTTTTGCGTTCGAAATTCATACGACTTTGCTAATGAATTAATTATTGTTTAGCGAGGCTCTGATACCACTGTAAGTCGATGTACAACACCCCACGACTTGCGGGGAGGCGGAATAATGAAAAACGATCTTGTTTTAGGCGTAAACATCGACTAACCGAGAATCTTTGCTAAACTATAACTAACAAGTATCATAGAAGTTAACAACTACTATGAAAAGTGATTATACCTAATGAACCGTGTCCTTCGTCTTTTCGTTCTCCACCTCCTCCTCGGCCTTCTCCAAGTAGTAGACGATCCACCCGAGAGCTTTACTTCAAGCTTCACCTCAAACTAGAGGTAACTAGGTTTTTTAAAGTGCTAATCTAAGTAACCTAGGTGATATAGAGAAGGGTTATGGATTAAGTAGTCTAATCTAATCCTTGATCTCAACACATGAGAGGGGAGGATTAGGGTTTGAAGACAGAGAGCTTGACGAGAGAGAAGGTGAGCATAAGAATGAGATGAGATAATGATCTATCATAATATATATCAAGTATTATCATTTATCCAATAAAAGAAAATAAAGGATGAATAATCATGCTTCATAAATACAAGAGGGTGGTTCATCTCCATGAGTCATTAAGCATTTATGATGCATTAATGACATAGATGAATCACTCATATGACTCACTAATCTCATTTAATGCATATGCCACCTTAACCCCCAAGTCACCATCTTCTAGAAGGTTCTCACGTAATTACTAGAACGCCCCTCCTATCCGTGAAAACACGGAAAAATTTTAGACTGTATAAATCCAATAACCGGATACTAGAAACTGGCTTAAACCAAAGCCGACTAGTAAAAACACCTGTATACTATCTCCAGTACGACGTACTGACGGCTGTGGGACAGACCATCTCCCCAACTGGGATGAGAAGCGTACACACCAGTCTACTCCAGAGTATCGATGCCCTGTCTCGATAATCCTACGACTAGGGACCTGAATAAGGATGTGCTTGTAGACTACCCAGCCCCCACTAGTGTGACTTCCATCACAACGCTGGTAGTCAAGCAAGATCCTAAGAGCTCTATCAATACGTATACTCACATATTAAGATAGAAAAATCAAGTAGCATACTACCATGTTTAGCAAGACTGTTATATACATATGAATATCCCAAGCTTCCATTACGTAATATACAAACTAGTGATACAATAATGGCCCCTAGGGCATATACACTAACATAGAGTGGAGGTGTAAACTTCAAAAGGATTAGGTATGGTTTCACTCGAAAGGGACTCTTCACAGTCTGGCAAATCAAGCACTACAAAGTCACACAACTCGTTTTTATTTTCAACTGGTGAACTATTTGGGACAATCAATGGAGAACAGGAGTTGTGGGCTTCAATTGGGTATGGGTAGGTATGATTTGGGAATGTGTAGAACTCACTCGCTCCTTTCAATTTCTCCCTCCGTCCAATCGCCTCCTCATACATTGAATTTTTTTTAGCAAGTTGGAAACTAGCTACCGGTTCACTAGGTTGTATAAGGGCAGCTACGGACACATCCACATTCCTCACCATTTTGTTTGTTGCGAAGATATAAGCCTCCAACGACTGTTCCAAACTAGACATGGGTTGTGAAGGGGTTTCGGTAAAAGATTCAAAACTGTTTGGATACGTGAAACTCCCAATTGGCTGTGTAGAAGCAATATCTAGTGAAGGTGGGAAAGTCGGGTAGGACTGATAGGAACGACAGGAGTAGGATCAACATTTGGATAAAAAGGTGAATGGACTTGTTGATTCCTATAACTGGATGTGTGGAGAGGGGTGAAAGATCGGCTACGAAATTGAGCAATATGCTCAGCAATGGACATCGGTTTAGGAGTTACAGCAGGACTCGAAAAAGTGGTATCAACATACGAAGGTGGTAAAGGTGGACATGGTTGACACAAAGTGGGTTGCGACGTCGAACTGTTTCTCCTAGACGCTTCTATTTAATTTTTCAAAGAAATTTTGGGCACGGAAGGATCTTCCTTAAATCGACCGAAACAATTGACGTACGAAGCAAAGTTAGGTTCGGGATACCAAAGTTCGGCAAGAGATTTGTGATGTGGGGTACCCATGATGAGAAGAGAAATAAGGTAGGCGGTGCAAGGATTTCTTAGCGACAAAAGTTGCAAGTCTTTTAAAAAAAATTTCCTTTTTCCTTTTTCTCTTTATTTAGAACTGTTTGCAAAAAGATTTTCGAGAAAAGAGCTAAGACACACTTTTGATCAACCAAAAATGCACAATCAGGCCTAAATCTAGGGTCACCTAGGTCAGCTAGACAGCTCCTAACCGTTTCAAAGGGCTAGAAATAGGACCTCAAACCGCCTCTTCACCGCTAATTGCGGCCAAGTAAGTGCCAGGTAAGTGGGAGGCTCCCCACTACAAAAGTAGTGGTCCTAATTAAGTAACCACTTGCCTTAGACACACTTGCCTAGACACCGCAAAGTCAGATTAGGATAAACGGTCGATGCCTATAACTAGTCCTCTGTCCTATTGAGCGCAACGTCCTTAGGACTGAGTCTAGTATTTTTTTTAATTAAAGATTTGGCCAATGCAAATGCCTTATGTGATTTCTGGGGTCCTGGGAAGGGTGATGAAATCCCCACCCAATCTGAATTGGTCAAAAGCCTCTTAAAATCCGATTAAAGATATGCAAAACAGTAAATCACCTGCAATTAAATCTTTTTTATTTTATGCGCGGCGCAAAGAATCCTGCACAAGATTTGTTATTTGGAAGGGAAGATTTTTTTTTAAGCGCAAGGAATCCTGTAGAAGATTTGACAAAAGATATATGGGAATTGGCAGAAGAGGGAAAAGGGGAGCAAACAGTGCAAAAAACGCACGCTGACGTGGCAAATGGACCACGGAACCGCGGCGGGAGTGCGCTTGCGCGGCGGAAGGGCGGCGGATTTGAAGCTTCAGGTCTCTGAAAAAATTGTGCTGCTCTGTTGTTCCAATTCCTTTCTGTTCTGATCTACCTTTTTCTATTTCGCACTCTGGATTTTTCCAGATCCGTCGATCCAGCAAAGATTCACAAAAAATACCCTTTCCAAAAAATAACAGATGATATATTTATATATTTTTTTTTCAGTTTTTTTGATTTTTTTAATTAAGATTAACCCGAAATTGCAAAAAGGAAATAACACGCCATCCCCGGCAACGGCGTCATTTGATTTATCTCAAAAACTATCTATTAACCGCAATCAAGAACGGCGTCGCTTGGTAGCTATCCGGTGAGTACGGGTCGGTCCACAGGGATGTTGTGAATCTCCTAATCGCTCTTACGAGTTAATTCCGAACGGTGTTCGGATTGATTATTAAATCTAAAAATTAAATCTATCTATACTAAGATTATTTAGATCTAAATCTTGCTAGGGTTAGGTTTAGGAATGGTTTGGAAATGTAAATAAATCTCAACGCTTTCTATACCCATGTTAGGATCTAGTAGGAGTTATGATAATTATTAACAAAAGGGATTAGAATCACCGAGAAGATATTTTCTTCCTCTAGTTTCTTGTCCTTCCTTTATCAATTCTTACCCTAACCTCCATGGAAAACATCACAACCGGGCCTTTATACTACGGTATCACCGCTACTTCGAGGGATAGGGTGCCGTAGAGAGCGGTATGTGCATGTATGCATGGAGTCCTATTAAAAAGTATGATGGGAAAGAAAGGGATGAGAGATCTCATCTCTCAAAAGCCTTCCCCAAAGCTAACCCTAACAAGCGAGGAGACTACTCGCTCATTAGGGAATTTAAAAACATTTATCTAGGGCAGAGAATGAAAAATTACCTAGGGCAAGAATTGAATCTAAACTAGAGCAAATAAATAAAACTACTTACAGATGGCTCTCTCCAAACATCAACACAGGGTTGTCAGATCTGAATTCATGAATTGAAAAGAGGCACCGATGCTCTCCAAAAGAATTCTGAATTTTATTCATAAAAAGAGGCATGAGGGAGGCATGAAAAGAATACAATGATTTAGAGTTCCTATTTATAAAGGATAGGAAACCCTAGGTTACAATTGATCCGCATGTCTGCATTTACAAGAATACCCCTATGTTGACCAGTCAAACCCACCACTAAATTATGGTAAAATTTCCAACTCATAAATGCGCAAGCCCGCCGCGGAACCGCGGCCAAACATTGGCCGCGGTTCCGCGGCCAAAAGGAAGAGTTGGGCTTGGTGGTTTCTTGTGTAGCTTCTGGTAATTTTGGGCTTTCTATTTATATGGTTCTTTTCTTCATTTGGCTTCTAGATATTCTCCAGATCTTCCAGTGAATACTTGTAGTGGACTTTAACCGTTCGCTTTGTAATCTTGGACCTTGCGTTGCCTTGTACTGTTCTTTTGTGTAGGCTTGATTAAGATCCTTCTATTTGTTGGTCAAAGTCTCTCTTTTGCATCATCTTCTATCTTTTTCACTGTTTTAGATCCAAGAACCTGTAACCTGTAATATGTAGCAGACATGCATCAAAAGCACCTGTTTATTTATAAAACGAA
Organism: Agapanthus africanus; assembly: GCA_030015575.1. Lineage (NCBI taxonomy): Eukaryota > Viridiplantae > Streptophyta > Magnoliopsida > Asparagales > Amaryllidaceae > Agapanthus > Agapanthus africanus. The sequence goes on from CM057344.1 coordinate 566,498,191, forward strand.
TAAGAATGGGGAATATAATAATACAATATTATGGTATGAACACCGCCTCTGCCAGATTGTATATTCTTTTATTGGGGAATGACCGGATTGAGGACGATGTCGCCATTGTATATATACTTTTCTTTTCTGTACTAAGATTACCCCGCGGGGGAGTGCTCGAATAGCCGGGTTCTAGAGGGTAACGGGCCCGCATCTTATGGCGTTGAAACGGAGGGGGGCCTTACTCTAGATTTGGCGGGCTATTCGCCACACTCGTAGGGGGTATAGGATGACCCACGGAGGGGTGCTAAAGTTACCGGACTCCGTGAAGTGCTAGGTTGCCCATTCACTTTATTGATTGGGGTTGCCTCACTTCTGGGATTGGCATGTAACTTGCCGCGCTTGTAGGGGTCCAGGTTTTCATGGCACGGGCTATCCACATGACCAGAAAAGTCGGGTCTCATTTGCGGCTCAAATGAAACCCGAGGCTCCAAGATTATCCACCATTCCGTGTTGCTTGTTGATGTTCTGTGATATTGCTTATATCATACATGGGACGAATGTTATATATATATATATTTATATATAGTAGTAGATGTTGTATATGTTTTGCATTTGCGCTAGTCTAGTCCCCGCTCTGCCGTTAGTTAAGTAACCTAACGGTGCATGACAGGACCCCGTGGCGAATACGGATGGCATATACGTACATTGTATTTTCGTTCCTTTTTCTGCTGTGATATGGATTAATTGATAGGACTGCATTAACTTTGATTAATGCAAAGAAAAAAAAAACTAAATGATGTTGTTAGAACCAATTTTGAAAACCGTTATTACAAACGTTTCTTTTTTCTTTGCATAGCGATATTCGGTTCTGAATATCCAGCACCTCATTCGACGAGGCATGAGCCGAGATCCCTTTATAGGGAGTGACCTCTTGGGCAAAAGTTTGCGTCATTGTAATAACTTCATTATAGTCGATTCTTTTGCTTTGCATCGTGGTATTCAGTTAGGAATATCCTACACCTCATTCGATGAGGAAAGAGCAGAGATCCCTTCACAGGGAATGACCTCTTTAGCAAAAGTTTGCGCCACTATATATTTATGAAACCACTCGGTCCCTTCAACGATATCAAATTCATTACGTTAAAGGTTTTTCGCCAAAAAACCAGCCGTAGCCCGCTAAACTCATGAAGTGATTAACCGATCTAATTTAGGTTAGAGTGAACGCTAAGTGTTTCTTTTCTCTCTCTCTCTCTTTGGCAGCGACCATGACCCGGCCTCAAAATTAGACTCATGAACCAAGTTAACCGAACCTTCTTAAAACACTTTGGCTTTTGGATTGTCATTTAGTCGCATATATCCCCGCCTCTCCTACTTTCCCTTTGCATTTCTCCGGAACACTCCGTATCACTACGAAAATCCATATTTCTTGGATATTCCATCCTATAGTTACATATGAACTCGAAGAAACTTATTTTAGTTCGAGGATGGATTCCGGTTCTGGAGAAATTAAATACGATTATTCGGCTGTCTTTTCTCTTTACCTTTTCTCAGGTTGCAAGGGCTCCTAGTATTAGGAGAGTACACCTATTGAGCTTATTGGATAGTCTTCTTCCAAACCATAGGTAGGTGTCGAAAGGTAGGGAAGGAAGAAAACCAATTAGCTTGAGTGTGGTGTATGGAAGGTAATAAGTAAATACATATAAAGGGATTAGGATGAAGGCAAAGGAAATTGCGACTACCATCATTCACGACGAAGCCGCATATACCCCTGCCACTCCTACTTCCCCTTTGCATTTCTCCAGAACACTCCGTATCACTACGAAGATCTATATTGCTGTTAGTCATATATATGCCCTAGAGGCCATTATTGTAAATTATTGTATATTATAGTGGATGCTTGGACATATATATATTTAGAGGACTTTCTTGCTCGACATGATAGTATGCTATCTGGTTGCACTTTATCTTAACATGTACACTTATATTATTATATTGTCTCTTTGATACATGTTGATAAAGCCCTTATGATGTTGGCTTAACTACCAAGACTATGATGCAGATCATACTAGTGGGGCTTGTGTAGTCCGTAAGCACATCCTTTAACCATTCCTAGTCGAGGGGATATCGAGACAGGGCATCGATATTCCAGAGTAGACTAGTGTGTACGTTTCTTGACCCTGTATGGGGGTGATGGTTGATCCCACAACTATTGGTGTTTGACATCAAAGATTATACACAGGTGCTCATTAGAGAATGGGTACACCGAACAGGAGTCGCCAAGAACTCCTAGTTGGTATTATACCTATCTTCAAATAGAAGTTCTCTGGTGACACTTGTACATGTTAGTCTGTAGACCCGAGATCGTCATAGAGTCTTGTGTGGTTCCCACCGTGCTTTGATTTCCTCCCTACCACGGCTCAAAGGAGTCATGCAAACAGGTGGATTTTGGGTACAGTCCCGAGTCATATGGAGACAGTGAGCGATAGGTGGGGTTTCGTCTCTCCCGGTATTGGGAGTTGATGTTGCACTATGCTCTATTGGCTATAACAGAAAGTCCCTGGCCAGGGCTGATGAGATTTACTGGTAAATGTTATCAGTGGTTTCTCGAACGGTTATAGGCCACACATCAGCATGACTTATCAAGTTACTGGGGTCTGACGATCCCACCCGTAGACTTGATATGCGACATATCAGACGAAGAGACCGGACTGTACGGTAAGTGTTGCTTATAGGCTTTATGGGAGTTTGGACAAGCTTGCTTGTTGATCTTCTATTCGCTCAATACCTGGATAGCCGTTACGTCCAGCTAGTACCGCTAACGGCTTGTGGGTGGATGATGTGATCATTACCTACTGCTGGCGTATTGACGAGTTTTTAGAGTCCCATACAGAGGTTTCCTAGCTCAAGCGAAACGAAGTAGGGCACATATGGTGATATGTGCATGTAACATTTCAAAAAAAATAAAATATTATTTTTGGGAATTTTTATAATTTAATATTATTTTAATGAATATTTTAATATTTCGGTATAATTAAATACCGATAAAATTGGGGAAAATTTGGAAAATTATAGAAATTACTAAAAAGAGGTTGTTTTATGCGAATTATGCAATTTTTAAGTTTTTATGATTAATTATATGCTAATTTAGTGCTAATCGTGATTAAAAATCGCTAATCGGTTTTTTAGCATTTTTGTGCAAAACATGCACATATCTTTTTTTTTACCTTTGTGCATTTCTACCATGTTGTTTTGGGGTTACTATTGGTGTGAGAAGGAATTTGGGTTAAAGGAAAAAAAGAAAAGAAAAAGAAAAAAGGATATAATATATAGGTATGGGTGAGAGAGAAAAAGGGGGGGGGGTTATCTTTGACCAAGCCTTAGCCTTTTCCCTTCATTTCTTCAACTCATTTCCTCTCTCCCTCTTCCTCTTCAGCTGTTGCTGCTGCCCTAGCTCCTTTTCCCCCTCTTCAACTCCTCAAAACACATCCAAAAAAAAACACTCCAAAAACCTATCTTCATTTCACAAAAAAGATGCACAAGCTCGAGGGAAACACATTGGACCAAGAAAGCAAGGATTTTGGCCACTTGGGGCAACTCAAGAAAATTCTTGAGTTGCCAAATGAGGTATTTTTCTGGACCATTAGCTTAGTTTTTGCATTACTTATACCCCCATGCTAGGTTAGAATCGATATTGTGTGATGTTGTGGACTTAAGGAAAACCTAGTTAGGGTTTATGTGAAATTGAGAGTTGTGTTGTGAAATTGAGCTCAGTAGAGGTTACACAAACACCCTAGTTCTTGAATTAAGACCCAAACCTGAGACTTGAAACCCGGAATACGGATTTAGAAACCGATATCGGAAGAATTGAGGAATCTATGAGGGTTAATTGAAATCTTCTATCATTAGAAGACTCTGAAAATTATTTTGCTTGGACAGTGATACATGCAGGCACCCAGGAGACCACCACCAAAACCCTAGCCCCTATCTCCCCAACATGGTCGCAGATTTATTCTGTCTGGCCGCAAATTGCGGCCAGACCTGGTTCTATTTCATTCGTGTTTGTTCTATGGTCCCCTAATCTGTAAAATAGACCCCTGGCATATGCAAAATTATCCAATTTGACCTAGGGTGAAATCTGGGACCCTTTTCTGTAGTTGCTATTTTGGATTCGTGTTTCATTTCTCGTATTTTAAATTCTGGATTTGCGTATTGTGTTTTACCTCGATCACTTGACGTTTGTACGACGAGATCGAGGGTCGTTTGATGGTTTTGAAAGCGCAGTCTATAGGTTCTAACCTATAGGCCTTAGCGTGTCGTTTTGGTATTCCCGATGTGATTTTAATACGCATTCCGATTATGCTATCTATGTAGGTACCATCATATGGATTCCATACGATGAAGAAGACGAAGGCGACATCGACACCGACACGCAGGATACAAGGTGAGTAGATTATATCTACGGGGGAAGTCGGGTGGATGGCGTATAGCACCCCCGCAGTTCAAGGTTTAGTATACTATATTTATACTATATATGCGTTTGATAGCATTAGGTGCGATATGGATAATTGAGATGAAATTAGGTGTACTATGGATAGAATAGGGTTTAGTTGTAAACTAGTATAGTTCCTAGTTGCGAACCCTAGAATAAATTTACACCCACACGCACACACATGCTTATTTGTTATGGTTATACCTAGATGATGAGGATTGTGGACGATATTTGGAGATGAGTCGATGAGATTGGGTATAGTGCCATGAGACTGGTGATATGATGTGATTCGTATTTGGGATACGACATGAGATTTTTATCAGGCCTTTGGACGTGTGTTTCCCACCCGCATTCATATTTATATAGATGGTATCGATTTATACTAGACTTAGATCAGTACCCCAGAACACGAGATATGATGATAAGGATACCTGATAATTGATGAGATGAATGCGATATTGACCCGTACCCAGCTTTTGGGATGCCGTACGATGATTTACCGTACGAGCTTTATATTGATGATAGATCCGCACTCATGACTCGAGGATGTCATATGATATTGTATCGTATGCGGTACCTTTGAGGCGGGGTCACCGACTATTATACTTTTATATTTATATATCGACTCAGATGTAGGTGGTTTCCATACCCCTCCTATTTGACTTGTTAGCTAGATCTGTAGTTGCTAGTAAAGGTTAGGCTAGGCTGATGTCATACCTATTTCAAAACTAACGAATCGGGAATATTTCAAGAATAGGCACATGGATTCTACGGATATTTTCAAAAGACACATCTTTTCTTAAAAACACCGTAGCCCTTATTATACTAAAAACCCCGATTCGTCTTATTTGAAAAGGCAAACTGTAGGACCTTTTATATTGATGCCGATGTGTCACTGTTGCGTTTATTAGTCGATTCCTGCATATTCTTGTTATTCGCATCGCATTGCATGTGCAAATGGTTATTGCTATATTAAACTCATGCTGTTAGGACACCAACACCATTATCGATGATGCATATGTTCTACGTACACCTGCTTGCCGGCTCACACACTTCATCATCGATAATTGCCATGTCACTACACTGTAGCACTGTTGCATTCAGGATATGATCTCTTGCATGGCATACTTGTGTACATACCCCTTGTACACCCATACTTACATACATAAGTATTTGCACATACATAGATGATTCTGTCTTGATTAGAGATTTGGGAACCGCAAGATACTCTTTAAAACTGATTCATTTTAAAAGAGCGGTTTTCCTTCAATATGTGCATATTACTATTCCACATTGCATGATATACTGATATGCTTACATTTCTTTTACATGTCGCATACATCATGCTTTTGATTAAACGCATTGAGATATGTTGCTTCCATGATATTTCTGGATTTGGGAACCGTGGATATTTCAAAAGAGAGTATGTAATTGTTTAAAAAACCCGGTTACCCTTGATATGATATTTCAGTGCGTCCACCATGTGTTTTCTCGGTGTTGAGAGTGACATGTGAAACCCGATTCAAGGAGTGGATGATGCCGATTGCGGGTACATGGTGGACCCGGTATGGTACCCCGGGACGAGAACGGATCGCTGTGTAGCTAGACGGTGAGCCTGGCAGAGGGACTACTACCTACCGGTGATTGTATTTGAGCTCGGTGGATATCCGGAGGATACCGACCGGAGTTGAGAGATGATATGGGCTGATCCAGACTGACGGAGCCCGATATATGAGGATTTATATGCCGATGCTAGGCACAGGTTTCATGATGTTTTCGAGTGTCGATACTTGACGCTCAGGTTCCATGATTTTGAAATGTCGCGAGCGACACATGTTGATTTACATCCTCATACTTCCATGCATATGTTTATGATATTTACATGCATGATGCTTATTGTCATTGGGTGACACGTGGATGATATTCACATACTCATAGATTTCATGATACAGTTGACATTGATTACATTGATCATACTTCATATTTACGATATATTGCTACCTGAGGCACTGGCACGAGCACCTGGCACTACACTCATGTATAGATGTTATATTGCCACCTTATCTTACTTCAGACTTATACATGTTGAGGATATATTATTATTGATCGTATTGACCTAGGATTATGTCATGCATACGATTTCTACCCTGCGATGTTTTATATTCACGAGTTGGCAACTCACCCCCGTTGTGCCACAGTTCTTGCAGGTTTTTGCCGTACAGGTTCCATTGCGGCTTTTCTGGCACACTGCTCCCTTTCTGGGTGATTGCATTGGTAGGTGGGTTCACTCGCATCGTGACCACCCTTGTATTATTTTATCCAGTTGTATCTAGAAATTCCATCAACCAAAACTTGTATATTGTTTCAGACTTAGAAAACCAGTTATGTATTATTTCGACCTTAGAGTCGCGTGTTTGTAGTATTATGGTTTTCATGTTGATTTTGAGTTTCTTTTGAGTTTTTGATCCTCGCCCTTTGGCGTTGTATATTATATTGCTTGCGTGGTTGTGACCGTCGATTGACGAAGATCTAGCTCCTGCTTGGGGGTGCCTTTTATTGTGCACATATATATTATTCATGTTGTACCCCGTTCGGGGCCAGTATTTACAAAGGAAACTCTGCCGAAATTTTTAGAAAAGATATGGAGGATTTAAAATGCATATTCGGCTTACCTATTTTAAAAACTTGTTTTCTTCACTTCTTAAAACTATTTCCTTTATTTATTACCTAAAAATGGTTTTAGATTTCTGGGCTTTTGGCTTACTTGAATTAGATGGGGTCCTATAGACTTCATATGATTCAAGTGCCAGTCACGGGCTATTTCGGGTCGTGACAGTACGGGAGCTTGATTAAATACGTGTATGTGATACCGTATTCTAATATCGCGATATGTGATATCCGTTAGGTTATATGTGATATAACCGGATTGTTGAATCAAGTGTTGATTCAATAATATGTTATATGTATATATGTTTGATATTGGCCGGTTATATGTGATATAACCGAATTATTGAATCAAGTGTTGATTTGATATAGTATTGATAGTTGTCAGTTATATGTGATATGACCAGGTTATTGAATCAAGTGTTGATTCGATAATGTGATATACATATAAATGATATTAGTCGGTTATATACGATATAACCGGATTATTGAATCAAGTGTTGATTTAATAATTTGATATATATTTTTATATTTGATATATTAATATATATTAACTAATATTGTGCTCACTTAAAGAATTTCTACTCTTTATAATACATTTAGTATATATGTGATATATATTATATGTATTTATATATTGTGTTATGGCGGATGATACATTGGACATGGGTGTATGAGACTCACACCAAGACTAAAGATATTTGGGCGATTATTTATTAAGAGTTAATTAAAAATTAGATGGAAAATGAGCATGGCTTAGATGCTTGTGGAAGCATGTAGAAGCCATGACTCATTCCACTAATTTTGTTTTTACTTTAGATATTTTCTCACTCAACCATTATCTTTAGCTCATGGTTAACTCTCTACATTATCATTTGAGATATTTCCCTCACCTAAGTTAATCTTCTTCATCTCATTTTTGCTCTCTAGCTTTTCATGAGGTGAGAAAAGAAAAAGAGAAAGTGGGTTCTAAAGTGTGCAAAATTCCTACTTCATCAACCTACTCTCATCTAGCCCATAAGATTAGGTTGTTTGCTTCACTAATTCTTTGATTAGTGAAGAGGTGGCTTGAGTTAGAGTAATTTTAAGGTGGATCATCTTCGGCCTCGAAGACGACAAAGCAAACTCATTCCTTTCACCAAGTGGAGCCTAAGAAGAGTTCTAGGGAGCACTACTTGGAACTAAGGGACTACTACTTAGAGCTTTAGAAGTGAAGGACCGGTCTACAAAGGTTGTATTCTCTATTCACTTAGTATAAAGTTTGTTTACATGCAATGAAACCTTAATTCTCTAGTTCGATTCTAGGTTAGTGTAGCTTAGACCTCTAGATTTTTTTAAATTGCATACTTGATGCATGTGGAACCTAGTAGAGGTGCTAAGACACACTTTCATGGTATCAGAACCAACCTAGAGCATTAGGTTTGTTCTAAACGACGTTAAAGTATTTGGTCGAACTTCGAAACCCGGAAAATCACTACTTTCTGTAAAAAATTTCAAAAGTTGATGTTTTCGAGATTAAAAATAGTCAGAAAATCGTGCAGGGTATGTAATGGAGCCTTAAGAAATTCGAGGCCCCATCTCCACTAATGCGATGCAGAACAGCGGCAAGAACCCCTGTTTGGCCGCGGTTCCGCCGCATGATTAGGGAGTCTTGGGTTCCATTTTCTTGTGCTGCTCCATTTGGTCATTAGGCACATTCTGGGTAGTTTTAGTGAGACTCAAATGTTGTGGTCTCTGTGATTTGTGGTTGTTTGAGATATCGATCGAAATGTTTGACATCGTCTAAATACATATGATATGCGATAAAATATTTGCAATCCATATTAATTAGTTTTGTGAAAACTAGTTTGTGTTTTATAAATCTCGCGTTTTAGTCTCTTTTGATCGATTGCTACAGAGTTTCGATTTGGATCAAAACTCCATCGCAATCTCGTATTGCATGTGGATAGTCATCAGGAAATACTACTAGATAGCCATGCCCCATAGCCCCGACCAAGTGACTGTAGGAGAACCCCGAGGCTAAGAGCATCCAGTCGGGTGCTCGCGGCCATGGTGTTCCGCCTAAGTGCACTTCGTTAACGGCATCGGGGGTGCGGCGATCTACTAAAGTTCTCGACGAGCATTCGATCATTTAATGAGGAATCCTGTTGAATTACCCGACTGATATTGAAAAGTATTTTCAATATGAGACGTCAATGCATGATTTAAAGATGTTAAGCATGAAATCCGAAATATAAGATATTCCGGGTTTATGATGTTTAAGGATATGCGGATTCTAATTATTGTGTGTTTTCATTTGTTTTCTTCGACCGTAAGTGTAATATGTGGTGTATCGCCGATCTCGTTGCTATATGTCAACGACTTTCGGTATACGCATATTTACTTACGTTGATGATATGCAATATTATGTGTTGCTGTAATATGTTATATTGGATCGTCGTTGTTAGGGGTATGTATGCCGTAGAGGCCATTATTGTACATTGATGTATATTATAGTGGATGCTTAAACATATATATAGAGGATTTTCTTGCTCGACATGATAGTATGCTATCTGGTTACCTTTATCTTAACATGTTCACTGGTATTATTATGCCGTCTCTTATATACATGTTGATAAAGCCCTTAGGATGTTGGCTTGACTACCAGGACTATGATGTGGATCATACTACTGGGACCTGGATAGTCCACAAGCACATCATTTAATTATTCCTAGTTGAGGGTATATCGAGATAGGGCATCAATATACCAGAGTAGACTAGTGTGTACGTTTCTTGACCCTGTATAGGGGTGATGGTTGATCCCATAGCTATTGGTGTTTGACATCAAAAATTGTACACAGGTGCTTATTAGAGAATAGGTATACCGAACAGGACTCGCCGAGAACTCCTATATGGTACTATACCTATCATCAGATAGCAGTTCTCTGGTGACACTAGTACATGTTAGTCTGTAGACCCGAGATCGTTATAGAGTCTTTTGTGGTTCCCACTGTGCTTTGATTTCCTCCCAACCACGGCTCAAAGGAGTCGTGCGAACAGGTGGATTTTGGGTACAGTCCTGAGTCGAATTGAGGAAATGAGCGATAGGAGGGGTTTCGTCTCTCCTGGTATAGGGAGTTGATGTTGCGCTATGCTCGATTGGCTATAACTGGAAGTCCCTGGCCAGGGCTGTTGATGAGATTTACCGGTAAGTGTTATCAGTAGTTTCTCGAACCGTTATGAGCCATACATCGGCATGACTTATCAAGTTACTGGGGTCTGACGATTCCACCCCTAGACTTGATATGCGACATATCAGACGAAGAGATCGGACTGTACAGTAAGTGTTACCTAAAGACTTCACGGGAGTTTGGACAAGCTTGCTAGTTGATCTTCTATTCGCTCAATGTTAGTGTTATATGTCCTAGAGGCCATTATTGTATCATATTGGTTTATATATTACTTAATTGAAGGTTGGGATATACAAGGATATAGTAACAGTTTTGCTCGAAATGGTAGTATGCTACCTGGTTTGTTTCTTCCTCAATATGTGCATGTGTTACTTTTAGCATATCGCTTATACATATTGGTAGAGCCTTTAGGATATTTGCTTGACTACCAGCATTGTGATGGCAGTCACACTAGTGGGGGCTGGGTAGTCTATAAGCACATCCTTATATAGGTCCCTAGTCATAGGATTAACGAGACATGGCATTGATACTCCAGAGTAGACTAGTGTATACGTTTCTCATCCCAGTAAGGAAGATGGTCTGTCCCATAGCCATTAGTACGTCGTACTGGAGATAGTATGAAGGTGCTCATTAGGTTATGAGTACACTGGACAGGACTCGTTGGAGACTGCTGGTGGGTATTATACCTATCTTTGGATAGCAGTTCCCAGGTGACATAAGTACAGCTTAGTCAGTCGACTTGTCACTGCTACTTCGCCTCGAGTGTGTTCCCACCGTTCTTTGATTATTGTCCTATCATGGCTCAAAGGAGTCGCGCAAACAGGTAGTAGTTAGGTGCAGTCCCGAAGCACTTAGAGGCAGTGGCAGTTAGATATGATTCGTCTCTCCCGGTATGGGGGTTGATATCGTGCTGTGTTCGGAAGGCCATTACACAAAGTACTTGTCTAAGGAAAGCGAGATTTACTTGTAGGTACTCCAGTAGTTTCTCAGGGTGTTTTGGGCTACACTCCGACTCGACTTATTGCGCTATTAGGGGTCTGACGATTATCGCCCCCTAGACCCGATATGCGATACTCTTAGACGAGCAGACCAGACTGTACGGAGATTGTCACATACAGGCTCAGTAGGAGTTCAGATGGGTTAGCTCATCGGCCTTCTTATCGACACATACCTGGGTAGCCGTTACATACAGCTAGTACCACTTGCGGCTTGTGGTTAAACCCACTGTCAGCATAGTGTCAAGTCTTTAGAGTCCCACATAGAGGGTTTCCCGGCACCGGGCAAAAGGTGTAGATGCCATATGGTTTTATGGCAGGGCTTCGATCAATTACATGTACTTGTGCACATATGATGATCGGGTGGATAATACTAGTGGGCTTTGGTTTAAACCGGATCCTAGTATTATATTGATGGATTGTTTTCGTCTCATTGTATTCGTATTCTTCGGAATGCGGATGCGGATATGTATATACGGATGAGAGACATTCTCGTAATTCCTCGGGATTGGCTTCTAGAAGGTAACATCTCATTAGGGTTTCTTTTCTTTTGGATTAAAGATTAAACCTAAATGAGGTGGAGGAAATGAGGTGGAGGAGGACAAAAGATCAAGTATGACTCACCATTAGATATTTTCAAGAATGCTAGATATTAGTTGAGATATTTTCTCCTCAATTATTAAGATGCTTTATTATTCTATTCTTGAGCTATTCTCTTTCCAAGCTCATTCTTCACTAGCTTTTCCTCAAGTGATCTTTTTCTTCCTCTAAACCCTAAAACTCTCATGAGTTGAGAATTCTAGGGTTCCAAGAGACAAAGTAACTCATCTTCTCACTCTACATCACCTAGGACTTCTAGTTTAGCGAACTAGAAGCCGTAGTTACCTCAGATTCGAGGTAGAAGCTCGGACTATAGACCCTCGGGTGGATCGTCTTTGACTCGAGGAGACCGTCAAGGTTGCCCGATCTGTTTCGATCCTTGGAGCTGACGACGAGGTGGAGGACAACGAAGAAGACCCGAAGAACTTGGTATCGTGAGGTATAACACTTCTTTCTGAGTAGTTTACCTCTTACCAGTTAGCAAGTTAGGGTTTAGTATCGATCCTCGAGTTCAAGTCGGTGTTACGAGCTTTGAAAAATCGTTTTCTGCATATTCCGCCTCCTCACGAACACGCGGGGTGTGCGACATCGACTTACACTCAATACCTCGGTAGCCGTTACGTCCAGCTAGTACCGCTGATAGCTTGTGGGTAACTGATGTGATCATTACCTACTGCTGGCGTATTGACGAGTCTTTAGAGTCCCACATAGAAATTTCCTGGTTCAAGCGAAACGAAGTAGGGCACATATGTTTATATGTGCGAGGGCCTGATTAAATACGAGTATGTGATACTGTATTCTAATCTGGCGGGTATTTGTTATCAGCTAGGTTATATGTGATATAACCGGATTATTGAATCAAGTGTTTATTTGATAATGTGATATACAGATAAATGATATTAGTCGGTAATATGTGATATAACCGGATTATTAAATTAAGTGTTGATTTAATAATATGATATATATTATATTTGATATAATTATATATTAACTAATATTATTAGCTCACTAATTATTCTTTATAATATATATAATATATGAAGCATGGCATGGATTTTCTATTTTTAGAAAATAGAAAAAGAAATGATAAATGGGGAGACTTTGAAGGGATGGACAAAGCAGGGATTTTATCTTTTATTTATTAGTCTTGACTCACTATTCAAGCATGGTTGCAATTTATTATTGAAAATAATTCCATGCTTGAATAAGTGAGGTCAAGTGAGAGCTATTCTTGACTTGATTCCACACTTAGCCATTTTCTTGAGTTGAGTTCATGTGATGAGTTTTCTCTCTAGCTCTCTCCCTTTTTTTCCTCACCTCCACCTCCACGCTCAATCCCTCACATGAGTTATGAACCCTTGAGCTTGTGAGAACCCTAGTGAGCAAACAAACCTTAGCCTTTACTTCACCATCCTACACTAGATTAGCGCTTTGGTGTAGTGTGTTTCCTTCACTAAAGAGTTTAGTGAAGAGATAGCTTGGATTAATGGACTTCGGGTGGATCATCATCGGTACAAAGGTCATCGAAGCAAGTTCGTTCAACCTTCAAGTGGAGCCTAGTGGAGTCGTAGGGACTACAACCCGGAGGTTTAGAAGAGAAGGACATGGTCTACAAAGGTTGTAGCCACCTTTCTCTTAACTAGTTTTTATGATATCATAAATAAACCCTAATCATCTAATTTAAGATCTTGGTTAGTGTTGATTAGCACCCTAAATTTTTTAAAAACGGCATGCTTGATGCTTGTAAAACCCAGTGGTGGTGCTAACATACACTTTCATGGTATCAGAGCTAAGGCTAGAAGATCAGACGATGTTAATAGAAACACGATATCGAAACAACTTCGAAACCGAAACCCTAATTACCAAGTTTCTGTCGATTTCAAAATAGACTCTAAAAATATTTTAAATAGTTGCAGAATGTTATATATGATATAACTAGAACACTGAACAAAAACGAGACCAAAATTCCACTATTCACCCGACGAGATCGGGCATAATACCGGCGTCGCCGGCCCCCTTGCTCTATTTGGTTTCGTATTTGTTTAGTGTTTTGTTGGCTTGGTTTTGGGGTTTCAGGTTATGTTTGTTTAGCCCAGTTTGCATGTGATGTTGACTTTTCTATTAGGGCTATTTGAAGTGTTTCGTAGTCGTGTTTTAACATCGTTTCGGGTTTAAGTTTGATATGTGATACAATACTTGGAACCCACAATTAATTAGTTTTGTGAAAACTGGTTTGTTAGTAAATTAGCATGTTAGTCTCTTTTGATCGATTGCCACGAAGTTTCGAATCGGATCGAAACTCCGTCGCAATCGCATATCGTACGTGAATACTCGCCAGATAACTTTACTAGGTAGCCACGCCCCATAGCCCCGACCAAGTGACTTTAGGAGAACCCCATTGCCAAAAGCATCCATTTGGGTGCTCGCGGCCAGGGTGTTCCGCCTAAGTACACTTGGTCGGCGGGATCGGGGGTGCGGCCATCTACTAAAGTTCCCGACGGGTATTCGATCGGGTAGTCGGGAATCTTGTTGAATTACTCAACTAAATTATTGAAAAGTATTTTCGATATGAGACAAAAATGCGGGGTTTATAAGGTTGGCATGAAATCTGGAATATGAGATATTCCGGGTTTATGATGTCTAAGGAAATGCGCATTCTAATTATTGTAGTTTTTCATTTCTTTTCTACGACCGTAAGTGTAATATATGGGGTATCCCAAATCTCGTTGCTATATATTAACGGAATTTAGGATACGCGTATTTACTTACGTTGATGACATATGATGTTATGTGTTGTTGTGATATGTTATATTGGATCGTCGTGAATGAATAGCCGGAGTTTTATGTGAGATAAGAGTTTTTCAATTTTCATTCATGTAAAATTTGTATGTAATATTCTTTTATTGGGACACTTCCGGGTTGAGAATGATGTCACCATTGATATATATTATTTACTTTTTCGCATTAGGATAGACCCAAGACGGGGAGCACAAGTAACCGGGATTTGGAGTCCAGTGGGAGACCATCTCGAGGAGTCGAAACCGGGTCTCCTAACTCTAGAATTGGCAGGGTTGCTTGCTGCTCTCGTAGGGGTATAAGGATGTGGGTTTGGTTATTCATCATGATGGTGGAATCCGTGTTTTTCATTATTGGCTGAATTTAAAACACGGGCCTCCTAATATATCCAATATTTCATATGTTGACTTTTGTTGCTTGGTTCTGTGATGTAATCATATAACTGCGTGAAATGAATACTATATATATATGATATATATAATAAACGTTGCTTATGTTTTGCACGCGCGCTAGTACAGCCCCCGCTCTGTCATCAGTTAAGTAACCTAACGGTGCATGATGGGGCCCCGTGGTGAATGCGGATGGCATAAGTATACGTTCTATTTTCTTTTCATTTTCTGTGATGTTTAGGAAACATTAAATGATGGGACTTCATTAATGAGATTAATGAAAATAAAAGAAACCTAAAAACGTTGTAGAATCGAAATTTTAAAAAGGTATCTCTAGTTGTTACTTTGCATAGTGTTATTCCTTGATGAATATCCAGCACCTCATTCGACGAGGAAAGAGCCGAGATCGCTTCACCGGGAGTGACCTCTTTAGCAAAACTAGCAAATGTACAATCCACTCGGTTTTGTTTTTATAGCTTCTCTAGTTCTTGCTTTGCATAGTGGTATTCTTTGATGAATATCCAGCACCTCATTCGATGAGGAAAGAGCTGAGATCTCTTCACTGGGAGTGATCTCTTTAGCGAAACTAACAAAAGCTACAAAAACACTCTTTTTCAAATCACTAGATTCTACAACGATATCAAGTTCATTATGTTAAATGTTTTCTTCAAAACCAGTAGTAGCCCTCCGTCATTTCAGATAAGTGCTATTTAGTATCTGTGCTACGTTTGTTGACTATGTTAAGGCGTAGTGTGCGGTAGCTAATTAGTGCTTATCTGCAACCATATGATGCGATTGGATTAGAGTAGTCATACGGCTTTGTTGACTATGTTAAGGGTCGTACGGGTAGGTTTAATCCAATCAAGAAATGACGGGTTGAACTTGGCTAGCGCTTATGATTTGTTGACCTTGTTAAGGTCATAAGTGTCTAGGGGTAAAAACAATTATCGAGAATTTCAAGTGTTGAAATTTGCAATAAGATTGCATACCTCCTATGAGATAGTTAGATCCCGATACCCACTGCGAGTAAGAGTTACTCCTGGGAGAGTTTTCCACTTTAAAATTAGCTGATCAAGTAGGTGTCTAAGAAAGGTGTTAACGGGGTTATGCCCTACGGAAACGAGGTTATTTATTAGTTCCATGCGAAAGTATGGGGAGAATCCCTCGGAGTACCAATACCTTCCTGGCCGAACGATTGGCGAACTTGTAGGGTGTAATTAATCCCGGCTAATCTTACCTTTTAAGGTTTGAAGGAAGATTTGATAAAAAACAATGGGAGCCATCCTGATTAGATAAGATAATAACCAATCTAATCTTGCAAAGAGCGCACGCTAATGTGTTTCCTTCTCTCTCTCTCCAGGTAGCGAACAATGACACGTCTTAATCAAGATAATAATATAGATGTATTGACCGAACCCGCTTATTTTACTGAGCTGGGAAAAATTGGTTCCTTTTTTTTCTTATGATTGTCATAAGTCTAAGTAAGGAATAGGGGAATATCAGGATTCCCACGCAATCCGAACAAAAAATAAGTATGTTGATGCATCGTCTTCGGGTGTGTTCGTAACCGAGAACTGTTTCTTAGTTTGCTCTGCGTCTTGGGTATTGGATACCAGATCAGGATCCTACATATGTAATTTGTTACATGGGCTAAAAAGAGGTAGAGAACTGGAAAATGGTGATATGTCTCTAACAGTAGGGAATGGTGCAATTGTCGCAGCCAAAACAGTTGACGAATATCACCTAGTGTTACTAACTAGTAATACATTGATTCTGAACGACTGTTATTACGTACCAAAAATGATGTGCAAAATTATATCAGTTTCTTTGCTAACTAAAGAAGGATATAATTTCACATTAGAGAATAATGTTATGAACATTTTTCTAAATCAAGTGTTGATTGGGTTTGGTACATTATGTAATGGTATATACGTTTTAAATCAAACAACAGTTCTAAACGTACAGAACACACACAAGAGGAAGAGTTCAGAAATGAACGAAGCCTACTTGTGGCATTGTAGACTAGGTCATATCAATAAGACAAGACTAGCTAAGTTACATAAAGATGGATATTTGAATCTGTTCGTACTTACATCTTATGAAACCTGCAGTCATGTCTCAAAGGTAAAATAACCAAAACTCCGTTTACTAGACACGGAGAAAGAGCTACTGAACTCTTAGGACTAATACATAGTGATATATGCGGTCTTATGTCTACACATGCCAGAAATGGTTCCTCGTACTTTATTACATTCACCGATGATCTCTCAAGATTCGGGCATGTGTTCCTGTAGAAACACAAGTCTGAGGCTTTTGAGAAATTTAAGAAATATAAGTCCGAAGTCGAGAATCAAATGGGTAAAAGTATTAAAATCCTTCGATCTGATCGGGGAGGAGAATACTTGAGCACAAAATTCCATGATTATTTAAAAGAGAATGGGATTCTCTTTCAGCTTACTCCGTATAAACCACAATACAATGGTGTATCGGAGTGGAGGAATCATACCCTATTAAATATGGTGTGCTCTATGATGAGTACTGCTGAGTTACCTATTTCTTTTTGGGGTTATGCGCTTGAGACAACTACATACCTATTGAATCAAGTTCCATCAAAATCTATGCCTAAAACACCATATGAGATATGGAGTGGAAAGAGACCGTATCTTAAACGAGTTAAGATATGGGGTTGTCCAGCCTATGTCAAAAAGCAAAATCCGAACAAGCTCGAAGCAAGGTCAGTTCTATGTAAATTTGTAGGATATCCAAAGAATTCACAAGGATATATCTTCTACCACACTGAGGAACAAAATGTGTTTGTTTCTCAATATGCCACCTTTTTAGAAAAGGAATTTCTTGTAAAAGAAATTAGTGGTAACGAGCTAGAACTGGAAGAAATTCCAGCTACACAAACTATAACTGACAATTTGGTAGAACCGGAGGATTCAATAGTCCCCGACAAACCCCAGCCACTCCGCAGACCTAGTAGGGTTCCTCATCCACCTGGGAGATACTACGATTTTCTCATAGACGGTGGGAGCGAGGATTACATTATGGAAGATGATGACCCAACTAGTTTCGAGCAGGCCATCACAAGTGGAGACTCTGTGAAATGGCTGGATGCTATGCGATCTGAGATGGAATCCATGCACACCAACAAAGTATGGACTTTAGAATGTGCTCCTGAAAGGGTAAAACCCATCGGGAGAAAGTGGATCTTTAAGAAAAAAATTGGCGTAGATGGAAAAGTTGAGACTTTCAAAACTAGACTTGTTGCAAAAGGTTTTCGTCAACGTCCTGGTGTCGATTATGATGAAACCTTTTCTCCAATGGCTATGCTTAAGTCCATCAGGATCTTACTTGCCATTACTGCATACCAAGACTATGAAATTTAGCAGATGGACGTCAAGACCGCTTTTCTAAATGGTGATTTAGAAGAGAGCGTGTACATGACACAGCCAGAGGGCTTCGTAGATAGTGGGAGCAGCGGAAGCGTGTGCAAGCTGCTTAAATCAATCTACGGATTGAAGCAGGTATCGCGGAGCTGGAACATCTATTTTGATGAACCTATCAAAGAGTTTGACTTCATCAAAAACGTAGATGAACCTTGTTTATACAAGAAGGTTGTAGAGAGTAAGGTTGTCTTCCTCGTATTGTACGTGAAGGGCATACTTTGATAGGAAACGATGTTCCTATGCTACACTTGGTCAAGCTCTTCTTATCACACAAGTTTTCCATGAAAAATCTTGGTGATGCTTTCTGCATCCTTGGGATTAAGATCTATAGAAATAGATCTAAACAGATGTTGGGATTGTCCCAATCCGGATACATTGACACCATACTAAAGAGATTTAGTATGAAAGATTCTAAGCGTAGTAATTTACCCACATGTTCAAGAATCACTCTCTCCAAAGAGATGTCTCCTAAGACTGATTTGGAGAGGGCTCGCATGCAAGGGATACCCTATGCTTCGGCAGTCGGGTCAATCATGTATGCGATGTTATGTACCAGACCGGATGTAGCTTACTCACTAGGTGTAGTGAGTAGGTATCAATCAGATCCTGGGGAGAAATACTGGACAGCTGTGAAGAACATTCTTAAGTACTTGAGAAGGAGTAAAGAAATGTTCTTGGTGTATGGTAATGATGAACTCCAGTTGGAGTCCTTTACCGATTCGAGCTTCCAGAGTGATAAGGACGACAGTAAGTCGGCCTTAGATTTTTTCTTCACCCTCAATGGAGGGGAGGTATGTTGGAAGAGTTCCATGCAAGATACCGTAGCAGACTCGACGATGGAGGCTAAATACATCGCTGCCAACGATGGTGCTAAAGAGGCTGTCTGGATGAAGAAGTTCATAGCTGAACTTAGTGTAGTTCTATCCATTGAGCATCCAATACCTGTGTATTATGATATCAATGGAACTGTGTCTTTGTCCAAAGAACCCCGGTCCCATCAGAGATCCAGACATATTCTTAGGCGGTATCACCCGATCCGGGAGATAGTTGATCGCCGGGAGATCGAGATCAGGAGAGTTGACACGAAGGACAACATACCGGATCCACTCACGAAGGCCGTCCCCCAGACGCAATTCGAGAGACTATTTAGGATGTTGGGTATGAGATACTACAACAACTGGTCTTAGTGCAAGTGGGAGATTGTTAGGAATATGTATGCCCTAGAAGCCATTATTCTACATTGATGTATATTATAGTGGATGCTTGGACATATATATAGAGGACTTTCTTGTTCGACATGGTAGTATGCTATTTGGTTACCTTTATCTTAACATGTTCACTGTTATTATTATACCGTCTCTCATATACATGTTGATAAAGCCCTTAGAATGTAGGCTTGACTACCAGGACTATGATGTGGATCATACTAATGGGACCTGGGTAGTCCATAAGCACATCCTTTAATTGTTCTTATTCGAGGGTATATCGAGACAGGGCATCGATACACCAGAGTAGACTATTGGTGTTTGACATCAAAGATTGTACACATATGCTCTTTAGAGAATGGGCACACCGAACATGACTCGCCGAGAACTCCTAGATGGTACTATACCTATCGTCAGATAGCAGTTCTCTGGTGACACTGGTACAGGTTAGTCTTTAGACCCGAGATCGTCATAGAGTCTTGTGTGGTTCCCACTGTGGTTTGATTTCCTCCCTACCACGGCTCAAAGGAGTCGTGAAAACAGGTGGATTTTGGGTACAGTCCCGAGTCACATTGAGGCAATGAGCGATAGGAGGAGTTTCATCTCTCCCGGTATAGGGAGTTGATGTTGCTCTATGCTCGATTGGCTATAACTGGAAGTCCCTGGCCAGGGCTGTTGATGAGATTTACTGGTAAGTGCTATCAGTAGTTCTCGAACCATACATCGGCATGATTCATCAAGTTACCAGGGTCTGATGATTCCACCCCTAGACTCGATATGCGACATATAAGATGAAGAGACCGGACTGTACGGTAAGTGTTACCTATAGGCTTCATGGGAGTTTGGATAAGCTTGCTTGTTGATCTTCTATTCGCTCAATACCTTGGTAGCCGTTACGTCTAGCTAGTACCGCTGGCGGCTTGTGGGTAATTGATGTGATCATTACCAACTGCTGGCGTAATGACGAGTCTTTAGACTCCCATATAGAAGTTTCCTGATTCAAGCGAAATGAAGTAGGGCACATATGTTGATATATGCGGGGGCCTGATTAAATACGAGTATGTGATACTGTATTCTAATCTGGCGGGTATTTGTTATCAGTTAGGTTATATGTGATATAACCAGATTATTGAATCAAGTGTTGATTTGATAATGTGATATGCAGATAAATGATATTAGTCGGTTATATGTGATATAACCGGATTATTAAATCAAGTGTTGATTTAATAATATGATGTATATTATATTAGATATAATTATATATTAACTAATATTATTAGCTTACTAATTATTCTTCATAAATATATATATATATATATATATATATATATATATTATGAAGCATGGCATGGATTTTCTATTTTTAGAAAATAGAAAAAGAGATGATAAATGGGGAGACTTTAGAGGGATGGGCAAAGCATGGCTTTTATCTTTTGTTTATTAGTCTTGACTCACTATTCAAGTATGGTTGCAATTTATTATTGCAAATAATTCCATGCTTGAATAAGTGAGGTCAAGTGAGAGCCATTCTTGACTTGATTCCACACTTAGCCATTTTCTTGAGTTGAGCTCATGTGATAAGTGTTCTCTCTAGTACTCTCGTTTTTTTCCTCACCTCCACTTCCAAGCTCAATCCCTCACATGAGTTATGAACTCTTGAGCTTATGAGAACCTTAGTGAGTGTTCTCCGCCGAAAGACGCGACCGGGACGTTGGGACGCCTGGCCTGAATTTTGGGGGCCGGATGCTATTTGGTTTTATCCGTCCACCTCTCCGAAGATGCCAAGTTAATTTATGGCACCGTGTATCGGAAGTTTAGACAGATGCGGCCGTTGTAGCAGACTTCGTCAAATTCCCCCTAATTGGCGAGGGTTTTTTTATTGTGGGGACGCTCTTCCCTGCAGGCGCAAGCCCCTGCAGTTAGTTACGTTACCGCGTAGCGGTAACCACTTTCTCCTGCTCCAGATATTCAGTTCGTGTCGTATGTGTTTGTTTTATTTTTCGTTGCTCGTGGATTGTATACGGAGAATAATTTATGTTGTCGCCCGTAGAGCGTGGATTAGACCAAATCCGTATTTTCTTAGATTTGGGTTTGGGTTGGTTTAAGGATCGTTAATCTTGTTTTAGATTAAAATCAACTCAAACGTTTGTTGAGGATACGTTAGTATAATCTCAAACTAAGATCTACTCAACTTGATTTGAGGATCATTTAGATCCAATGAAAGAGTATTTGAACTCTATCGTTTTAGTTTAGGGACGTTGCGGTCCATTGTTAGTTTTAGGACATTGCGGTCCATCGGGTTTAGAGACATCATAGTCTGCTTTAAAGACGTCATAGTCTGTGAGGTTTAAAGACATCATAGTCTGTATGGTTTTGATTTAACCGTTTGGGGATGTGCCAAAAGTTATTGGTTATTAGGACCCTCCATCTCTCTGAAGACGTTAAAGAATTACAACGACATGTATCAGAGGTATGAAGAGATGTACCCTTGAACCAATGTTGATTGGGAGAACTGTAGTCAGGTTTAGGGACTAAGACTAAGTAAAAAAGATTGTGAGCACATGGGATTGGTTGATCTGAATTAAGTACTTAAGGCCAACTTAGGCTCAATCCACTCAGTTTTGAATAAAATGTTGAACATTTGTTTGGGCTCAGTCCCTTTTTTGTTCAACAATGTTGAGCATTCATTTGGGTTCTGACACCCTTCTTCCTTTTTGTTTTACTTATATTCTTTTATATGAAGTGTTAAACACTTAGCTCCCTGCGGTGCTCACGTGTGGACACGTGAGGCGCCTTCAAGATATGAGCGCTGCTTTTGGATATATTTCTTTCCATACGAGTGCTGAGCAATTGTTTCATTAAATGATCACGTGCGGACATGTGAGCTATTATCCAAATGTAAGCGCTGCATTTGGGCTCATTCCTTTTTCTGTATAAGTGCTAAGAACTTTTAGAGGACCACGTGGGAACACGTGAGGCGTCACAAAAGTGATAACTGATTCTGGGGTTTATACCCTTTCTCTTTTGGAAGTGCTAAGCACTTTTAGTGGGGTTACGTGGGATCACATGACCTGATCTTAGTTGTTCTCTTTGACTCATCAAGGGTGCTCACGTCGGAGCACGTGATCGGCCATTATCATGTTGGGTGCTAATCTTTTTACGTGCATAGAGATCTTGAGTTTTGAGACTTTCAAGCCTACTGTTTTGTAAGAATTAAATTCTTAGGACTTAGTTTTTCTCTTAGATTTGGGATCTGTATGGTAGAATCTCCTCGATGAGAATTAAATTCTCAACTTGTGAGGAGATCTGCTTCTGCAGATCTTTCACCATAAAGAAGAAATTTGTTTTATCAGAGGAATTAAATTCCTATATACTTTTTTGGGAGAATTAAATTCTCTGAACTTAGATCTTCCCCTAGGTTTTGGATCTGCCTAGAAGGATCTTCCCGATGAGAATTAAATTCTCAACTTGTGGGGAGATCTGCTTCTGCAAATCTCAACCAAAGGAAGAACTAAGTTCTTTTTAGAAGAGTTAAACTCTTATGGAAGTGAAAAGGAGATGAGATATTCTCTGTGTTTTGTTCCTTCTTTTACCTAGAGTTTCTTTTTCTCTTTTAAAAGGCCTTCTTCTCTCTGGAGAATTAAATTCTCTAAGCTTACGAGGGGGTTCCTCTCTCTCTTTTCTCTCTATCTTCCTTTTTTGTATCCCCCTTTTTTGTGTCTCTTGGCTCTTATTTATAGAAGAAAGAAGGGAATCAAGTTGTTTAGAAAATCTCTCATTGAGAGATTTTGATTAATTTTCTAATCAACCAACATGATCTTTTAGATTACTCGGTGAATTTTATTTACCAGAAGATATTTCTTTTGTTGTTCTTAACAAGTTTAGGAAGATATTTACTTGCACAGAATTTTTCTGTAGATTGGTGATTTTTAATCAACATTGAATCTTTAATCCAACGGCGCTCGTTTTTACAGAGCGTAATCTTTCTTATTCAGAAAGATCCAAGGAAATATTTTCCAAATAAGGCTTTTGGTCCCTTTTAATTAGAATTTACTTCTATCGGTTCAAAAGGTATAGGAGTCTATCACGTGTAGCACGTGACCCCACCAAATTAAGCCCACAAAAAGGTGTCACGTGTTATCACGTGTGTGTTTTTTAGTCCAATTGTTTGCTTTATTCAGGCGGCTATATACTTTTTCTATAGCGGTCACGTGTCTGCACATGAGGCACAATTTGGGCTTAATTTTGTCAAGCGCAGGGCCTATCACGTGTGGGCACGTGATGCTCCACTTGGGGACCTTTTCCCGTTGCTTTATTTATTTATTTATTTTCCGTAAGGGAACAAATGCCCCCACAGCGTTGTTCTCATGTGGTTTGCACGTGGGTGCAACGCTGTTACCTTTATAGTCGTTGGATTGCCTAGAGGAACGGGGAGATGAACCGCCCCTGTCACGTCTTATAAATGCAAGGGTTTAGTATCTTACGCAGCCACTGTTTCCTTCATCTTCTACCTTCTTCTTTTTCTTTGAGAATTTAATTCTCTTCCTCAGAGCTTAGTTCTCTGCCATTGTAATTGCAGAATTAAACTCTGTCAAAAGAAACCCTTTTTAGGTAAGGCTTTTGTACTTCAGAAAACTTTTCTTTTTGAACAAAAACAAAAAAAAAGTTCTGGATTTTAAATCCATCATGAAAGCTTTGCTCTCCTCAGAAACCCATCCTCTTAGGGATCCAAAAGATGTGATCTTTGAGTAGTAAACTTCCATATCTCGAACATTCACCTCTATTTTTGAGGATTCATGGGATTTCATTTCTCATATATGTTTTTTTTGAGTTTCTGGAATTTAATTCCATCATATAAAAGGAATTTAATTCCTAAAGAAAAGAGCTTAGCTCTGAAAGATCAAGAGGACGTTTCGGGAATTTTATTTCCTGGTGTTCTTGAAAATCTTTTCATAGGGTTTTACCCTTATTCGCACAAATTTGAATTTGTTGCGTGCTTGACAGAACTTGTTTTCTCAAGAATTTGTTTGAATTCAAAAGGCTGTTTAATGAGGATCTTCTTGATTCTCATAATGATTACCCTGTCTCATCATTAGTGAGTCGCCATATTGATTTTGTTGGGTCTATGTGTTTTGTTGGCAGTGGTCCTGCAAGACAGATATCTTGTCGTTTCCTTTTGTTATTATTATATATATATGTATGTGCATAGGTTTCACTAATGCTTCTTCTTTTCCTTATTTCAGGAACAATGGCTTCTCTTCCTTATTTCCTTTACACCCGCTCGGATGCCGCCTTTCCACAATCGCCGTCGGATGAAGAGGCAATAGCGATGATCAGAGCTCATGATAAAGACCGGACAAGTCTACTCTTATGGGGCACTTGGTACGACCACATCATCCGGGGGCGCAGAAGTTTTATTTGCGAAGAGCCAGCAGAACCTGTTCGCCCTATACTGCCGATGGAACGCCTACGGACTGCTTACGCGGTGGAGGTGACCAATTGGAATTCTTCGGGCCGGCTGGAGCCCTCTACAACCGGGATACCCAACCAGCCCTTGTCGGCTATAGACAGCTTGGGGTGTCGGATTTGCCAAGGTGAAGCTCGATCTTGGGGGCAGGTCTATAATGTGGGCGTTACTCCCCGGCAACCAGTAGGCTATCTTATTTGGGCTCGCTATATTCTTTTCGCTCACCGCGCAAGATTGCAGAAGGTTGGGCTGTATCAGGCAGTATATGCATCGCTATTCCATTACCGGCTCCTCATGTCTGGTGGATCAAAGCCTTCTTAAACCAATGGAACCTGCCTAACAACACCTTTCTGCTAGGGGATCGAGAGGTGTCTGTATCATTGGAGGAATTCCGTGAGATTTTAGGATTGCCCATCAAGGGGGAGCATTACGAGAAGTTGCTGCCTCCCGATGAATATATTTTCTCCACTGTGCCAGCTACACTTGACGGCCTGACGGCCGAAACTGCCGTCTGTCATAAGTACCCCAGCCTAATCAAGGCCCTGGGTATTGTCGACAGATTGTTTGCGAAGTCAGAGAGGAAGGGTGTCACTTTCGAGAGCTTCATTGCCTGCTTTATCCGAGAGGATGCTCTATCCAAGGAGGCTCCGAAATTTGCGAATATTAACCACCCCTTCGGGTTTGGGCTGGATAAGCTGCCGGCCAAAGAAGAAGATTTACCGCAGTTTTACATCCCGATTTTGTCGGCCGTGTCCTTTGATTTGATTGCGCCTCCTGGCATAAACGAAGAGACCTTCTTCGTCGACTTTATTAGCTTCTGACTTAGTTGGTTTGCGATACCAACCCACTGACGCTTCATGAGAGCTTCCGCCTTCTACCCCGCCCATCGTGCAGCTGAAGGGCAAAGTTGGTCGTTGGCATTGCGGGATTATCACACCTTTATCATGGTTTAAGTGTTGCGGCCAACACTTCGACTCCAGGTGTAGATGTTGTGAATCTCCCACTTCATTACTTCACACCTTGGATCGAAATGCATGTGCTGGGGGCATTCGCAGCACATCGACGGTCGAATTTCTATGACTCCTACACCTTCCCGCGAGTTATGAGATTGGTGGATGCCTCCGCTCTCGATTCGACTCAGCTAGGGGCCCTCCGCATTCTGCTCAATACATATGCTAATGAGGGTGGGATGGTATTTACTGATCGAGTTCTTTCTGCCCCGGCGGGGCCCATCCAACAGCTATTCGACTTGTCGAAAGGGGGAGCACCATCTTTAAAGCCTAAGGAGATCATGCATTTGTATTCGATCAGGCCGGGCTATTTGGTGTTCCGCTGGAATGATACGTCTCTCCTCATGCGGTATAATCCATACCGTTTTGCTCAACAATTGGGCTATAATCAGGGCATCCCCTTCGAAGCATTTTTAGTTTAGCCTACCTCATCTCTGGGAGTTATTCGCGACATCATTCATCACTTCATGCGGCTGAACATTGGCTCTGTGTTCCTAATCCCAGAACTTGACTACCTCCCAAGGCCTGTGGGGTCCTTTGTGGGATGGTATCGCCATCGGGTTGGTCCTGTTATTGCTGAGGAAAGGCGAGTACTATTCGAATATAAGACTCCTTCTCTAACCCAAGCTGCCATCTTTTCGTTGCGACCGCGGTTAGTCGTACGCCCTCTCTTGAGGGATGGCGGCATGGTCCTCATCTCGCAAGTCGTAGAAATCGAATCGATTCCTTCCACTGCAGGGATGCTAATGCGCATTAGAGCTCAAGCAAAGGCTTCCACCGAAGTGCCAGCGGCAGTGCTATAAGTGGCAACGCTATCAGCAGTGGTGTCACCAAAAGGGGATAGTGGAGGCGAGGTGGGCCAATGTCGCACCAAAGCGCCGAAGGGAAGGAAGCGATCTTCTTCCAGCGTTAGTTCCAGGTCGAATAGGAGGAAGAAGAGGTCACCGGTCTGCTTGACCTTTTGCTGAAATCTGAGCCTATTGTTCAAGACAAACCAATGTCCATGCAAGAGCCGGATGATGGTCTTCTCTTTCCGGGTTCATCTGCCGAGGAAGCCGCACAATTGGCTGAGGCTATAAGGCGCTCACAAGACGAAACTGAGAACGTGGGTGTCCCGAAGAAACCTTATCCTCCCGTCATATTCTATGAAGATCTGCCATCACTACGGAGGGTATATATGGGTCCCCTGCGATGGGAAGATGAGATAGCCCTCAAGCATCCTATCTCAGCCGCTTCTAAAGATGAGCTAGCATTGAAGACCGGTGGCCATGAATCTGCATTTGAGCCCCGGCGAGCACACTTCCTCAGGAAGGAACGACGGCTTGAAAAAGCCATACTAGAAGCATCCTGGAGCGTCGGTATGTGTACTTTCCATATTTTTCTTTCGGCAAATAATTTGTATTGCTTTTTATATCTCCTTATCTTTGTGAAAACTTTACAGGGACTTCGGCGATGACAGAAGATTTGAGCCCAAGTCGTGCCCCGACCTTGGGTTCCACAAATGTCTCTAATGAGACACCGACAGGTGTGGAGGTGATCGTTATAGCTGCTATCCCTGTTGCGGAGCATCCGATGATAGCCTATGTCCCTTCGGTGTTAATTCCTTCAGTGGAGGTAGCCCTATTAGCCACGGATCCTATGGATGTCTCTGATGACGCACCGAAAGGTGTAGGAGAGATTGTCGAAGCAGTTGGCTCTATCTTGGAGCTCCCGGTGATGCCTCCACTTCTCCATCGTCTATACTTTCCGCAGAGGCGACCTTGCCGGTCATAGACCTGATGGATCTTTCTGGTAGCACCTCAAAGGTTGTAGAAAGCACTGCCATGGCCACTGTTCCCTCTTTGGAGCCCGAAATGGCAGATGTCGTTTCGCGACTGGAAGCTGCTACGCCAGCACACGTCCCCGGTGATGTGCCTGAGAGCACGGAAGAGGCTGCCGAAGCTACTATCCCTCCAGTTCAAAGCGGGAGGAGCAACGAAGGTAGCCTTCTATATTTTTCTTTAATGATCTCTCTACTATCTGACTCTTTTTGTCTTTTCAGAATTGCGAGGATTGGCGGTGTCCATCGTGGATTTATCTTCCAGAAAGTCCTTTCAGCGTCTGCTCGAGATGGCCGCCCCACAGGCAATATCCCCACAAAGCATCATCCTCTCTTCTGGGCAAGATTGGTGTTATTTGACCCCTTCATTGTATTATCATTATTTCGCATAACAATGTTGATATGTGTCACGACCCGAAAAGTACGGAACATGACCGGCACTTAAATTACGAAACGTCTCGAGGCGTACGTAATCTAAGTAAGCCAAAACCCAGAAATCAAAACTAAAGAAGCAGTAGAGTGAAGGAAAAACCAATTAAAAGCAAGTAGTTTTAATCAACATAAGCCGAAGTTTTTATTTTTAAAATCTCAAGTATTTTTTGAAAATTTCGGCAGAGTCTCCTTTGTAAATACTGGCCCCAAAGGGGATATAACATGAATAGTATACGAAATAAATAAAAAGGCATCCCCAAGCGGGAGCTAGCTCTTCGTCAATCGACGGTCACAACCATGCAAGTAATATAATATACAACGCCGAAGGACGAGGATCAAAACTCAAAAGAAAACCCAAAATCAGCATGAAAACCATAATAATACAACGCGCGACTCTAAGGTCGAAATAATAACAAGTCTGGTCTTCTATCTCTATCAAATATACAATTTGGTTGATGGAGTTTCTAGATACAATTGAAATAATAAATAAACAATGGTGGTCCTGATGCAAAAGAACCCACCTACCAAAGCAATCACCCGGAAGGAACAGTGTGTCAGCAAAGCCGCAACGAAACCTGTACAGCAAAACCTGTAAGAAACTGTGGTATAACGGGGGTGAGTTGCCAACTCGTGAGTAGAAAACATCACATAGCAGAAATCGTATGTATGACACAATCCTAGGTCAATACGATCAAAATAATTATAACCTCGAAATGATAAGTCTGAAGCATAAAAAGGTGGCAAGGGTAAACGTCTATACATAAGTGTAATCCCAGTGCTCATGTCAGTGCCTCAGGTATCAATATATCATATGTATGAGGTATGAATGTAATGCTGTTTTCTATTTTTAATGAGATATCTTTATGTATATAAATCGAGTAACATCAATAAAATCAACTGAGAAATCCGTGTCAAGTATCGACACAAAACATAAATCCAAGTATCTCAATATCTCAGGCTCCGGCTGTCCGGACTGACCTGTATCATCAAATCTCAATATCTTAGTGTCTCAAATCTCAATATCTCAAATCTCAAATATCAATATCTCAGGCATCCATATCATCTGCGGGATCGGCCCGCGGGCTCCGGCAGAACAGATCAGCCTGTATCCATCTCATGACTCTGGCCAGTATCCTCTGGATAACTGACAAGTCCAAATAATATCACCGGTAGGTAGTGCTCCCCTGCCAGGATCATCAAATACAACTCGAGTTTCTTGCTCCGGGGTACCATACCGGGCCCACCATGTACCCGAGACAGTTCATCCAACACTTCGAATCGGGTCTCGAAATCCAACAGCAATCATGAAAACTCATGGTGGACGACTCATACATCATGATAAAACCGCAATTTGCATTTTAAAATGATGATACTAAGCTTTTATTAAATTCTTGCGGTTTTCCCCCAAATCCAAAAATCTCATGAAAATCCGAAATCATCAAAATCATAATACCAATAAACAGTGAATACCGGCATAAATCTCCATAATACTGCATAACCAATGAATATATGAATGCACCTAATATCATGAAACTAGCATATGGAAGGTATAACATATTGCGACTATCAGTTATCAAGCTATGTCAATGAAAAGGTATTTTCTAAAGTGTACGTGACATGGCAATTATCGATGATGATGTGTGTGAGCTGGCAAGTAAGTGTATATAGAACATACGCATCATCGGTAATGGTGCTGGTGTCCTGACAACATGGTTCATAATCACTAAGTACACAATAAACATGCAATGAGACGGTAACAACATGATAAATGGCAATGAATAGTAATTGCAACAATAATATGCGGAACATGAATGATAACGTAATAATAAGAATCTACATCGCTACACCTGTGTTATACTGTTTTTCCGTTTGAAATAGTACGAATCGTGGTGTCTTGAAAATAAGGCTACGGTGTTTTTAAGAAAATGTACGTCTTTTGAAATATCCGTAGTATCCCTTGACATGTCTTTAAAATCCTTACGATTCGTTAGTTTTGGAAATAGGTATGACTCGGATCCAGTCTAACATCTACTAGGTAACTACAGGTCTAACTAACAACTAATCGGAAGGGGTATGGAAACTACCTAAATCTGAGCCGATATATGTGTGTGTGTGTGTGTGTGTGTAATAGTCGGCGATCCTGCCTCAATAGTATCCCATACGATACCCTATATAATATGACATCCTCGAGTCAAGAATGCGGATCTATCATCAATATATAGCTCGTACGGTAAATCCGTCGTACGGCCTCCCAAATCTGGGTACGGGTCAAATATCACATTTATCTCATTATTCATCTGGTATCCTCTTTATCAAAATCAGGATCCGGGGTACTGATCTATGTCTAGTACAATACTGATACCATCTATGTATGCATGCGTGTGTATGAAAACACCACACCTAAAGGACCCGCTAAACATATCACGTCGTAACTCAAATACGAACCCTGTCACATCACCGATCTCACGGCCTCAAGCCCAATCTCATCGACTCATCTCCAATCCCAAGTACTATGCTCAAAATCCGTGTATACACACACACACACACATACAGTCCCATACCCATGTGTGTACACACACACACATACATATCCCTATATACGCACATGTAAATAGATGTGTGCAAATGCGTGTGGGTGTGAGCCTATTCTAGGGTTCGCGACTAAGAAGCTATGCTAGTTTATTTCTAATTACCCTAAACTAAACCATGAACACAATAATCATCTCTTGATAAACATCCAAGTATCATGAATCACATATATAAACATATATATATCATAACTATACTACGAACTGCGGGGGTGCTATACACCATCCACCCGACTTCCCCCGTAGATATAATCTACTCACCTGGTCCTTGCTTGGCGAAATCGATGTCGCCACGCGCTTGCTTGTCGTCTCGAAGTCCTCGTGAGGGTACCTACGTATCATAATACATCGTATCGCATAAAAACCCAATTCGAAATCGAAACGGCATACAAAAATCAAATCGGCACGCGTATCACGCATAGGTCAAAACCTATCGCCTACGCATGCAAAAATAGCCAAACCAACCCTCGATGTCGATGTACAAACTTCAAACCATCGAGAAAAATCCAAACACCCCAATCGTGTTTTCACAAATCACTAATTATATATGAAATAAGGTTTAAATCATCAAAACATTAAAATTAATCAAATCGTTTTATTTCCCAAAAACCTAATTAGCACAAATTCCCATTTCGGTTCAAAACTTGATGTTTTAACCAAATCTAAATATTTTAACAATTCTAATGGCCAAAATGCTCACATAATATTATAATTAGGTCACACAAATATTCACTACTAATTTATCTCACCAAAATATATACATTTTAAAAACCTAGTTTGCAATTTTATCCAATTTCAACCATTTTATAGCAAAAATGCACAAACAACAATTTAGCTTGGATTTGCATGATCTATAGTATTAAACTATAACTTATAATGTTAATAATGTGATAAAAACCCTAACCATGTTTTAATCTCACATATATATGTATTTCATAAAAACCCTAGTTTGCATAAAAAAAGCTTAATTTGGACATTTTACAAGTAACGATTTGTAATTAGCAACTAGATTAGTTTTTAACAAGTCTTAAGATGCTAGCCCACATCACACAACCCTAATCAAAATACTCAAAACCCTAACTTGATCCAAACTCTTTTCTAGAATTTTCAAACTTTCCATTAAAACCTAATTAACACTTAATTAACTTAGATTAAAGCAATAATCAACAATTTAACTACATGGTTAAAATTACACCTCCACAATTTTTGTAGATCCCACTTGCCACTAGCCTCCCAAAATTCCAACTTTTCCCCAAGATCCATACTTGATAGGCTAAAGTAAAATGGGTAGGGCTTGGATTTTGAGTTTGCTTTGAATTTGTGTGTTTTTCTTTAGATTTTTTTGATGAAAAAATGGTGGAGTTTTAAGGTGGAATTGAGATGGGAAATTTGGGGAGGGGATGAAGCTGGTCTCGGCCAGGAGTAGGGAGAGAGAGGGGTAAGGTGTTGAATGTTGGTTGAAGTCAAGAACCCATACTCAAGTACAAAGACCCACACCTCAAAGTTTATTATTTCTTTTTCTTTACATTTCATTTTAATCTAAATCTTAAAGTGGGGAAATAATTTAGGAGGGTGCTGCTGCGTGGCCAGCCATAGAAATGGGTGATTGTGTGTGTGTGTGTGTGTGTAATATTATAAGCTAAGAAAAACATACAAGTGTCATTTGCAATAAAACCCATTTCAATTCCCATTTTACTTTATTTTATTTTGACCATAGAACTCACTAGAATTTGGAGTTAACTAGAAAAGGAAATCATGTTATAAACTTGTTTTAAAGTTGTCATGATGCATATGTGTGTAATTGACCCATTCAAATTTATAATTATCCCTAATTAAATGTATTAGTGACGGCTTAGAATAATATTAAAATAATTAATTTCGGAAAATTTTTCGGTAACTAGAAATTTTACAAGTGGCTCAATAAATACCAAATACTAGCAATTACATAGATAGAATATGTATATTTTATTTTATATTAAAAGATATTTATATCTCGATTTTTACGGAAAACACTCGTTATTTTACCGATTAACCGAAATTACACCTAAACAATTTTCAAAACGTTACAATATGTCTTCTACAGTTCTGGAAGCTGATGGCGAAGTTGAGATCCTCGACGGGTCTGGGGATCTGTCCAATCCTCCTTGCATGACTGTGGATAAGTAAGATTTTGACGTTGCTTTTATATATTCTTTGGGTGTAAATCTCATAGATTGTTCATGGATCATGACAGCCTTGCCCGCTTTTACCCCGCCGGAGTCTCGCATCATTATGCTACCAGGCCCTTATACCCAGCGCGCATCTGAACGGATGGCGAAGCAAAGCCTTCACTCTTTGTCGGCTCTTATCGAAGATCTTCGTGCTGGTAGTTCGATCACAGCCGAAGAATTTGCTGCGGAAGCCAATATTTCGCTGCCTTTTCTCGCCACTTACCATGATGAAACATTGGTGCATGTCTGGGTCGAGTTTTGTCTTCGAGTGGAGGCTTGCTTACATGGTCTCGAGTGCACACGCTTTCCCTCAGAGGTCATGGCTGCAAAGACGAGCTTGCGAGGGCTGATTGAACGGTGCGCCGCAAATCTACAATCATGTGAGAAGAGGCTTAACCGGAAATTCTCGGAGAGGGAATTGGCCTCGAGTGCTTTGGGGAAACTTCAAGCTCAGCTCACTACCAGGACCACCCATGCATATGAAATCTGGCGAGTACTTCAAGAAGCTATCACTGAAGTGGTCGCTCTCGACAAAGCCGTCATCTTTACCCGTGAGATGGTTGAAGCTCATAAGGCAACTGAAAGGGAGCTCAAGAGCCGGTTCATCTCGTATCAGACCCAACAGTCTCAGGCGAAGACCCGTCTTGTGGCAATAACCAAGCTTGAAGCCGAGGCCCAGCGGAAGAGCAATGAATTAAGGAGCTTATTGTGTCACCTGCCGGTTTAAAGACTTTTTTCTTCATTGTATTTTCTTTATTATCATTTTTTTATCCACTTATGAATAGAAATATTTTGTATTCATTTTTGCTTCTTTTATGAGATGTATCTTGTATTCATTTTGAATTCAAGAATAAAAGACATATATTTTTTTTATCTCATGCTTGCATGTAGCTTTGGTGGATGTGGTCCATATGTAGTTTATCTTGATTTTCTTGCAGGGCAACGATGGCTTCGAAAACAGGTTCAGATCTATCGCCTAAGACTTTTCAACTTTATGAACTATGGAGGTCCCATAAAGACTTTTCACCCTACGAGTCGAGAGGATCTCATAGGTGCAATTTCTATTTAGGGGTCGTGAGGACTCCTATGTGCCTTTTCTTGTGAGAGTCGTAAGGATCTCACAAGAGAACATTCTTTTTATAGGTTCGTGTGTTGACTTATTTCTGAGTCGAAGCATTGCTTTACGACAGGGAGATCATGGATTGATGTATTTCTGAGACGGAGCATTGCTCTGGCGGGGGGGGGGGATTAGGGGTTGACATGTTTTCGAGTCGAAGCATTGCTTTACGATAGGGAGGTCATGGTTTGACATGTATCCGAGTCGAAGCATTGCTTTACGACAGGGAGGTCAGGGGTTGACATGTATCCGAGTTTTACGATAGGGAGGTCAGGATTTGACATGTATCTGAGTCAAAACGTTGCTTTACGACAGGGAGGTCAGGGGTTGATATGTATCCGAGTCGAAGCATTTCTTTACGACAGGGAGGTCAAGGTTTGACATGTATCTGAGTCGAAGCGTTGTTTGATGACAGGGAGGTCAGGGTTTGACATGTATCCGAGTTGAAGCATTGCTTTATGATAGGGAGGTCAGGGGTTGACATGTATCTAAGTCGAAGCATTGCTTTACGACAGGAAGGTCAGGGGTTGACATGTATCCGAGTCAAAGCATTGCTTTACGACAGGGAGGTCAGGGTTTGACATGTTTCCGAGTCGAAGCGTTGCTTTCCGACAGGAAGGTCAGGGGTTGACATGTAGCCGAGTCGAAGCATTGCTTTACGACAGGGAGGTCAGGGTTTAACATGTATCCGAGTCAAAGCGTTGCATTACGACAGGGAGGTCAGAGGTTAACATGTATTCGAGTCGAAGCATTGCTTT
Organism: Agapanthus africanus; assembly: GCA_030015575.1. Lineage (NCBI taxonomy): Eukaryota > Viridiplantae > Streptophyta > Magnoliopsida > Asparagales > Amaryllidaceae > Agapanthus > Agapanthus africanus. The sequence goes on from CM057344.1 coordinate 566,533,334, forward strand.
ACGATAGGGAGGTCAGGGTTTGATATGTATCCGAGTCGAAGCGTTGCTTGACGACAAGGAGGTCAGGGTTTGACATGTATCCGAGTATAAGCATTGCTTTACGACAGGGAGGTCAGGGGTTGACATGTATCCGAGTCGAAGCATTGCTTTACGACAGGGAGGTCAGGGGTTGACATGTATCCGAGTCGAAGCGTTGCTTTACGACAGGGAGGTAAAGGGTTGACATGTATCCGAGTCGAAGCGTTGCTTACGACAGGGAGGTCAGGGGTTGACATGTATCCGAGTCGAATCGTTGCTTTACGACAGGGAGGTCAGGGTTTGACATGTATCCGAGTCGAAGCGTTGCTTGACGACAGGGAGGTCAGGTTTGACATGTATCCAAGTCGAAGTGTTGCTTTACGACAGGGAGTTCAAGGGTTGACATGTATCCACGACGAGGTCATTTGCTGACGTACCCCGCTTTTTGCGGTGTCAGGTTGACTCTAGGTTGTCTGTGAACTGTGGGGTCTTAGAACTAGGGATTGTGCTGTAGCTCTGATTGATGGTGTCGCGTCCGTGCTCTGCTGGCATGAGGAGGAACGCCGTTGTTGGTCTTCTGGGATGCAGATGTTGCCGTCGAGCTCTGACTTTCCCTTTTGACAGGGTCTGGTGGGGGGACATGTGGTTCCTTTTTCGTTTATGCCCATAGATTGTATACAGGGGCCAGTATGGACTCGCCTGTAGGGCATAAGTTTCATCATTTTTTTATTTCTTTCCGCGATGCTCTATCATTTCAGCTTTTTATATTGCAAAAGTCGCGATTGCCCAATCATTTCGGCTATTTTTCGCAGTGCCCAATCATTTCGGCTATTTTTTCTTTTTACTCGCTGCTTTTTATTGCGAGTTGCCCAATCATTTCGGCTATTTTGTATGCATATATTTTTCTTGCTGATTTTGTTGCAAGTTGCCCTACCATTTCGGCTATTTCATATGCATTTACGGCTCGCTGACTTTTCACCGCGAGTATGGAACCTGGGATCTAATACCAATCTTAGCATCAACATCGTTGCGACTGGAATATTGTCAGGAGCGAATCATCATTTGCCTTTGTCGATTTAAACAAAGATGGCTTAGCAAACAGGGTTAGAATTCTGTCAACTAAGGCTTTTAACTTCATAAGCCGTAAGGGTCTCATGAAGGTGTTTTCTCCCTACGAGTCGTAAGGATCTCGTAGGTGCATTTTCTCCTTAGGAATTGTGAGGATTCCTAAGTGTGTATTCTCTTATAAGTCGTAAGGATCTTACAAGAGTGTTTTCTCCTTATAAGTCGAGAGGACATACAAGTATCGTTCACCACATGAGAACATCTCGTGCCATTGGTGGAACTGGGTGGGGGAACGTTTATTTGTGCCCGTGGATTGTATACAAGGGTCAATATTGAACCGCTTGTTGGGCAGTCTAGGAAATGTGATGGCTTAAGAACAGGTTCAGATCCCTGTAGCTTAAGACTTTTGAATCTTATGAGCCGTGAGGGTCTCATAAGAGGTTTCTCCTTACGAGTCGTGTGGATCTCGTAAGTGTAATTTCTCCTTAGGAATCGTGGGGATTCCTAAGTGTGTTGCTCGCTGGTGAGTCGTAAGGATCTTATGCAGGTATTTTCTCCTTACAAGGTCGATAGGGCCCTGCAAGTGTACATAAACGAATTTTTTTACGTGTCCGCGCCCTTTCGGGTTTTCACAAACTCACCGGTAGCCTTGCTATTTTTACTCACGGAGCCCTTTCGGGTTTTCATCCGTACCCATTTCGCTAATGGACGTACCGTTTTTGTATTTTTTTTAGTTTGTGCCCTTTTGGGTTTTCATAAACTCGCCGGTAGCCCTGCTATTTTTACTCACGAAGCCCTTTCGGGTTTTCACAAACTCGCCAGTAGCCCTGCTGTTTTTACTCACGGAGTCCTTTCGGGTTTTCACAAACTCGCCAGTAGTCCTGCTGTTTTTACTCACGGAGCCCTTTCGGGTTTTCATCCGTGCCCACTTCGCTTGCGGACGTACCGTTTTTTTTACCACGTCAGCTTGCGGATGCCGTAGTTTGTATTAGTTTAAGGACGTTTCGGTCCGTTGTTAGTTTAGGGATGTTTCGGTCCATACCTAGTTTAAATACATTACGGTCCCTTATTAGTTTAAGGGCGTTTCGGTCCCTTGTTAGTTTAAGGACGTTTCGGTCCATAGCAAATTTCAGGTCATCTCGGTCCCTTGTTAGTTTAGCGACATTTTGGTCCATAGCGATTTTGAGGCAAGTTTTCGCTGGATACTACTTATAGAGTTTGGGCTTGGGAAGATATCGAGCGGACATAGGCGTCGTCATCTATCGTTAACCTAGGCCGTGACTCGTCAGGCGTAGTATTTTTTCAGGAACTGGTCGTTTATCAAATTTTCTTTTAAAACCTTTTAAAAAGAAAACTGGCCAGAATTAATTACATTCTACAATTTCGCTAACCGTTCAGCCAGGCCAGTGCTAGTACTTTGAGGGAGGTTCCCCGTGCTGTCGTACGGACCTAATTAGAATAAACCTCGTTTTCCCCAGAGGCGTAGCCTCGTTGACACCTTTCTAGACACCTAATGGGTTAGCTAATTGTAAAGTGCAAAACTTTCCCGGGAGCAACTCTTGCTAACAGTGGGATCGGGATCCTATTATCACATAGAAGGTATGCAATCTCATTGCAAATTTCAACTCTTGAAACTCTCGATATAGTTTTTACCCCTAGCACTTATGACCTGGCTATAGTCAACATATCATAAGCACCAGTCAAGTTCTACCCGTCATTTCATGATTAATTAGACCCGCCCATATGACCCTTGGCTACAGTCAACATAATCATGCGTTTGTCCTAATTAATCTCATCATATGAGGTGTAGGAAGACATTACTTAGCTACCGTACACTACGCCTTGGCTAAAGTCAACATACGTAGCACGAATACTAAGTACTCTGCTTCTTAAAATGACGGAGGGTTGAGAATAGTTTTTAAGAAAACTTTTAACGCTTTGAACTTGATATCGTTGTAAAATCCAATGGGTTTAAAAAGGAGTGGCTTAAGCTCCGCACTTTGAAGGCTTGCTTTTTCATAAAAAAACCGAGTGAGTTTTAAATCCGATACTACAACATCTTTTAGGTTCATTTTTCTTTACATTAATCTCATTAATGTAGTCCCATCATTTAAGTCCTTAAGCCATCACAGAAAAGAAACGAAAATATAACGTACGCTTATGCCACCCGCATTCGCCACAATGTTCTGTTATGCACCGTCAGGTTACTTAACTAACGGCATACCGGGACGGGGCTAACGCAGGTGCAAAACATAAGCAACGTCTATTATATATCATATATATAATATTCCATTCGTCTCAGATATATCAAGTGATCACATCACAGAATGTAAGCAGCAGAAGCACATATAATATACGATATCTAGGAGGTCCGTATTTAGTATTTAGCCATCAATAGAAAATACGGATTCCACGGTCGCGATGAATAGCCAAGCCCACATCCCAAGACCCCTACGAGAGCGGCAAGTGACCCTACCAATTCTAGAATTTAGGAGACCCGGACTCGACTCCTCGAGATGGCCTCCTACTGAACCCTAGAACCAGGTCACTTGTGCTCCCCTCCTTAGGTCTTTCATAATGTGGAAAAGTAAATGATATACAACAATGGTGACATTATCCTCAACCCGGAAGTGCCCCAAATAAAAAAATATTACATACAAATGAATTTTACATGAATGAAAAGAAAACTCTCATCTCACATAAAACCCCCCGGCTATTCAATCACGACAATCCTGCACATCATATCTCAGCAACACATAATATCACATATCATCAATATAAGTAAGTATGCGTACCCCGATTGTCGTTGATGGATAGCAACGAAACCGGCGATACACCACATACTACACTTACGATCACAGAGAAATAAAATGAAAAACTACAACAATTGGAATCGTAACTGCTCTTAGACAACACAAACCCGGGATATCACATATCCAAGATTTGATGCCCAACAATGTAAAGCTCGCATTTAGGTCTAATTCAAGAAAACACCTTTTCAAAATGAGTCGGATAATTCAACAATATTTCCGATTACATTCAAGACCGAAATGTTAGATTTACATGCAACAAACAAATTTGTAGATTCCAATTATTGTATCACATATCTATATACTGGGCGCAGTTAAAACGTTCGATCGAACGATCAATCACCCAAAGAATTCTCAGAAAGCTCAACACTTGAGCAGTTTTAAAATATACCAGAGACTGCAACAAGCACATACGGGCCATCACAAGAAGGCACAGTCCAAGCCTCACCAACGGCACCGTGGAACCGCCGCAGAAAGACCTTTCTGCCGCGGTTCCGCGATCGTTAAGTCGAGTTAGGGCTTGGTTATTCTTGTAAGCCCATAAAATTCTCTGCACGAATTTTTAAGTATTTTTAACGTGGAAAAATCCTACTTTTTGAAAAATTTCCAGTGAGCATGCATTGGGCGTCGTGTTTTGTTCGTTTGAGTTTTTTGTCGTCTAGGTTACTCTAAAGCTCTAGCCTGACTCTAATACTACTGTAGGGTTTCCTTAGCACCTTACCTTGGGTTTAGAAGTATCACACATGCCATAAAAAAATTTAAAGGGGGTGCTAAGCAAACTAACCATGAATCGAACTAGAAAGTTAGGGTAACAATTAACTAGTATCACATACTAGATGAAATCTACACTAAGAGTTAAGTGATACAACCTTTGTAGACTTCCCTTCTTGACTCCTTGGATCTCCTCAAGTTGGAACCGGCTTGCTCAAGCTCCCTCCAAGTCCACGACGATCCACCCGAAGCCCTTTTGCTCAAAACTCCTTGCTTCACTTGATGAATGAGGAAGTGAAGCTAACACTCTAAACTAATAGGCTAAACTAGTATAGAATGATTGTATGGTTTGTTTTCTCACTTCAAAACCTTTCTTTTTACTCACTTACTCACTAGAAATTATCAAGAGACCATGAGAGATGAGAAAGAAGAAGATGGCAACCTTTAGCTTATGAGAGATAAAATGATAATGATAGTGATAATGAGCATAGAAAATAAAATATCCCAAGATAAATATCTCATGCCAAACTATGGTTAATGAATATCTAGATATTTTGTGTATGAATTAAAAGAACAAATGAAATGAAACCATGGTTCAACTAGGGTTATGCAAAGAATAGTCAACCATGATTTAAATCATTTTCCTTTTTCTCAAAATCTAATAAATATGAAGATATTTATATACCATGTGAGTCTTGTATTGCCATCATCTATGTATCAACAACCATGATACAAATGAATGTATGTATGTGTGCATGCACATCAACATGTACATATATCCATGCATACATCATAAAGAAAAGGTTTATTTAAATGAGATAAAGGTCAAATATTAAATCAACACTTGATTTAATAAACCGGTCATATCTCATACGACCCGACCAATAGAAAATGCCCGATTAAATTACGGTATCACATACTCGCATTTAATCGAGCTCCCGCGCATATCTCATATGCACACCACATCGTTTTGCCTGAGCTAGGAAACTTCTATGTGGGACTCTAAGACTCGTCAAAACGCCGGCAGTAGGTGATGATCATATCAAACACTCACAAACCGCAAGCGGTCAGCTAAACGTAACGGCCACCCGGGTATTGGACGATCAGAAGAAGAACAAGAAAACCTGTTAAAACTCCTGTCGAGCCAACTGGTAACACTTACGGTACAGTCCGGTCTCTTCGTCAGATATGTTGCATATCGAGTCTAGGGATGGTAATGTCGACCCTAATAACTCAATAAGTCATGTCGGTGTATGTCTCATAACAGATCGAGAAACTACTGATAACACTTATCAGTAAATCTCAGCAGCCCTGGCCAGAGACTTTCTATTATAGCCAATCGAGCATGGCGCAACATCAACTCCCTATACCGGGAGAGACGAAACCCTTCCTATCGCTCATTGCCTCCATGTGCCTCGGGACTGTACCCAAAACCCACTTGTTTGCACGCCTCAGTAGAGCCGTGGTAGAGTGCAGATAAAAGTACAGTGGGAGGACACATAAGACTCTTTGGCGATCTCGGGTTTACAGACTAACCTGTACCAGTGTCACCTTTGAACTGCAATCCGACGTGAGATATAATACCACATAGGAGTTCTCGACGAGTCCGTTCAGTGTACCCAGTCTCTACTGAGCACCTGTATACAATCTTTGATGTCAGCACACCAGATGGATATGGGATCATCCATCGCCCATCACATGGGACAAGAATCGTATACGCTAGTCTACTCTGGAATATCGATGCCCCGTCTCAATACACCCATGACTAGGAACATTTCAAGGATATGCTTATAAACTATGGATGCCCCACTAGTATGATCCACATCATAATCCCAGTAGTCAAGCAAATATCGTAAGGGCTTTATCAACATGTACCAAATGAATAAAAGTATGATCAAGTGAACATGTCAAGATAAAGAGTAACCGGATAGCATACTATCATGTCGAGCAAGACTTTCCTCTGAATACACACACACAAACATATACCGGTACATACACTATCATATAATGGCCTCTAGGGCATACATATATCCAACATTTGGCACGAGTGGCACTGCTTTGCGTATTCGAGGCAGTCTTGGATCATCGTGGGCCAGTAGTAACCCATTCTTTTGATCTTCAGCTTCATCTTTGGCCCAGCTTGATGAGAACCGCAGAGTCCGTCATGAGTTTCTTGGACAACTCTTATTGGTTCTTCCGGTCCCAGGCATCTCAGCCACAGAGTGTCGAACGATCTCTTATATAGAGTATTATTGAAGAAGGCGAAAGACAGAGCTCGTTTCATGAGCTGATGTCTTGAAGATGCATCTTCCGGCGTTTGATGGGATTTAAAGTAGTCTATAAAGTCTTCTCTCCAATCCTTAACCTTTTCTTGGTCCTCTATTTGTAGGGCCGTTTGCTTAGTCGCTTCCTTTTCTTTAGACGACTCTGGAGATATTTCTACCGGTGCAAGAACCCGACGGCTTTGTACAACAATTCTTACTTCATCGAGGTTTTCGTCAGCCAGTTCTTTAGCGAGTTTGGCTAGTGCATCCGCCTTGCTATTTTCTGTACGCGGTATGCTTTTCAGAATGTAGGAGGGGATTTGAGTCAGCAGTTGCTGCACTCTATCGTCGTATTTCACCAACTCTGGTTTGCACGTTTGATAGTCGCCGTTTACTTGACTAACGACCAACTGGGAGTCTCCGTATATGAGGAGGTCTTCGATTCCCATGTCGACATCGATCTCAAGACCCGCTATCAAAGCCTCATATTCTGCTTCATTGTTTGTCCTCGGCTCTGTTAAGGAAAAGGTAAAGCGCATTATCCCTCCTTGTGGAGTCACGAAGATAAGGCCTACCGCCGTTTTGATTATAGAGGTGGTGTGTTGTCTCTTCTTTATAGAAGATGCTCCATCGAAATGGAGTTCCCATCGGGTATCACTCCCTCCTTTCTCCCCGCCGATCGTATCAAACGCGTGCTCGTCCGGCAAATCACAATTTATGGGTGAATCGGCAGGTATCGGATGCTCAGCGAAGAAGTCAGCGATGGCCTGACCTTTCACTGCCCTGAGCGGTCGGTATGTTATCGAAAATTTCATTAAGAGTAGGGCCTATTTAGTGAGCCGCCCCGTTAGTATGGCTTTTGACATCAAATACTTGAGAGGATCCACCTTTGATATGAGATGGACCTCATGCGCCAACGCATAATGTCTAAGCTTCGTTACCGCGAAGATTAATGCCAGGCAGTATTTTTTGATGGGGGGTAGTTGTTTTCTGCCCCCAGGAGAACTTGACTCAAATAGTAGAGAGCTCTCTCTTTCCTTTGACCATTTTCCTGTGCCCATAACGCGCCTAAAGAACCTTCAAGGGCGGTTGTGTACAGGATGAGGGGCTTTCCTTTGACTGGAGCGGTCAGTACCGGCGGATTCTACAGGTATTGCTTGATTTTCTCCAGTGCGCTTTGGCATTTTTGATCCCAGACGAACAGGGTCCCTTTCTTCATTAGGTGGTCGTAGGGATGGCATTTGCCGAAGAGGTTGACTTGGATTTTGACACCGTTTAGGCATCAGTATCGCTACAACTGGGATAATGCCAGGAGCGACTCATCATTTTTCCCAGTCAATTCGGACAAAGGTGGCGTAGTAGACGGGGTTAGGATCCTGTCGACTAAGCCTTTTTTGACTTTACGAGCCGTAAGGGTCTCATAAATGTATTTCTCCCTACGAGTCATGAGGATCTCATAGGTGTATGTTCTCCTTAGAAGTCATGAGGACTCCTAAGTGGTATTTTCTCTTATAAGTCGTAAGGATCTCATAAGAGTGTTTTCTCCTTATAAGTCGAAGGGACTTACAAGTATTATTCACCATATGGGGACATTTCTTGCCATTCATAGAACTTGGCAAAGAAATATTTGTTTGTGCCCCTGGATTGTATATAGGGGTCAATATGGACCGCCTATAGGGCAATTTGAGAGATATGACGGCTTAAGAACAGGTCCAGATCCCTGTAACTTTAGGCTTTTGAATCCTATGAGCCATGAGGGTCTCACAGGGGGGATTCTCCTCACGAGTTATGAGGATCTCGTAAGTGTATTTATTTTAACGAGATTGCACCCTTCCGGGTTTTCACAAGCTCGCCGGCAGTCCTGTTGTTTTTACTCATGGTGCCCTTTCAGGTTTTCATCCGTGCCCATCCTGCTTGCGGCCGTACCATATTTTTTTTGAGCGGGGTATTCCACTAGATTGTAGGACCTGTTTGTAAGACCCTTAATATCCTTCCTGTCCTTTGAGAAGAAATGACCATTCTATATAGAGATTCTTCCGCCGGTGAGAAATTTGCCTTATGTGTATATCTCGGAGGGAACGAGTACCCACGCCGTCTCTATTTTGGCGACAGGTTGCTTCAGAGCCGCTTATTTTTGTTGAGCGTAGGCAAAAAACGCCATCCTGCTTTCGCTTTTCACTCATCATCATCGGATGAGAAAGAGCCTTGACCCATTTGATCCAATCGAGCCATTTTATCCATGAGTTCTTGGAAGGTCGTCGGCTTGAAGAGGGCCATATACGAGGACGCCTTTGAATTTGGGTCAAGGGTGGCTATGAGCATTCTCATTGCTGCAACTTCATCGATGCGTTGCTTGTATTTGACCAGAGATTTCTCCATCGGGGTAACATATTGAACCCAAGTTTCATTCGGTCTAACTCTTTCGTTGACCAGCGCCGTCATGGTAGTATGTTCGTTCTTATTAGCGAATCCCTGACAGAAGAGCATATCCATTTTGTTAAAGCTCTTCACGAAATCATTTAGGAGTTTCACATACCATACGAAGGTGATACCCGCCAGACCGCTGACGAACTGTCGGAGGAGTAGTATATCATTCTCTCCAGTGTTACCGCACATGGATTTAAATCGCATGATGTGCTGGTGAGGATTCCCGGTTCCTTTGTATATGTGGAGTCAGAAGTATGTATTCTGGCGGGTACTGTATTTGATCGGAGCACGCTGGATACGGTCGACCAGTCTTGATTGGCTTATTTGATACTTCACTGGCATAATGAGTTTTGATTCATTGAGCGATATATGTGGCCGGCTTTTCTTTTAGGAATCATTTCCTCCTCAGCCGTTGATGAGATTTGCGGAGGATTTGAAATGTCATCCTTATCTTTAAGACCGACTACCGGCGGTTCATTTTTCAATGGTTCCGATTGAACCATCATTCCAGCCATATTCTGAATCAGAAGGGCCATCTGGTTCATTTTAGTGGACATTTCTGCCGCTTCTGTATCTCCCTTTTTTCAGAGCGCGCTTTAGAAAATCAATATCCAACTCCTTCTCTATTCTTTCTTCGGGTGTGTCCTCGGGATTTTCCTTAGGCGATGGATTACCGTTTGCTGCCGCCTGAGCGAGCATCTCGTACAGCTTCTCACGTTGCAGTTGAACTTTTGTCAGGGACCGAGTTTAAGGTCGGTGACTAGTAGAAGCTCGAACTTCGTCTTTGGAATTCACCACACATACTATGTGAATTACCATGCCCCCAGGCTTGGGGTGTTTGGAGTTTTGCCCTTTGGAGTTTACTTCAGGAACTTGAGCTTTATTGGGCCTTTCTTTTTTTGTGAAAAGACACTTTAGTTTTGGGAGGAACCGCTGTATCATGATCCGTCTCGGGATGAGTTCCCTTCACATGCTTCCACACCTTATATATAGATGAGGAAAGTTGTTTTAGGGAGCGAACTGGTTTCTGCTCTCATGGGATCTCCATGAGCTGCAGAGATTCCTTCAATATTGCGGTGGGAGAATTTGTGTGACCCTTCGCAACAGTTTGAAACCGTTCCTGGTTGGAACAACAACATTCACCATTGGGGTTGAAACAGGATCATACGGAGAACTACCCCCATCTCATTCTGTATTATGCCGATATCGACGTTGACCGTTTCTTACGGCCGGGATTTGATTATCCTCAGGATTTTGCTGAGCCTGTCCCCTGTTCCTTTGAGATTTTGAATATTCTGCCCCCTGCATCATCCTTGGTCCTTTGCAAGTGCCGGTTGTTTGAGGACTGATTCCGTCGGCAAAACTGCATCTTGGGGAGCCAGCCTATGGAAGACAGACTTCTTGTAGGCTTCCTCCCTCGGCGTTGAGGCACCAAGGGTGGGAGGCGGGAGTATCGACCTAAATCCAAGCCTATTGATTTCTTGAAGAGCCGGATTGCAGAGATTTGAGCTTGCAAGTGATCCATACTTGACTCCACCAGATATGATAGAGCCTGAGTTGCTAGGGTAGAATCAAATGCCATTCTTCATAGAGATGAAACACCGGCTTCAGTATCCCATCACCCAAGGGCAACCAAAAACATATATACCGCGATTATTTGATCGCGGAAAAACACGACACACGAAGTGTGGAGTGGAAAGAGGAAAAGGTCCCACCGGGCGTGCCATAATCTGTTCACCGCCGAAAGACGCGACCAGGACGTTGGGACGTCCAGCCTGAATTTTGGGGGGCAGATGCTATTTGGTTTTATCCGTCCACCTCTCCGAAGATGACAAGTTGATTTATGGCACCGTGTATTGGAGGTTTAGACAGATGCGTCCGTTGTAGCAGATTTCGTCAGATTCCCCCTGTTGGCGAGGGTTTTTTGATTGTAGGGTCGCTCTTCCCTGCAGGCGCAAGCCCATACAGTTAATTACGTTACCGCGTAGCTTTAACCACTTTCTCCTGCTCTAGATATTCACTTCGTGTCGTATGTGTTTGTTTTATTTTTGGTTGCCCGTGGATTGTATACGGAGACTAATTTATGTTGTCGCCCATAGGGCGTGGATTAGTCCAAATCCGTATTTTCTTAGATTTGGGTTTGGGTTGGTTTAAGGATCGTTAATCTTGTTTTAGATTAAAATCAACTCAAACGTTTGTTGAGGATACGTTGGTTTAATCTCAAACTAAGATCTACTCAACATGATTTGAGGATCATTTAGATCCAACAAAAGTGCATTTGAACTCTATCGTTTTAGTTTAGGAACGTTGCAGTCCATTGTTAGTTTTAGGACATTGCGGTCCATCGGGTTTAGAGACATCATAGTCTGGTTTAAAGACGTCATAGTCTGTGAGGTTTAAAGACATCATAGTCTGTATGGTTTTGGTTTAACCGTTTGGGGATGCGCCAAAAGTTATTGGTTATTGGGACCCTCCATCTCTCTGAAGACGTTGAAGAATTACAACGATATGTATCAGAGGTATGAAGAGATGTACCCTTGAACCAATTTTGATTGGGGATCTGTAGTCAGGTTTGGGGACTAAGATCAATTAAAAAAGATTGTGAGCACATGGGCTTGGTTGATCTGAATTAAGTACTTGAGGCCAACTTAGGCTCAGTCCACTCAGTTTTGAATAAAATGTTGAACATTTGTTTGGGCCCAGTCCCTTTTTTTTTCAACAATGCTGAGTATTCATTTGGGTTCTGACACCCTTCTTCCTTTTTGTTTTACTTGTATTCTTTTATATGAAGTGTTAAACACTTAGCTCCCTGCGGTGCTCACGTGTGGACACGTGAGGCGCCTTCAAGATATGAGCGCTGCTTTTGGATATATTTCTCTCCATACGAGTGCTGAGCAATTGTTTCATTAAATGGTCACGTGCGGACACGTGAGCTATTATCCAAATGTAAGCGCTGCATTTGGGCTCATTCCCTTTTCTGTATAAGTGCTAAGCACTTTTAGAGGACCACGTAGGACCACGTAAGGCGTCACAAAAATGATGACTAATTCTGGGGTTTATACCCTTTCTCTTTTGGAAGTGCTAAGCACTTTTAATGGGGTCACGTGGGATCACATGACCTGATCTTAGTTGTTCTCTTTCACTCATCAAGGGTGCTCACGTGAGAGTACGTGATCGGCCATTATCATGTTGGGTGCTAATCTTTTTACATGCATGGAGATCTTGAATTTTGAGACTTTCAAGCCTACTGTTTTGTAAGAATTAAATTCTTAGGACTTAGTTTTTCTCTTAGGTTTGGGATCTGTATGGCAGAATCTCCTCGATGAGAATTAAATTCTCAACTTGTGAGGAGATCTGCTTCTGCAGATCTTTCACCATAAGGAAGAACTTTGTTTTATCAGAGGAATTAAATTCCTATATACTTTTTTGGGAGAATTAAATTTTCTGAACTTAGATCTTCTCCTAGGTTTTGGATCTGCATGGCAGGATCTCCCTGATGAGAATTAAATTCTCAACTTGTGGGGAGATCTTCTTCTGCAAATCTCAACCAAATGATGAACTAAGTTCCTTTTAGAAGAGTTAAACTCTTATGGAAGTGAAAATGAGATGAGATATTCTCTGTGTTTCGTTGCTTCTTTTACCTAGAGTTTCTTTTTCTCTTTTAAGAGGCCTTCTTCTCTCTGGAGAATTAAATTCTCTAAGCTTACGAGGGGGTTTCTCTCTCTCTCTTTTCTCTCTATCTTCCTTTTCTGTATCCCTTTTTTTGTCTCTTGGCTGCTATTTATAGGAGAAAGAAGAGAATCAATTTGTTTAGAAAATCTCTCATTGAGAGATTTTGATTGATTTTCTAATCAACCAACATGATCTTTTAGATTAATCGGTGAATTTTATTTACCAGAAGATATTTCTTTTGTTGTTCTTAACAAGTTTAGAAAGATATTTCCTTGCACAGAATTTTTCTGTAGATTGGTGATTTTTAATCACCATTGGATCTTTAATCCAACGACGCTCTGTTTTACAGAGCGTAATCTTTCTTGTTTAGAAAGATCCAAGGAAATATTTTCCAAATAAGGCTTTTGGTCCCTTTTAATTAGAATTTACTTCTATCGGTTCAGAAGGCATAGGAGTCTATCACGTGTAGCACGTGACCTCACCAAATTAAGCCCACAAAAAGGTGTCACGTGTTATCACGTGAGTGTTTTTTTTGTCCAATTGTTTGCTTTATTCAGGCATTTATATCCTTTCTCTATACCAGTCACGTGTCTGCACGTGAGGCACAATTTGGGCTTAGTTTTGTCAAGCGCATGGCCTATCACGTGTGGGCACGTGATGCACCACTTGGAGACCTATTCCCGTTTCTTTATTTATTTATTTATTTTCCGTAAGGGAACAGTGAGCAAACAAACCTTAACCCCTACTTCAACATCTTACACTAGATTAGCGCTTTGGTGTAGTGTGTTTCTTTCATTAAAGAGTTTAGTGAAGAGATATCTTGGATTAGAGGACTTCGGGTGGATCATCTTCGGCACGAAGGTCATCGAAGCAAGTTCGTTCAACCTTCAAGTGGAGTATAGTGGAGTCGTAGGGACTATAACCCGGAGCTTTAGAAGAGAAGAACACGCTCTACAAAGATTGTAGCTACCTTTCTCTTAGCTAGATTTTATGATATCATAAATAAACCCTAATCATCTAGTTTAAGATCTTGGTTAGTGTAGATTAGCATCCTAAATTTTTAAAAAACGGCATGCTTGATGCTAGTAAAACCCAGTGGTGGTGCTAACATACACTTTCAGTCGTGATTGAATAGCCGGCGGTTTTAGCGTGAGATGAGAGTTTTTCTATTTTTATTCATGTAAAAACTGTATGTAATATTCTTTTATTGGGACACTTCCAGGTTGAGGATGATGTCGCCATTGATGTATATTATTTACTTTTCCGCATTAGGATAGACCCAAGGCGGGGAGCACAAGTAACCATGTTCTAGAGTCCAGTGGGAGACCATATCGAGGAGTCGAGACCGGGTCTCCTAACTCTAGAATTGGCACGGTCACTTGCCGCTCTCGTAGGGGTCTAGGGCTATGGGTATGGATATTCATCACGACTGTGAAATCTGTGTTTTCATTACTAGTAGTATTTAAAACACGGACCTCCTAATATATCCAATATTTCATATGTTGACTTCTGCTGCCTGAGTTCTGTGATGTGATCATATAACGGCATGAGACGAATGCTATATATAATATATATATATAATAAACGCTGCTTTGCACCTGCACTAGTCCAGCCCCCGCTCTGCCGTTAGTTAAGTAACCTAACAGTGCGACAGGGCCATGGCAAATGTGGATGGTATAAGCGTACGTTCTATTTTCGTTTCTTCTGTGTTGTTTAGGAAACATAAATGATGAGACTTCATTAATGAGATTAATGAAAGAAAAAAGAAACCCAAAGATATTGTAGAATCAAATTTTTCAAAAAGGTAGCTCTAGTTATTGCTTTGCATAGTGGTATTCCTTGCTGGATATCCTACACCTCATTCGATGAGGAAAGAGACGAGATCTCTTCACCGGGAATGACCTCTTTAGCAAAAGCTAGCAAATGCTATAACCCACTCGGTTTGTTTTGAAAACTAGATTTTAAAAGCAGAGCTTAAAACACTCCTTTTTCAAATCGCTCGATTCTACAATGATATCAAGTTCATTACGCTAAAGGTTTTCTTAAAAACCTGTCGTAACCCTCCGTCATTTCAGATAAGGACTATTTTAGTATTCGTGGTGTGTTTGTTGGCCTCTGTCAAGGTGTAGTGTGCGGTAGCTGATTAGTGCATATCTGCCGCATATGATGCGATTGGATTAGGGTAGTCGTACGGTTTTGTTGACCATAACCATGGGTCATACGGGTGGGTTTAATTCAATCACGAAATGACGGGTTGAACTTGGCTAGCGTTTATGATTTGTTGACCATAGCCAAGGTCATAAGTTGTTAGGGGTAAAAACAGATATTGGGAATTTTAAGTGTTGAAATTTGCAATGAGATTGCATACCTTCTATGAGATAGTTAGATCCCGATACCCACTGCGAGTAAGTGTTACTCCTAGGAGAGTTTTCCACTTTACAATTAGCTAATCCAGTAGGTGTCTAAGAAAGGTGTTAACGGGGTTATGCTCCTACGGAAACGAGGTTATTTAATTAGTTCCATGCGAAAGCATGGGGAGACTCCCTCGGAGTACCAATACCTGCCTGGCTGACCGATTGGCGAACTTGTAGGGTGTAATTAATCTCGGCTAATCTTACTTTTTAGGGTTTGAAGGAAGATTTGATAAAAACAGTAGGAGCCATCCTGATTAGATAAGATAATAACCAATCTAATCTTGCAAGAGCGCACGCTAAAGTGTTTTCTTCTCTCTCTCTCTCTCCAGGTAGCGACCATGACATGCCTTAATCAAGATAATAATATGGATGTATTGACCGAACCCGCTTGTTATACTAGGCTGGTGAACGTTGGTTCCGCTCTATCTTATGATTGTCATAAGTCTGAGTAAGGAATAGGGGAATATCAGGATTCCCATGTATCCCGAACGAAGAAAGAGCATGATGATGCATCTTCTTCAGGTGTGTTCATAACCGAAAACTGTTTCTCAGTATACTTTACGTCATGGGTATTGGATATCTGATCAGGATCCCACGTATGTAATATGTTACATGGGTTAAGAAGAAGTAGAGAACTGGGAAAGGGTGATAAATCTCTAGTAGTAGAGAATGGTGTAATTGTTGCAGCCAAACCAGTTGGAGAATATCACCTTGTATTACCAAATGTTAATACATTGATTCTGAACGACTGTTATTTCGTAGCAAAGATGATGTGCAACGTAATTTCAATTTCTTTATTAGATAAAGAAGGATATAAAATTGTACTTGAGAATAATGTTATGAATATTTTCTTAAATCAAGTGTTGATTACGTTTGGTACGTTGTATAACGGTATATACTTTCTAAATCAAACCACAATTCTAAATATATAGAACACACACAAGAGGAAAAGTTCAGAAATGAACGAATCCTTCTTGTGACATTGTAGACTTGGTCATATCAATGCGACCAGACGAGCGAAGTTGCATAAAGATGGATATTTGAATCGGTTTGAATTAACATCTTATGAAACTTGCCAGTCATGTCTCAAGGGTAAGATGACCAAAACTCTGTTTACTGGACACGGAGAAAGAGCTACTGAACTCTTGGGACTGATACATAGTGATGTATGCGGTCCCATGTCTACGCATGTCAGGAATGGTTCCTCATACTTTATTACATTCACCGATGATCTATCAAGATTCGGACATGTGTTTTTGTTGAAAAACAAATCTGAAGCTTTTGAGAAATTCAAGGAGTATAAGTGCGAATTCGAGAACCAGACGGGTAAAAGTATTAAAGTCCTTCGATCTGATCGAGGAGGAGAATACTTGAGCACGGAATTCCGAGACTACTTAAAAGAGAATGGGATTCTCTCTCAGCTTACTCCTCCGCATACACCACAACACAATGGAGTTTCGGAGCAGAGGAATCGTACCCTATTAGATATGGTGCACTCTATGATGAGTATTGCTGAGTTACCTATTTCCTTTTGGGGTTATGCACTTGAGACAGCTGCATACCTATTGAATAGGGTTCCAACCAAATCCGTGCCTACCACTCCATATGAGATATGGAATGGAAAGAAACCATCTCTTAGACGAGTTAAGATATAGGGTTGTCCGGCCTATGTTAAAAAACAAAATCCGGACAAGCTCGAGGCAAGATCCGTTTTGTGCAAGTTTGTGGGATATCTAAAGGATTCATATGGATATATCTTCTACCATATCGAAGAACAAAAGGTGTTAGTTTCTCAACATGCCACCTTTTTAGAAAAGGAATTTCTTGTGAAAGAAATTAGTGGCAATGAGGTAGAACTTGAAGAAGTTCCAGCTACAAAATCTACAATTGATAATTTGGTAGAACCAGAGGATTCAATAGTTCCCGACGAACCTCTGCCACTCCGCAGATCTAGTAGGGTTCCTCATCCACCTGAGAGATACTACGGTTTTCTTATAGACGATGGGAGTGAGGATTGCATCATAAAAGTTGATGACCCAAGTAATTTCGAGCAGACCATCACGAGTGAAGACTCTATGAAATGGCTGGATGCTATGTGATCTCAGATGGAATCTATATACACCAACAAAGTATAGACTTTGGAAATTACTCCTGAAGGGGTAAAACCCATCAGGAGCAAATGGATCTTTAAGAAGAAACTTGGTGTAGATAGAAAGGTTGAAACATTCAAAGCTTGACTTGTAGCAAAAGGTTTTCATCAACAACCAGGTGTTGATTATGATGAAACCTTTTCTCCAGTGGATATGCTTAAGTCCATCAGGATCCTACTTGCCGTTGCCGCATACCATGACTACGAAATCTGGCAGATGGACGTCAAGACCGCTTTTCTAAATGATGATTTAGAAAAGAGCGTGTACATGATACAGCCAGAGGGTTTCGTAGATAGTGGGAGCAGCGGAAAGGTGTGCAAACTGCTTAAATCAATCTACGGATTAAAGCAGGTATCGCGGAGCGGGAACATCTGTTTTGATGTGGCAGTCAAAGAGTTTAACTTCATCAAAAATGTAGATGAACCTTGTATATACAAGAAGGTTGTAGAGAGTAAGGTTGTCTTCCTCGTATTGTACGTAGATGACATACTCTTGATAGGAAATGATGTTTCTATGCTACACTCAGTCAAGCTCTTCTTATCACAAAAGTTCTCCATGAAAGATCTATGTGATGCCTCCTACATCCCGGGGATTAAGATCTATAGAGATAGATCTAAACGGATGTTGAGATTGTCCTAATCCAGGTACATTGACACCATACTAAAGAGGTTTAGTATAAAAGATTCTAAGCGTGGTAATTTACCCGCTTGCTCAGGAATCACTCTCTCCAAAGAGATGTCTCCCAAGACTGATTTGGAGAGGGCTTGCATGCAAGGGATACCCTATGCTTCTGCAGTTGGGTCAATCATGTACGTGATGCTATATACCAGACCGGATGTAGTTTACGCACTTAGTATGGTAAGTAGATATCAATCAGATCCTGGAGAGAAGCACTGGACAGCTGTGAAGAACATTCTTAAGTACTTGAGAAGGACTAAAGAGATGTTCTTGGTGTATGGTAACGGAGAACTCCAGGTGGAGTCCTTTACCGATTCGAGCTTCCAGAGTGATAAGGACGACAGTAAGTCGGTCTCGGGTTTTGTCTTCACCCTAAATGGAGGGGCGATATGTTGGAGGAGTTCCAAGCAAGATACTGTTGCAGACTCGACGATGGAGGTTGACTACATCGCTGCCAACGATGCTGCCAAAGAAGCTGTCTAGATGAAGAAGTTCATTGCTGAACTTTGTGTGGTTCCATCTATTGAGCATCCAATACTTTTGTATTGTGATAACATTGGAGCTGTGGGTTTGGCCAAGGAACCCCGGTCCCATCAGCGATCAAGACATATTCTTAGACGGTATCACCTGATCCGGAAGATAATAAATCACCGGGAGATCGAGGTTAGGAGAGTTGACACGAAGAACAACACGGCGGATCCACTCATGAAGGCCCTCCCACAGACGCAATTTGAGAGACTTTTTGGGATGTTGGGTATGAGAAACTACAACAACTGGCCTTAGTGCAAGTGGAAGATTGTTAGTCATATGTTTGTGTTAGTGATATATGCCCTAGAGGCCATTATTGTATCATACTGGTTTGTATATTATTCAATGGAAGCTTAGGATATATACGGATATAGTAGCAGCCTTGCTCGAAATGGTAGATGCTACCTGGTTTGTTTCTACCTCAATATGTGCATGTGTTTTTGCATATCGCTTATACATATTGGTAGAGCTTTTAGGATCTTTGCTTGACTACCAGCGTTGTGATGGCAGTCACACTAGTGGTGGCTGGGTAGTTTATAAGCACATCCTTATATAGGTCCCTAGTCGTAGGATTATTGAGACATGGTATCGATACTCCAAATTAGACTAGTGTATACGCTTCTCATCCCAATACGGGAGATGGTCTGTCCCACAGCCATTAGTGCGTCGTACTAGAGATAGTATGCATGTGCTCATTAGGTTATAAGTACACTGGACATGACTCGTTGGGGACTGCTGGTGGGTATTATACCTATCGTCAAGTAGCAGTTCCCAGGTGACATGAGTATAGCTTAGTCCGTTGACTTGACATTGCTACTTCGTCTCGAGTGTGTTCCAACTGTTCTTTGATTACTACCCTACCATGGCTCAAAGGAGTCGTGCAAACAAGTAGTAGTTGGGTGCAGTCCTGAAGCACTTTGAGGCAGTGGTGGTTAGATAGGATTCGTCTCTCCCGGTATAGGGGTTGATATCGTGCTGTGTTCGGAAGGCCATTACACAAAGTACTTGTCTAAGGAAAGCGAGATTTACTTGTAGGTACTTCAGTAGTTTCTCAGGGTATTTTAGGCTACACTCCGATACAACTTATTGCGCTATTAGGGGTCTGACGATTACCGCCCCCTAGACCCGATATGCAATACTCTTAGACGAACAGACCGGACTGTACGGAGATTGTCATAGACAGGCTCAGTAGGAGTTTGGATGAGTTTTTCTCATCGGCCTTCTTATCGACAGATACTTGGGTAGCCGTTATGTGCAGCCAGTACCGCTTGCGGCGTATGGTTAAACCCGCTGCCAGTGTAGTGTCGAGTTTTTAGAGTCCCACACAGAGGGTTTCCCTGCATTGGGCAAAAGATGTAGAGCTTGTATGGTTTTATGACAGGGTTCGATCACGTACGTGTACTTATGCACGGATGATGATTCGGACAGATAATACTAGTGGTCTTTGGTTTATGCCGGATCCTAGTATTATACTGATGGATTATTTTCGTCTCTTTTATATTCGTATTTTTTGGAATATAGATACGGGTATGTATATACGGATGGGGGGCATTTTCATAATTTGTTCAAAGATGCTTCTAGAAGAAGACGCCTCATATTATGTATTAACATTTTAGGTTAAATGATAAATACATTATGAGGTGGAAGTTTGCATAATTTAGAGCATGGCTCTTAGTGACACATGGAGGGTTTTCAAGCCATTACTAACCGAGGTGATATATGAACCATACTTGATTTGTTATTAGGTTTATTCTATTAAGGATTGAGAATGGTTCAGATATACACAAGAGAGTTCATTCTCTTTGCTATGCAAACACTTCACTAGCTTTTTCCTCAAGTTGATCTTCTTCTGCCTTTAGCTTTTCATGTATCATGTGTTGAGAAACTTAAGTCTATGAGAGACATACCAATCCATCTATACTCTCTGCATCATCTAGGTCATCTAGTGTAGCGAACTAGGTGCCCTAGTTACTTAAGATTTGAGGTGGGAGCTCGATCTACAGACTCTCGGGTGGATCGTCTTTGACTCAAGGAGGCTGATGAGGAAGCGCCGATCCGTTACAATCCTTGGAGCTTGTGATGAGGAGGAGGACTGCGATAAGAAGACCCGAAGGACTTGAAATCATGAGGTATAACATTCTATCCATGTTATTTACCTTATAGTAGTTTGCTATTTAGGGTTTAGTATCGATCCTGAAGTTCGAGTCGGTGTTATGAAACCCGTAAAAATCGTTTTTTACATATTCCGCCTCCCCGCAAACCCGTGGGGTGCGTAACATCGACTTACAGTGGTATCAGAGCCTACTAAACCTTTAGTAGCTTGTTATCAAGTGTTAGAACTTCGATCATCAGAAAAACCGGAAAACGAAACACCAATACCCTATGTTTCTGTCGATTTTTAAAAGTGCCAGAAAAATTATTTCAGAGGTATTAAAAATTAGTTCAGGGTATTGTTAGAACTCCCAAGAAAAACGATTCAGTGAATAGCCAAGACGGCCGCGGAAGCACGGCGGAACGGTGTGTTTAGCCACGTTTTCGCGGCCGAGTTAAGGCCGATTCGACTCGTTCTTCTTCTGTTTGTTCTAGTTTTTGGTGTATTGTTTTCTGGAATATTTGGTTTCTACCTAGTAATTTTTGGTGTGCTGGTTTGCACTTGGAGTAGACACGAAAAATATATTTTGATCGAAATTCTAAATGTTCTTGTCTAACCGGATCTTTTGTGTTGTTATATGTGTTTTTAAACTTCAGCTAATTGCTATATGTCGGTTAGCTTGGGGTTGCACATATTTGTGGGTTTGTGTATATGAACTTTATTGGATCGTCGATGATGAATATCCGGGAATGTGAGAAGAGAGTTTCTTTCATTCGATGTAAATTGTAAAGTAATGTAATATTATTTTGAGGGGCACATCCGGGTTGAGCTTGTAGCCACCGTTGTATTATTTCTTTTACTATTTTTTCCTCCTAAGATAGACCTAAGGTTGGGTGCACAAGCTACCGGGTTCTTTGAAGTGCCGAGTGGCCTACTCACTTTGCTGAGAGAGGTTACTTCACTTCGGGAATTTGGCGGGTAGTTTGCCGCACCCGTAAGGGTCTAGGGTGTGGTTTGGCTATTCATTACGACCGTAGAATCCGTATTTCATTACAGGCTTAAACGAAAGGCGGAATTCTTAATATATCCAATATATTCATCTGTGATCTGAAATGCCTATTATTGCGTGAGATGAATGAGTATTATATATATGCTATATAGTAGACGTTGCTTATGCTTTGCATCCGCGCTAGTCCAGCCCCCGCTCTGGTGTCAGTTAAGTAACCTAGCGGTGTTAAATGGGGACCAGTGGCGAATGCGGATGGCATAAGCAGACATGTTATTTTCGTTTCTCTCTATAATGATAGGTGTAAATGATGGGACCGTATTAGATTAATATAAAGCAAACAAACCAAAGATGAATCGTTGGAACAATTTTAAAACCACTTAGCTTTTTAAAAACAGAAACTTTTAAAATGCGGAGCTTAAACCACTCCTTTAAAATCTATCATAGTTCCTTCAACTATATCAAGTTCACTACGTTCACGGTTTCGCCAAAACCATTCATAGCCCTGCGTTATTTCATATGAATATTCAGTAGTATTCAAGCTATGTTTGTTGACCTTCTCCAAGGCATGGTGATTGGTAGTTGTTGGATATTCATATGTAGCATAGATAGATGCGTTGGTTTGGGACATTCGTACTACTCTGTTGGCCTTCATCAAGGGTATGTACAGGTGGGTTCAAATTAACATGGACAATGACGGGTTGAACTTGACATGTGACTTATGATTTGTTGGCCTTCGTCAAGGTCATAAGAGCATGGGGCAAAAATCCACATCGAGAGTTTCTAAGGAAACTGAAACTTGCTAGTGTTGCATACCATTTAGAGTGTGATAATGTTGATAGGATTCCTACAGGATTATCACACAATGATATTTGGATCCCGATTCTACTGTGAGTATCCGCTACTCCTCGGGAGATTTTTTCACTAAACACAATCAATGTTATAAACCAAGTAGGTGTCTAGAACGGTGTTAGCGGGGCTACGCCTCCACGGAAAAGAGGTTATGTAATTAAGGAACTTCGTGAAAGCGTTGGAAAACCTCCCTCGAAGTACCAACACCAGCCTGGCTGAAAAGTTAAGCAAGTATTGTAGGGTGAGATTAATCCTGACTAATTATTCTTTTATGGTTTGAGGAAGGATTCGAGAAACAATGGGAGCCATTCTGTTTAGATAAACTAAAAACTAATCTAAATTTGCAAGAGCATCATGCTGAGTGTTTCTCCTCTCTCTCCTAATTATAGTAACCATATGACCAGACTTAGGTTACAACTAGATAATTAATTGACTAAACCGGACTATATTGATTGGTTAAGATTTGTCCAGATGTCCATTACCTATGATAAGCTAGGCTACCTCCTTACTACTATCGCCCCGCCGTCCTAGGTCCAGTTTCCACCGTCACGGATGTTGATATCCATAAGACAAAGAAAAAGGACAGTGCGAATGCCAAGTGCCTCGTGTTGACCTCAGTAGTCGGTGTAAACCAGAGGCAGCACGAGAAGATGGACTTAGCTTCTATCTTCCTCCATAACAAAGATTTATATGGAGAGCAATCTTATATCGCAAGATATGACACCTCGAAGGAATTGATTCAAGTGAGGTTGGCTGTTAGCGCATCTGTAGGGGACCACGTCTCTACAATGATCGGCTGTATTAAACAGCTTACGGACCTGGAGACCACGTTGGAGAACGAGTCATATGCTGACTTGATTCTACAGTCCCTACCTTCTACTTACGCCCAGGGGAAGGAAGTTGTACTTCCATTTGAGGGAACCCTGAAGGAAATCAGGGAGACAACCGCTCTACTTATTGGGGAATCTACCTCTCCTGGATCCAAGGTTAAAGCCAAGGGTGAGAAGAAGAAGACTTCCACAAAGCCGATAGGCGGTGTCAGTAAGGTAGAAGAAAAGGGCAGGGCAAAAGTTTCAGGGATAACAAGAGGGAAGGAGGGTTGTTCCTATTGTCACAGGAAAGGACATTGGCAGAAAGAATGCAGTGTTTAGAAAGCCAGAATCTAGTATTCGAAGCATGCTGTGGCTTCGGCATGTTGTGGCTTGTGGCTTTGGCATCTGATTTATTACATTCATGATTCATAGTAGACAAAATATATGAATACAAGGTATTTAACATGATAAGCCTTAATAAGGAGGCATACAAAAATAAGGTGAAATGAAATGAAAAGATGAATGTACATCTGTTTGTGATGCGAACTGGTTGTACTCCTTTTCGACCACTTCTATCTCTCTGTCTCAATGTCACCTGACGAACATTCCAAGAATAGAAAGAAGTAGGTGGAATGCCCGTCAGCGAACTGACACTCGGTAAGTCCCCAAAAGGATGGTGTGATGTATATAAATGAAATGCTAGATGTAATGTGATATATAGTATAGCATGGATATAAATCATGAACATATAAACAAGTATAGTAGCGTGCATAATAATATGTATGTCAACTATATCAGTATGGTAAACAAGTATAACATGGCCGTGGAGTGTAAGTATAGTGAACATGAAGTGAATGTAAATGTCCTAAAAGGTCTCTAAAAGGGTAAAAGTAAGTAACGTGAGTTCAAGTGTGAATGTCAACCAATCTCAAGAGTATTCTCGAACCCAAGGCTATCGTCCAGGGGCAAAAAATC
The DNA here is from genome assembly GCA_030015575.1 of Agapanthus africanus. Classification (NCBI taxonomy): domain Eukaryota; kingdom Viridiplantae; phylum Streptophyta; class Magnoliopsida; order Asparagales; family Amaryllidaceae; genus Agapanthus; species Agapanthus africanus. The sequence continues at coordinate 566,557,808 of CM057344.1, forward strand.
ACGGGCCCAAAATAGCGGGACTTCAATTGTTATCGAAGTATTCCAAACCCAACAGGCTATCATCCAGGGGCTTGGAAACACGGGCCCTCATTCGTGAATTCATGATTTGTACCGTTTCAGCCAGGTACCACAGCAACATGATTTGTACCGTTTCAGCCCGGTACCACAGCAACATGATTCGTACTAATGGGACTCATGAGATTCCGTTGGATTCATACTCAAACTACCCCAACACCCCGCGTATATTAGTTTGTGATTAAAGTTACAAGTCTTGCCCAAATTCATGAATACATAAGAGAGTGCAATTCAAGTATCGAGTCGAGTTCAAATATTCAAGTCAATGGTTTATGTATTCATGTCAAGTCATTACGTATTCATGGTTCGGGTCAAGTCGAGTCGAGTATGCAATAGGTTTATGTCAAAAATATAATATCTAATTATGTATTCATGTACATGTGATAATTAAGGGATCGGGAAAACACGCTATATATGTTCGAATAGCATGAAATGAGGCAAGTACATTATTCGAGTAACTACCATAAACAATGCTGTAAAAAAATATTATGTACGACTAATTAATCAAGTCGAAAGAATACGGAATATAAACAAAAATATGGCTCTAAGTGTTGTTCCATGCATGAGTTCTAGTTTCACCTAAATAAGACTACCGGTTTGGGAGGTATATCTGTTTTTGTACCGTCGCGCAAAACAGATCGGAATCTATTCGGCACCGTCATATATTTTTAAAACATAATTTAGGTCCATTTCCATCAGATTTTAGGTTAAGAAAATTATTAGAAAATTGTTTTTCTTTCGGAGTACATATCCAAAACACTAAGATTCGCGCTATTTGGATTTCTGAAGCTCTAGTTATAATCGTTTTAATATCAGTGTTTAAAACAGAAATTCAGATTTCTGGACAGCAACTATATGTTGTATTGCAAAGCCTATATCGAGTTGTTTCATGCATTTCTAAGTAATACCGTAACATAAAATTATATTTCTATCAATTGTGTATCTACACATCTAAATTTTGTCATAAACGGACATCGGGTGTTCGAGTTATGTCCAATTTAAAAACAGTGTGCGAATTAGGATAGATTCTGTCCAGATTCGTCGCTTAATATTATAACGCAGTTTTGTATATTTTATGTCGGTTTTCAGTAAAATATTAAAACTAATAAAATATAGATAATTCAATGTAGATATAAAAAACACCTGAGTTTTCTCAATTTGGATATAGGAAGACCAAATTATGTACTTAAAAGTTGACCGATAAATACAGTTTTCTGTTTTACGAACAGTGAATAAAAACGATGTAATTCCTAAACCGTTATGCGGTTCGATCTAAAATTTTTACAGCATGTACAAAATAATATATTCTATCATAAGTAAATTTTCTGAAATTTTCAGAAGTAAAAATTAATTTCTAAAAATTATTTTAAATATAAAAGTATTGATATGTCATATGTGAGAATGAGGAAATCATGGTATTTATTCGTAACTTCATTTTTTTTACAAAATTTAAATAAATTAATTTAAAATACAACAACAAACGATGAAATCCTAATTGGTTACTATAAAATCTTAACATATGGATTGAGAGTAATGAACAGACTTTACAAACTATATATTTGTGTATGTTTGTGTGTGTTCATTATTTATATTTGTATCCATTTAATTAATTATTTAGGGACTATGATATGATAAGAGAAGTTTTTATGGCAATATAAAAAAGAGAAAGAAAAAGAGAAAGAGATGGAGGGAGGGAAAGAGAGAAGCGACTTACATACATAAGCCGGTATTGTCATCTGGCTTGTCTATCCGCCGATAAAGTCGCGTTTCTAGCGAGACTTTTTTAAGAATTTCTTCATGGTCTTCTTCGAAGAATCTAGATGAAGAGGGACATGTGAAATGATAGAAAGGTGTGATGATGAAAAAAAAGAGGAGTGAGATATAAAAAAAGTTTATGCCCGCCATAATTCTAATAAATTATGGCTCATAACCATTTTAATTATTTTGAGAGTTAAAATGAAGATGAAACGAAATGTCTCATTTGTAATTTATGAGAAGAATAAAAATTGATAAAAAAAATATTGCAAGAATAGAGATTTAAACATGTGACTTATGGAATAACAATCCAAGGACTTAACCAATGTACTATAAGATTGTTCATGCACATATTTAATTAGAATTAAATATATGCTGTTGCTTGATAAGAAAGTGGGCTTTTGGGCTCATAGTTTCATAAAAAAAATGAAAATGAGATTGGATTTGGGTTTTGGGCTGGGTTAGGTATTGTATTTAATTTGTAATAGGTTAAGATTTAGTTTAAAGAAATGGGTTTGGGAAAAATAAATAGAATAATAAAATAATATATTTAATAGAAAACAAAATTTATGGAAAAATACTACAAATAAATAAATACAATATTTTACTAAAAAAAGAAAACACAAAGGTATAATAATATTAGGGTCGTTACAACGACGAAGCAAGCTCGTTCTTTTCACTAAGTGGAGCCTAAGAAGAGTTCTAGGGAGCACTACTTGGAGCTAAAGAACTACTACTTGGAGCTTTAAAAGTGAAGGACCGGTCTACAATGGTTGTATTCTTTATTCACTTAGTATAAAGTTTGTTTACATGTAATGAAACCCTAATTCTCTAGTTCGATTCTAGGTTAATGTAGTTTAGACCTCTAGATTTTTTTAAATTGCTTACTTGGTGCATGTGAAAACCTAGTAGAGGTGCTAAGACACACTTTCAATTGCTTGGATGTTCCATTGTATAGTTACATATGAACTCGAAGTAACTTGTTTCAGTTCGAGGATGGTTTCCGGTTCGAAAGAAATTGAATAGGATTATTCGGTTGTCTTTTCTTTTTACCTTCTCTCAGGTTGCGAGGGCACCTAATGTTAAGAGAGTACACCTATTACGTTTATTAGATAGTCTTCTTCCGAATCTTAGGCTGGTACCGAAAGGTACGGAAGGAAGAAAACCAATTAGCCTATGAATGGTGTACAGATGGTAAGAAGTAAAGACATATAAAGGGATTGGAGTGAGAACAAGGAAATATACGGTTACTGTCATGAATCAGGATAGTGGAAGATGCATTATTAGGAATACCCGGCCACCCCTTCGAAACATTTTCATGTTTCAGTTTTACTGTGCGGTATTAATTGAAAACCGTTTTCCTAATTAGATTCTAACTCCAAAGTATATATTTACCAGATTTGATTCTCACATCTGTATGGCGTTACAGATGCTGAGTGGGGGTAAGATATTGGCAATTTGATGATTAGATCCTCAATGTATATATCAGAATTCATTGTAATTAGTGATATTTGAGGAAATCGCTTGGGTTTTACCTAACGGCAAATATTTGGTTTTGAATATCCGTTGTTATGCATCAATTTCAAACTGATATATCAGTACGTTTATTTTATAAAGTGAGATATAAGTTTTTGAAATTATGTTTATGACATTTATCTATATAAGTTGATAATTAGGTAAGGAACATTTAACAGCGGTGTAATTCTTCTTAACCATAACACAGTTTTCAACCTACGACGCACAGGGTTTGAGTTATTAAACTCACTCGACTTATACAAAGTATTGTATGTTGTCCGATATCCGTTAGGGTAAAGGGGTTGGTGCTCGTACTATATTCTGTTTACTCATGACTTCTCTAGTTTTAGACAAATATTTCGTTGAAATACAAGATCCAGATTTTGAGAAGATATAGGTATAAGAATAAAGTAGAGAACCATGTGTTGCAAGTTTTAGGATTCTTCAAAATGATCGAAGATGTAGATACTTGTGTTAGGTATTCCATTGTAAGTAATTGTTTTGAGAAATTGCTTCTCTTTCAGGTTACTCATGCGTGGGTGCATTCCTTGATGAGTAATGCTGCTTGGCCTCCTTCCATTTAGTTGATATGCACTTGAAACGGCTGCATGTATTTTGAATCTGGTTCCAATTAAATTAGTGCCTTTGTTTCTATATTGGATATAGAATGGACTCATATCTTAACGATGTTAAGGTATATGGAGTTGTTTGGTTTATGCTTAAAACCAGAATCCGGATAAACTCTAGGCACATTTCGGTAATAGCAGTTTGTGGGTTTTTTCCGGGCTTTGATGAGAGTTAACATTCTACCATCTGGAAGATCAATAGTTATATTGTTCTTGACTTGCCACAGTTCTAGTAAAATGAATTCTTTTCAGAAAATATTAGTGAGAGTATGGTAGAACTGGAATTGATTCCAGAACCATAAACGATTACTAAAAATTTAGTAGAATCTAAAAATTCAATTGGATTCGACAATTCATTAGCCACTCCGCAGAATTGGTGGGTAACCTCAGACACCCGAGAGGTATTTCAGTTTCCTCAAAGATGGTGACAGGAAGGTTTTTGATTACCCAAACCTTCCACTACTGTTGTTCTAGACTATGAGATCTGGCAGGATGATATGTATAACGTCGTTCTAAATTAGTTTTAGAAGTGCACGTGTATATGACTCTGCCAGAAGGTTATTGTAGTCAGTGGGAGCAGCAGAAGCATAGTGGGCAAGTAACTTAAGTCTATTTATAGACTAAAGCAGGTATAGCGGAGATAGATCGTCTAGTTTTGAAATAACAGTGATAAAGTTTGGTTTCATCAGAACAATAGATGGACCTGGTAAGAAGGTAGTAGGGAGTGATGTCCTAGTATTTGGATGGCATGCTATTTATAGGAAGTGATATTCCTATACTACGATCGGTTATACTGTGGTTGTCACAAGGTATTTTCTCCATATAGGATCTGGATAAAATATCAGGGATTCTGGTAACTAGATCTATGGTTTTAGATCTGGATTTAGGAAGTGTCCTAATTTGGGAACTTGACACTATTCTAAAGTGTTTTAGAATGGATGACTCCTGGCATGGTGGTGTACCCGCAAGTGATGGAGTCATCCTCTCTAAAGAGATGTCTTTTAGACTGGTGAGGGGAGGGATTTGCATGATTGGTATATCTCTTACTTAGGCAATTAAATTAATCATGAGATGTTAAGTACCACAGCAGATATTACTTTTGCACTGGCTGCAATAATCATATATATTAATCCAATTTTGTAGAAACATTGGAAAGCAGTTATGAACATAAGTGGATGTTCATGGTATATATTAATGGCAGCCTTCTTCAGAAGGCGGTTATCATTTCAGGCTTCCAAGATGACCTGGATGACAGAGTGGCTGTTAGAGTTATAGTTTTCCCTCTTTTGAGGGGCAATATGTTGGACAGGCGGTCCAAGCGGATACTGAGGAAGGCATGGTGCAGGATACTGATTAAATTCAGTGGATGATATTGTCTAAGAAGTTTGTTGGATTTGGAGTTCATTTGTGAACTGGGTCCCATCAAATATCCAGAAAAATTCTAAGACAGGTATTGCTCATTTCAGGAGATAGTCTTTCTCCGCGAAATTGAGATATAAAGAGATAAAGATAGAAATATTGGAGCGGATCCACTCACTGAGGCTATTTCTCGAACCCAATAGTTTCGCAAACGGGCTTTGCGAGACTGATTAGTAGAGAAGTTGGGTGTTCGGTATCACACGGGCTGTGAGTACGCGACACCGTAATAATTAGTCTGAAGTGCAAGTGGGAGATTGTTGGCTATAGTGCCCTCAAGTCATTATTGTAATCGCAAGCACGCGATTATGATGATTGAGGAAGGATCTATACGGGTAGAACAATCTTACTCGAGATGATAGTATGCTATTTGGTTTGTCTCAATCATTATGTACATGCTTTATGTGGTATTACAGATCACTATTACATATTGATAGAGCCTATAGGATTCTTGCTTGACTACCAGCATTACGATGGCGATTATATACAAGGGAGCTGGGTGGTCTATAAGAACATCCTTAAATGTCCCTAGCCGAGAAAGTATCGAGCATCGATACTCCAGAGTAGACTAGTGTATACTTATCGAGATCCCGACGAGGGGCGGTGGCCGGTCTCACAAGCCATTGGTGTCTGTTAGTCACCTAAGATAGTATACAGATGCTCATTAGGTTATGAGTACACTGGACGGACTCGCCGGAAACATACTAATTGGTATTATACCTATTGTCAGATAGCAGTTCCCAGGTGACATGAGTTTAGGTTAGTTTGTCGACCTGAGATCGTCATTTGTCTCGTGTAAGTTCCTACTGTGCTTTGATTACTACCCTACCACGGCTCAAAGGAGTCGTGCAAACAGGTTTTCGTTGGGTACAGTCCCGAGCCACATGGAGGCAGTGAGCGGACCGTCGGGGATTCGTCTCTCCCGGTATAAGGGGTTGATGTCGTGCGGTGCACGTGTGGCCATCACCAAAAATCCTTGGCCAAACTAGACGAGATTTACTGATTTGGATCAGTAGTTTCTCAGTAGGCGATGGGCTTCATACCGACACGAAATATCGCGTTATTAGGGTTCTGACTTTATCCACTCCCTAGACTCGATATGCAATACTCTTAGACGAACAGACCGGACTGTACGGAGATTGTCACGGACAGGCTCAGTAGGTGCTGGGTTCTATAGCACCCTAACTAGGAATTTTGGGGCATCAAGTATACAATTTAAAGAAACCTAGAGAGATATGCAACCCATGGCAAGGATCTAACTAGAAAATTAGGAGTTAAGCTAGCATGTAATCAAACATTATACAAAGTGAACAAGGAATACAACCTTTGTAGACCGGTCCTTCACTTATAAAGCTCCGTGTAGTAGTCCCTTCGCTCCAAGTAGTGAACACCCGAACTCTAGTAAGGGTTCACATGAAGAAATAAACAAACTTGCTCGAAGTCTTCAAGGCCGAAGATGATCTACGTCGAGGAGACTCAAGCTCATGCCACCTCTTCACTAATGGTAGATTAGTGAAGAAACACCTTAAACTAAATGGCTAATATAGTAGAGGATGATGAACTAGGAATTGGGCTCTCTTTAGATTAATTTTTCTCACAATATTTCATCACCATTTGAAAAGCTAGAAAGCTTTTCCATGAGGAAGAAGAAGATGAAGTGGAGATGAGAATGAAACTCATGAGGTGAGAATAGCAACCATGGGTGAGTTAGTGTCATACCCTAACTCATGTAGAGAATAAACCATGGCTAACAATAATGGTTAGGTTAATAAATATCTACAAGTAAAACAAAACTAGTGAACTAAGTAAAAAATGCTTCAAGCTTCTCCAAGCTTCCAAGCATGACAATTTCCAACTAATATTGAATTACTTTAAATAAATAAAACCTCACATTATTATAACTATGGTGTGAGTCTCATATACTCATGTAGCATATGGTATCTAGCATGACATAAAAGATGTACATTAATATATGTCAAATATATACTAAGTGTACACTAGTGAGAAAAAAAATGTTTAAGTGAGCTAATATTAATTAATGTAATTCAATATATCAAATATATAATTATACATTAAATTATTAAATCAACACTTGATTTAATAATCCAGCTATATCACATACAACCGGCTAATATCAAATGTAACAATCTATCGAATCAACACTTGATCCGATAACCCGGCTATATCACATATAATCGCCCGATATCACATATCGCGAGAATAGAATGCAGTATCACATAAGCGCATTAATCTCGATCCCGCACATATCACATATGTGCTCCTGCTTCGTTTCGCATGAACCAAGAAAGCTCTGTGTAGGACTCTAAAGACTCGTCAATATGCCGGCAGTAGGTGATGATCATATCAAACACCCACAAACGGTCTGCTAAACGTAACGGTCATCCGGGTATTGAGCGATCAGAAGATCAACAAGCAAGCATGCTCATATTTCTGTGAATCCAATCAAGTAACACTACCGTACAGTCCGGTCTCTTCGTCTGATATATCGCATATCGTAGCCTGGGGGTGGTAAAACGTCAAACCCCAATAGCCTGATAAGTCATGCCAATACAAGGTCTATAACGGTTTGAGACACTATTGATAACACTTACCAGTAAATCTCAGCAGCCCTGGCCAGGGATTTCCTGTTATGGTCAATCGAGCATATCGCAACATCAACCCCCAATACCGGGAGAGACGAATCCCCTCCTATCGTTCATTGCCTCTATATGACTCGGAACTGTACCAAAATCCACCGGTTTGCACGACTCAGGAGAGCCATGGTATGGTGGAAATCAAAGCACAGTGGGAGACACACAAGACTCTATGACGATCTCGGGTCGACAGACTAACCTGTACCAGTATCACCAGAGAACTGCTATCTGACGATACGTATAATACCATATAGGAGTTCTCGGCGAGTCCGTTCAGTGTACCCATGTTTCCTGATTTAAAATCAGGAAAAGTTACGAAGGAGGCATCACGTGCTAGCACGTGACCAGCAGTCACGTGTTGGCACGTGACATTTAAAAGCAGCGGCAAAAGCGGACTCATTCTCTGATTAAATCAAGAAAAAGGCTCCAGACGAGGGTCACGTGCTCACACGTGACCAGTGGTCACGTGTTGGCACGTGATGACCAAGCAGCGGCAAAGACATAGCGCAGAAGAAAAAGAAAGCTCGTTCCAGGGGGGTCACGTGCCCACACGTGACCATGGGTCACATGGTCACACGTGACCGGCTTTCAAAGCCTATTTATTTAACAGAATTAAATTCTGAACGTCATTCAAATCTTTCCAAAGGAAAGTGATTATTTGGAACCAATTGGATTAAAGATTTAAAGGTGATTAAATATCATCTATTTGTGGAAAAAGCCTGAACTTGGAAAGATTTCCCCTTAAAATCTAACCGAAATAACAAAGGAGAATCTCTGGATTTAAAATCCGATAGTGAATAAAATTCACCTAATAATCCAAAGGTCCAAACGAATGGTGAATACAAATTAAATCTCTCAATGAAAGATTCACCAAAACTAATTGATTCTGCTTCTTCTCCAATAAATAGGAGCCAAGAGACAAAAAAAAAGGAAGAGAAAAAGTGGACAGAGAGAGAAAAGAGAGAGCCTTGATACTTTGGAGGAATTTGTATCTTCTGCAAAAGAAAAGCTTAGGTAAGAAAGGGAAGGCCCTTAAAAGATAATTTAATTCTCAGCAAAGTTTAACTCTGATATTAAACAGAAGAACATAGTTCTCTCTTTAGTGGAGGATCTACAAAGTGCACATCTCCCCTTGAATTGAGAATTTAATTCTCATTGGGTTGAGATCCTGCCATGCAGATCCAAAGCATAGAGAGGGAATGTGAGTTTGAGAATTTAATTCTTACAGAACTATAGGAATTTAATTCCTTTAAAATAAAATTAGGGTTTAACCCTATGTTACAGGAATTCAATTCCTTCAGAATGAACAGATTCAGGGTTCAACCCTAGTTAAGAACTGAGTTCTGTTAAAATAACAGGAATTTAATTCCCTTAAGAAAGAAGAAATTAGGGTTTCACCCTACGACGGAATCTCATTCCTCAGAATAAGTCTCTAAAAGAGAGTGGGAACTTGATTCCTTAAAATTGTTATTAGGGTTTAACCCCATTCAGAGTTCAACTCTATCCCAGAATATAAATCTTCAGAAGGAAGTAGGAATTTAATTCCTCTAAAATTATTGTTAGGGTTCAACCCTATGAAGAGCTTAATTCTTAAAAGGGATTAACAGATCTTCTAAAAAAAAACATACATAGAGGCAGGGTCACGTGCCACCACGTGACCCCCGAAAAGATCCGCAGAAAAGGCCCTTTGAGGCAGTGCCTCACGTGACCCACGTGACCCTTGGCAGAAGCTTTAACATACAAGCATTTCAATGCCCGTCACGTGATGGCACGTGATGCTCCAAAAGATACGATATTCTCAGCAGAACAAATGAAGGGAGGGCGCCCTCACGTGCTACCACGTGATCCCTCTTGCCTTAGTGTTTAACACTAAATTGGAATCCCGGAATCCAGTGTTAAACACTGTTTGGCCTTAGTGTTCAACACTAATCAAAAAACTTTATTTGCAGTGTTTAACACTGAATTTCTTAGTGTTTAACGCTAAATTAAACCCCTGTTAACAGAGCTTAAGATTAACTCCCTTAGTGTTCAACACTAAATTAAAATCTCCGTCAACAGTGTTTAACACTGATTATTCTTAGTGTTTAACACTAATCTGAAATCTCTGCTGCTAGTGTTTGATATTGATTTGCTCTAGTGTTTAACACTAATTTGAACCCCCTGTTGCTGGTGTTTAACACCAACTGCCTTTTAGTGTTAAAACACTAACTTGTTCCCAGTGTTCAACACTGCTGATCTTTAGTGTTTAACACTAACTTCAGCCCAATTGGTTAAATGGCTAAAGGCAAAGCCTCTCCTTCAATGGACCAACAGAAAGCCGGTATTTTAAACATGATGGGACTTAGCCCAAGATGGCCATAAGTCCTCAATTCAAACTTAACTGGGCTAATGGGCTCATAACACAATTAATTGGTCTTGATCCTAAATTGGGCCAAAGACTGTTTAATCCACCCCGGTTCAAGGGTACATCTCTTCACTCCTTTGATACTTGGCGTTGTAATTCCTCAACGTCTTCAAAGAGGTGACGGGTCCCGATGACCACACATTGACACGGACTGTGGGGTCCTTAAACTCATGGACTATGAGGTCCTTAACCTTGACCGAGATGTCTTAAAAGTAACAACGGACTGTGGGGTCCTTAAACTCATGGACTATGAGGTCCTTAACCTTGACCGAGATGTCTTAAAACTAACAACGGACTGTGGGGTCCTTATACTCATAGACTATGAGGTCCTTAACCTTGACCGAGATGTCTTAAAACTAACAACGGACTGTGGGGTCCTTAAACCCATGGACTATGACGTCCTTAACCTTGACCGCAACGTCTTAAAACTAACTTTGGACCGCAATGTCCTTAAACTACCTATGGACCGCAATGTCCTTAAACTACCTATTGACCGCAACGTCACTAAACTAAACAACAGGGCTCCCTTAACCGCTCTATTGTTGGATCTAAACGATCCCGTTAATTCGATCTTAGTCTGAAAACTAGACTAACGTGTCCTTAACAAACGTTTAAGTCGATCTTAGTCTAAAAACTAGACTAACGTGTCCTTAACAAACGTTTAAGTCGATCTTAGTCTCAAACGAGGCTAACGTATCCTTAAACCCAAACCCCCAAACCCAAATCTAAGATAATACGGATTTGGACTAGTCCACGCCCTACGGGCGACGACATAACTCAGTCTCCGTATACAATCCACGGGCAACCACAAACAAAACAAACACCCACGGCACAAAGTGAAATTCTGGAGAAGGAGAAAGTTGTTACCGCGATGCGGTAGCGTAATTAACTGCAGGGGCTTGCGCCTGCAGGGAAGAGCGTCCCCACAATCAAAAACCCCTCAAGCGAGGGGGAATCTGACGAAGTCTGCTACATCGGCCGCATCCGTCTAAACCTCCGATACACGGTGCCATAAATCAACTTGGAATCTTTGGAGAGGTGGACGGATAAAACCAAATAGCATCTGCCCCGAATCTCAGCGTCAGGACATCGCAGTCCAGTCGCGCAGCCATTCGGAGGGGAACAGATTCTGGCACGCCCGGTGGGACCTTTTCCTCTTTCCACTCCACACTTCGTGTGTCGTGATTCGCGAACCAATCGCGGTTCGCTAATGCTTGCCCTTGGGTTTCAAGATACTAAGACTTGGCGTCTTGCTTATTGTAGAAAGCAAAGAATCGATGGCTTCTACTTGTGCGAAACGCTCTAACTGCTCGGATTGCAATGGCAACCAACGCTCTGCCTCGCCAGGAGGTATAGCCTACGGACCCCAAGCTGCTTCGCTATTCACCATGCCCGTGGAACAAGTCACTCGAGCAACCACATGATTGTTTTTTGGGACCATGCTCCCGCCGACAAGCTTCACCGCTCCGATGCTGACAAAGGAAGCTCCCAAGAAGTCGGTCTTTGATCGTCTTACCCCTGCCGCGGCCCCTCTCAACGGGTCGCCCAACACCAGCGCCTCGGTCTTCTCTAGATTGGGCCAGAACTCCTGTGGACCCACAATGGGGCCTACAATCCCAGAGAAGGCTGCTTCTAAGAAAGTGACCGGTCCTGCTCCTGAAGTCGTCAAGGCGGCTTCCCCTGCCAAAAAGTCGGTCTTTACAAGATTGACGGCTCCAGCTCCCGCTCCTGCTACCCAAAAGACATCGGTCTTTGACAGGCTAACACCAGCGGTGACCCCCCACCTACACAGGGGGCAAGACGAAGCCATCCTCACCACTGAACCAACGCCGTCCGCTCAACACGCTCGACGTCGTCACTGGCGCCGAGTAAGGAAGGCTGGGGGAAACTCCCTCTCTGGGCTAACTCCACCGGCCCCAACGGTGGAAGTTAATGCTGCCGTTCCAATTGGGAACAGCTTCGAGATGCTAAATAAGGTGCGAAGGAATTCTCCTACTGCGGTGCTAAAGAGGTCTCCTCCTCCACTAAAAAAGGTTGCGGAAATAGAACCAGAACAGCCCCGATCCTCTCAACGGCTGTCTTCCAAAATCTATAAGGTTTGGCGGCAGGCCCGAGACTCGATGATCGATCCAAACTTCTCCCGCCAGCACAAGAAGCTGAAAATCCAACAGGAAGCCAGTCACCAGGCTAAACCACGAAAGGCTGTCTGGGTGCCCACCTCAACGGCCCCCTCAACTTTCACTGCTCATAAAAGGAGGAAGCCAGAGAAGATCCCCAGCCTGCAACGACTGCTAAAGGCACTGAGCCCAGACGCCCTAAGTCTGGGGGCATGATGGTCCATACCGTATACATGGCGTCAGGAAAGGAAGACAGCCGTGCGTCTACAGGTCATAGACCGCTTACACGGTCGGTGACCAAAGCTCAGGAGCAATAGGAAAAGCTCCAGGAAATGATGAATGCTATGGACGCACTTACCGGGCCAAAAGAAAACCCAGAAACGTCCTCGGACGAACGCCAGGAGGAAGAAACCGACGCCGAATTCCTTCGCCGAATATTGGAGAAGAAGGACAAAGAGGCTGCTGAACAAGCAGCCAACATACAGCGTATGGGCCTTCTCTTCCAAGATATGATAGGAATGATGATCCAACAAGACCCACCCACTGAGGATCCCCCGATCGTCCTTGAAGACGACAGGGGAGAAAACGTCAAATCCACCACCGGCCCTCTCAACGGCCAAGGAGGAGACAATCTCTAAGGCTGATTTGGTCGACTATATAGCCCAACAAATCCGGGTTCATCATGCGACTGAGGCAGCTGGTCAAGTCGTAAAAACGGGGCGGCCATATCCAAGCTGGTACGACCAAATCAAGTACCTGCAGGGTTACACAATTCCCAAGTTCCATGTTTACAAGGGGACCGGCAATCCCCACTGTTTCCTGATTTAAAATCAGGAAAGCTTCTGGGAAAAGCTTCAGAAGAGGGTCACGTGCTTACACGTGACTAGCGGTCACGTGTTGGCACGTGACACCTAAAAGCATCATCAAGTCAGGTTCAGTTTTCCAACTATATCAAAGAAAGGGCTTCAGAAAGGGTCACGTGTCGGCACGTGACATTTAAATGCAAGCGTCAAAGGCACACCGGTTCCCTGATCAAGTCAAGGAAAAGGCTTCAGAAGAGGTCACGTGCTCCCACGTGACCAGGGTCACGTGTTGGCACGTGACGTTCAAAACAGCAGACTCGTTCTCCAGATGAACCAAGGAAAGAGAGTTCAAACAAGGGTCACGTGCTCACACGTGACCAGGGGTCACGTGGTGGCACGTGACGTTTAAGCAGCAATCAGAAGACAGAGCGCAAAAGAAAGAGGAAGGCTCGTTCCAAGGGGGTCACGTGCCCATACGTGACCATGGGTCACGTGGTCACACGTGACCGGCTTTCAAAGCCCATTTTGTCAACAGAATTAAATTCTGAAGGAGAATCAAATCTTTCCAAAGGAAAGTGATTATCTGGAGCAGATCGAATTAAAGATTCAGAGGTGATGAAATATCATCTATCTATAGGAAAATCTCGGGTTTGGAAAGATTTCCCTTTTAAATCTAACCGAAATAATAAAGGGGAATCCCTGGATTTGAAATCCAATGGTGAATAAAATTCACCTAATAATCCAAAGGTCTAAAATGAATGATGGATGCAAATCAAATCTCTCAATGAAGATTCGTCAAAAACTGATTGATTCGGCTGCTTCTCCTATAAATAGGAGCCAAGAGACACAAAAAAGATATATATACAGATACGCAGAGAAGAAAAAAAGAAAAGGAGGAGAGCTTTGATACTTTGAAAAGACTTGGATCTTCTGCAAAAACCCTAGGTAAGAAAGGGAAAAGCTCCTTGAAAGAGAAAGAGAATTTAATTCTCAACAGAGTTTAACTCTGAGATATAAAACAGAAGAATATATTCCTTCTCTCCTTGATAGAGGATCTGCAAAGTGCACATCTCCCCTTAAGGTTGAGAATTTAATTCTCAATGGGTTGAGATCCTGCCATGCAGATCCAAAACATAGAGAGGGAATGCAAGCACGAGAATTTAATTCTCACAGAACTATAGGAATTTAATTCCTTTAAAATAAAATTAGGGCTTGACCCTGTATTATGGGAATTTAATTCCTTCAGAACAAAAGAAACAGGGTTTAACCCTAAACAGCGGGAATTTAATTCCTTTAATCATAATTTAACAGAGGATGGAAGTTCAAATTCCCTAAAAAGCTTTTGTTAGGGTTTAACCCTATTTGGTTCTCCACATGTATGAGGAATTTAATTCCTACGGAAAATTCAGAGTTCAACTCTATTCAGAATATAAACCTTCAAAAGGAAGTAGGGATTTAATTCCTTTGAAATTACTGTCAGGGTTTAACCCTACGAGGAATTTAATTCCTGAGAAAAGGTTAACAGATCCTCTAAATAACATACCTAGAGGCAGGGTCACGTGTCATCACGTGACCCCCCCCAAGAGATCTACAGAAAGCCCCTTTGAGGCAGCATCCCACGTGACCCACGTGACCCTCGGCAGAAGCTCTAATACATAGGCATTTGAATGCCCATCACGTGATGGCACGTGATGCTCTGAAAGACGCGATAATCTCAGCAGAATAAATGAAGGGAGGGCGCTCTCACGTGCTGCCACGTGACCCCTCTTGTCTTAGTGTTTAACCCTAAATTGAAACTCTCGAACCCAGTGTTAAAACACTGTTGGGCCTTAGTGTTCAACACTAATTAAAAAGCTTTATTTGCAGTGTTCAACACTGATCTGTTTTAGTGTTTAACACTAATTTGAAAAGCCTTGTTGCTGGTGTTTAACACCAATTATCTCTTAGTGTTAAACACTAACCTGTCAAACTCATTCCCAGTGTTCAACACTGATTGCTCTGTAGTGTTTAACACTAGGCTTTGGCCCAATTGACTAAATGGATGGAGGCAAAGCCTCTCCTGATTGGACTTAGCCCAAGATGGCCGTAAGTCCTCAATTTGTGATTAACTGGGCCAATGGACTCATAACATAATTAATTCGTCTTGATCCCAAATTGGGCCAAGGACTATTTAATCCACTCCGGTTCTAGGGTACATCTCTTCACTCCTTTGATACTTGGCATTGTAATCCCTCAATGTCTTCAAAGAGGTGACGGGTCCCGACGACCACACATTGATACGGACTGTGGGGTCCTTAAACCCATGTTTAATGCAAAATTCCTGGTTACGTGGAACGCGGATAATGTCACTCTTTGACCCCGTGGAAAACGTCCAGAGCGGAGCCTGGTCCTCGCAGAGCACGGCAGTGAACCCGTGTGAAGCATCCAGAGCACATACTGGACTGTGGGGTCCTTAAACCCATGGACTACGACGTCCTTAACCTTGACCGAGATGTCTTAAAACTAACAATGGACTGTGGGGTCCTTAAACCCATGGACTACGACGTCCTTAACCTTGACCGAGATGTCTTAAAACTAACAATGGACCGCAATGTCCTTAAACTACCCATGGACCGCAACGTCCTTAAACTACCCATGGACCGCAATGTCTTTAAATTAGAACAATAGAGCCCCGCATGCTCTTTTGTCGGATCTAAACGGTCCCGTTTAAGTTGATCTTAGCCTCAAAGACGGCTAACGTATCCTTAAACCTTCAAACAGACTGGACTATGAATCCCCCCAATTAACTCTGGCTTGAGGGTACATCTCTGAACTCCTCTGACATCCGTCGTTGTAATCCTTCAACGTCGTCAGAGAGGTGACGGGTCCCGATGGCCATACATACGATGGACCACTAGGTCCCTAAACTGGAACAATAGAGCTCAAACGCTCCTTTGTCGGATCTAAATGATCCCGTTAAGTTGATCTTAGTCTCAAAGTGAGACTAACGTATCCTTAACAAACGTTTGAGTTGATCTTAGCCTCAAGTATGGCTGACGTGTCCTCAAACCAAAACCCCAAAACCAAATCTAAGAAAATACGGATTTGGACTAGTCCACGCCCTACGGGCGACGACATAACTCAGTCTCCGTAAACAATCCACGGGCAACAAAACAAACACCCACGACACGAAGTGACCATCTGGAGAAGGAGAAAGTTGTTACCGCAACGCGGTAGCGTAATTAACTGCAGGGGCTTGCGCCTGCAGGGAAGAGCGTCCCCACAATCAAAAACCCCTCAAACGAGGGGGAATCTGACGAAGTCTGCTACATCGGACGCATCCGTCTAAACCTTCGATACATGGTGCCATAAATCAACTTGGCATCTTCGGAGAGGTGGACGGATAGCACCAATTAGCATCTGCCCCGAATCTCAGGCTAGACGCCCGCGTCGCCGCCATCTTTCGGAGGGGAACAGATTCTGGCACGCCCGGTGGGACCTTTTCCTCTTTCCACTCCACACTTCGTGTGTCGTGACTCGCGAACCAATCGCGGTTCGCTAATGGGTGCCCTTGGGTTTCAAGATACTAAGAATTGGCATCTTGCTTATTGCAGAAAGCAAAGGATTGATGGCTTCTACTTCCGTGAAATTCTCCAACTGCTCGGACTGCAATTGCAACCAACGCTCTGCCTCGCCAGGAGGTATAGCCTACGGACCCCAAGCTGCTTCGCTATTCATAATGCCCATGGAATAGGTCACTCGCGCCACCACAGGATTGTTCTTTGGGACCATGCTCCCGCCGACAAACTTCACCGCTCCAGTGCTGACAACGGAAGCTCTTAAGAAGTCGGTCTTTGATCGTCTTACCCCTGTCGCGGCACCTCTCAACGAGTCGCCCAACGTCAACGCCTCGGTCTTCTCTAGATTGGGCCAGACATCCTGCAAACCCATCACGGGGCCTACAATCTCAGAGAAGGCTGCTTCTAAGAAAGTGGCCGCTCCTGCTCCCGAAATCGTCAAGGCGGCTTCTCCGGCCAAAAGGTCGGTCTTTATAAGATTGACGGCTCCCGCTCCCGCTCCTGCTGCCCAAAGGACGTCGGTCTTTGACAGGCTAACACCAACAGCGACCCCCCACCCAGACAGGGGGCAAGACGAAACCATTCTTACCGCTGACCCTACACCGTCCGCTCGACACGCTCGACGTCGCCATTGGCGCCGAGTAAGGAAGGCTGGGGGCAATTCCCCCTCCGGGTTGACTCCATCGGCCCCGATGACAGAAGTTAATGCTGCTGTTCCAACTCGGAACAGCTTCGAAATGCTAAACAAGGTGCGAAGGAATTCTCCTACTGTAGTGCTGAAGAGGTCTCATCCCCCATTAAAAAAGGTTGTGGAAATAAAATCAGAACAGCCCCGATCTCCTCAACGGCTGTTTTCCAAAATCTATAAGGTTTGGCGGCAGGCCCGGGACTCGATCATCGATCCAAACTTCTCCCGCCAGCACAAGAAGCCGAAAATCCAACCGGAAGCGGGTCACAAGGCTAAACCCCAAAAGGCTGTCTGGACGCCCACCTCAACGGCCCCCTCAACCTCCATGGCTCATAAAAGGAGGAGGCCAGAGAAGACCCCCCGACACGCAACGACGACTAAAAGCACTGAGCCCAGATGCCCTAAGTCTGGGGGCATGGTGGTGCACACTGTTTACATGGCCTCTGGAAAGGAGGAAAGCCGCACTTCTACAGGCCACCGACCGCTAACCCAATCCGTGACGAAGGCCCAGGAGCAGCAACAAAAGCTTCAAGAAATGATGAATGCTATGGCCGCGCTCACCGGGCCAAAAGAAAATCCAGAAACGTCCTCAGACGCACGCCGAGAGGAAGAAACCGACGCTGAATTCCTTCGCCGGACACTGGAGAAAAAGGACAAAGAGGCTGCTGAACAAGCGGCCAACATACAACGTATGGGCCTTCTCTTCCAAGATATGATAGGAATGATGATCCAGCAGGACTTACCCGCCGAGGATCCCCCAATCGTTCTTGAAGACGACCGAGGAGAAACGTCAAATCCACCACCAGCCCTCTCAACGGCCAAGGAGGAGGCAATCTCTAAGGCTGACTTGGCTGACTACATAGCCCAGCAAATCCGGGTTCATCACGCGACTGAGGCGGCTGGTCAAGTCGTGAAAATGGGGTGGCCGTATCCGAGCTGGTATGACCAAATCAAATACCCGCAAGGCTACACGATACCAAAATTCCACGTGTATAAGGGGACCGGCAATCCCCATCAACATGTCGCCCAGTTCCGGGCCCTCTGCGGTAACACCGGCGGTGATGATAAACTGTTGCTCCGCCAGTTCGTGGGCAGCTTATCAGAAACAGCGTTCGAATGGTATTCGGAACTCCCGAACGATTCTATCAAAACGTTCGCTGAAATGGAGTTGTTGTTCACTCAGCGATTTGCAAGTGCCAGCGAACGCACTCCAATAACTGCACTTATTAACGCCAGGGTAAAACCAGGCGAAACCTGGGTCCAGTATGCTATACGCTGGCGGAACTTGTGGTCGAGGTGTGAACAACGCATTGAGGAGGCACCCGCAGTGGGCATGTTCATGGGAACCCTAGACCCCCACGCAACTATCTCCCAGTTTATGATGTTCTTTAAGCCAACCACATTCCAGGCTTTGATCGACAAGTTGGCTCAGATGGACCAGATGGGTCATAGACCACCTCCCCCGAAGTCGGAACCTCGGAATGACAAGGGTAAAGGAAGAGCAACCTTTGTTGCGAATGCCCAACAGCAACCTAACGCCCCGAAACCGGCAGATCAACTGGAGGAAAGACGTCGGTATTATAATGAGAAGATGAAGCGTCTCTACTCGTTCCCACGGGACAAGACGAAACGGCTATTCGAGCTGGCAATACGTACCAGACTTATAAACCTGCCAAATCCAAGGCGACCGTCGCAACCCACCGAGGTGAATAACCCTAACTATTGCCCTTACCATCAAACGGTAGGCCATCCGATTGAAGATTGCTTCGTCTTCAAAGGATGGATTGAAGATCAGTACCTCCAGGGGAAGTTTGTACTGTCCGAAAAGTGGAAGGTAAACCCACCACAGCCGCATGCTCCTAGGAAAGCGGATACACCGGGGGCAACATGTTCTTTTATTGAAGAAGCTCTATGGGAGGTCGTGCTATCAACTAAAACCAAAAGAATGCTGAGAGACCTTCATGCGTGCCCTGCGATCGAATGGAAGGACCCTCTTGAACCTCAAATTATCGAAGGGATGCTAAGGCGCCGCCCGACTACAAAGACTCACGATAAGAGCCCAGAAACTCACGCCCAATCATCAAAATCTTCGAAGAAAAAGAAGAAGAAATCCAAGAAGTCCGTGAAGCCTGGAAACGAGCACACGGACTTGCAGAAGCAAATCGACGCACTGGAAGAGTACAATCAAAAGGCGCGAACTCCTGTCACACTGCAAGAGTTCCTCAACCACATCTTTCAAGAGGAAGGTGATGGAGAAAGCTCGTCGGATGAATCCGAAGGATATGTGGCGAGTTGTAACGTAATCTCCCACTCGTTTACCGACGATGGGAAAACTCCTGGCACTAAGAAGCTGGAGGCAAAGCCTGTACCAGAGCATGCATGGCCGACAGATGAAATGATCGACGCTTTTCTAGACGAGATTCGTCTAAAATGTAAAGCGGACCAGGAGCGTGAGATGGCCACATCGGAAGGAGCCAAATGCGGGCAACTGAACGAAAGAGTTGAACTACCCCTGCCAGAGCGAAAGGCATCTGAAGTAGACAAGAAGATATTCAAGACGAGGAAAAGGTTTGCCAAAGCCATGTCAATGGGAATGAAGCTACCACCCTCGGAAAGAAACACACACGATGGGGTAGAGACGCACCCTGACTATTGCGCATATCATCGGAAAATATCACATCCCACGGAGGAGTGCGACGCCTTTAAGATATGGTGGCAAGGGTATGTTGCTCATCGGCAACATTTTAAGCGCATGAAACGCAAGATCCGCCGAGAGCGAAGAAGTACCGTCGATGGGCAAAACAGAACTACTGGCAACTGTTACATGGTTAACGCCGGGGGGTCACAAGTTCTCACCTTTGGGAGCGACTCTGACGAAGAAATGGCTCTGGGCCCTCTCTTTAAAGAATCCGCTTTAGGGAAAGAGGAGAAATCGGAGATCTGCGAGAACATTCAGCTGCGCAATCGCACACTCCCAGAGAAGAATCTCGGGCCCGGGAATAGAAAGGATAAGGGAAAGGAAAAGGTCACTGAAGATATCACTTTAGATGACCAAGTCATCAGAGAGCTGGCTGCCAAAGACCCTCCTAGGAAGGGTAAGGTGGACTATAACATCCTCGCGCACCTAAGGAAGCTACCTTCTCAGCTTAGCATTCTCGATGCCCTCCTATTATCAAAAGAAGCGCGAGACTCACTAATTAAGGCGTTACAAGAACCTAAGCAATTCCAAGCCTTCCTCGCCACTGAAAAGATGAAGGATGAACTGGAGGAAGTGCATACGGCCGACATCACTTTCGGTAATGAAGACCTCCTTCTCGGAACGTGCGATCACAACCGTCCCCTGTATGTCTCCGGATACTGCCATGACATCAAGATAGGAAAGATTCTGGTGGATAATGGATCCTCCGTCAATCTCCTTAATGTTCGGGTATTGAAGGAAATCTGCATGAGCGTGCAACACCTCGCTCGTGACAAAATTACTATCTCCGGTTTCGATTCACAATCGTCGCGGACTCTCGGATCTGTGATACTAACATTACGCTTTGGACTTCTCGTCACAGACATCAAATTCCATGTCATTGACGCCAAGACCTGCTACAACGCCTTGCTCGGCCGTCCTTGGCTGCACGAGTACAATATCATCCCTTCTACACAACATCAGTGTATGAAGTACTTTAAGGATGGTTTCGAATATACCGTAACAGGTGAGTTAAACCCATTTTCCGTGAACGAAGTCCGCAAATACGAAGATGCGAAGTACTTTTTGCCAGATTTCGAGGATACAGAAAGGTGTCGCAATCCGGAGAACAAAGCCGCCGCCGCCACCATCCCTATTTTCGGGAGCGATACCGAAGAAGAAGAAGAGATAGTTTATGCAGGGCCATCTCAACGCAACAACCTGAGGACGCCCGCCCCCATGTTAGTCTTCGGAAGCGACTCAGAAAATGAAGTGAATGCTGTGTTCTCCAATCGGCTGTCAATACAAGCACCCCCTGGCGATGACCATAGTTTTCAAATCACCATGGTACCGCGAGAACACTACAAGGATCTTGACACGCTTCAGGCTCACAATGTGCAGGACCTGCAAACATTCTACGTCCCTCCCAGGCGAAGGGGTGAGAAGGTGATCCTATTCTACCGATCCTCAGAGTCGAAAATAGAGAAAGAGATCTGGCATGGCACGGATGCTACACTTGACGGGCTCCAACCCATCCGTCTGCCCAGATACTATACAAATGGATTAAAGAAGCTACTGAAGCGCCAAGGAGTACCCTTAGAACAGACCGTTCGGCAAGCGCGATTCTACAACAGGATTTGGGATGTCCCCGGGACTCAACGCAAATTGCCCAACGGGAAGATGGAAACACTCGGGCTTGGATACGCAAGAGCCGGAAAACGGGAATGGGCTCACAGCAGCTACGCTATGTATACCCTTGATGAAGAGGAGGACGCCCTGTCAGGAGATGCCAATCCCCCATCAAAACTAGAGCCCGCGATTAAAGCGCCGAGTCCGTCGTTTGAGGAGCGAGTGGGCAAGCCTATCAGGAAAATGGGTCAGAAAGCTCGGGAAGACCACAACCGCGAAATGGCCGTCTACGAGAAGGACAGGACGCAACGTCTATCGCAACGTGCTGCAAAAGACAAAGACGCTTATCCTCGTCAATCCGTTGTACGAAAGGCCCGACGCAGAGACGGAAATAAATCAAGAAGCGGCTCGGGTTTGTCCCTCATGAAGAAGATGAGTCGAGCGTACTCCTTCCCCCGAGACAAGACGGAGAGGTTACTCAACCTCGCTATAAAACATCAAATGATCACGCTTCCAGAGTCTAGACATCCTGAGCAAGCTAGCAAGGCTTCTCATCTGAGTTATTGCTCTTATCACCAAGCCATAGGACATCCTACCGAAGACTGCTTCACCTTCAAGAACTGGGTCGAGGACCAGTACCGACGGGGCAGATTCGCTTTATCCGACGGCTGGAGGGTAACGCCGCCACAAAAGCATGAACCCAAGGCCGCAAGAGCAGAACCGGGTCCACCTCAGTCCGGGGAGCGGGTTCGCACCTGTTATACTATTACGATATTAAGAGAAGAGCCCGAGAACGTAGATGACCTTCCCCGGTGCTTTGAGAACAGCGATGATGAGGTGATCTCAGAATTTCCGTCCGCTCCGAAAGAACTGGAAGATGGTATACATACTACTGCAGATAACCTCAAGAAGATTGAGTTGGGATCGGCAGACGACCCGCGACCGACATTTGTCAGCGAGCTGTTATCCGAAGAGAGGGTGGCTGCGTTAAAGAACGTGCTTCTACGGCATAAAGACTGCTTCGCGTGGAACTACTCCGAGATGCCAGGATTAGATCCGGAGATTGCTGTGCATAGATTAGCAATATCCTCAGATATCAAGCCAGTCAAGCAGGCGCCAAGAAGGATGCGACTCGAGCTTAAAATGAGCATCAACGCCGAAGTCAAGAAGCTGATCGATTCTGGATTTATCCAAGAAGTCCAATATCCCGACTGGATCGCCAATATCGTCCCGGTAATGAAGAAGAATGGGACGGTACGCATATGCGTGGATTTCAGGGATCTCAATAAAGCCTGTCCCAAGGATGATTTCCCAGTACCAGTAACCGAACTAATGATAGATAACACGTCCACTCACGAGGTATTCTCCTTTATGGATGGTTCGTCAGGATACAATCAGATAAAGATGCATCCCGAAGACCAGAAGCATACCGCTTTCCGGACCCCTTTGGGTATATTCTGCTACAGGGTTATGCCCTTTGGTCTAAAGAACGCCGGCGCTACCTATCAAAGGGCCATGACAAAGATCTTCGACGATCTCATACATGACATCGTCGAGTGCTATATCGATGACCTTGTAGTGAAGAGCATGTCGTACGAAGAGCATTTAAAACATCTGGAGACTGTATTTCGACGCCTTCGGCAATATAATTTGAAAATGAATCCCCTCAAATGCGCGTTTGGAGTCTCCTCGGGCAAATTTCTGGGATTCATCGTTCGACACCGAGGTATTGAAATAGATCCGTCAAAGATTAAAGCGATCATGGAAATGCCTCCGCCAAGAACCCTCAAACAGTTGCGGTCTCTCCAAGGGAAGCTCGCATACATCCGGCGGTTTATCGCCAATCTTTCAGGCAAATGCCGTCCTTACAGCCACCTGATGAAGAAGGGAACTCCATTCGTTTGGGATCACAAATGCCAAGGTGCACTAGATGAGATCAAGCAGTACCTGCAGAACCCTCCGGTGTTGGCCGCGCCGGTCAAGGGAAAACCCCTCATTCTTTATACGACCGCCCTCGAAGGTTCCTTGGGCGCATTATGGGCACAAGAGAACGATCAGAGGAAAGAGAGAGCACTCTACTACTTAAGTCGAGTTCTACTGGGGGCAGAAAGCAACTATTCCCCCATTGAAAAGCACTGCCTGGCGTTGATCTTCGCAATAACAAAGCTTAGACATTACGCATTAGCACATGAAGTCCGTCTTATTTCGAAGGTGGACCCTCTCGAATATTTGATGTCGAAAGCCATATTGACGGGACGACTCGCTAAGTGGGCCCTGCTCTTGATGGAGTTCTCCATAACGTATCAACCTCTCAAGGCAGTGAAAGGCCAGGCCATTGCCGACTTCCTCGCCGAGCACCCGATACCGGCCGATTCTCCTCTGAACTGTGATTTGCCGGACGAGCGTGCATTTGATGCGATTAGCGGCGGAAGCACCCGATGGGAACTCTATTTCGATGGAGCGTCCTCCATAAAGAAACAGAAACAAGGTATCCCAATGATCAAATCAGGGATAGGCCTCATCTTTGCAACTCCACAAGGAGGGATAATGCGCTTCGCCTTCTCTTTAACAGAGCCGAGGACAAACAATGAAGCTGAATACGAAGCCTTGATAGCAGGCCTCGAAATCGCCATCGACATGGGAATTGAAGACCTCCTTATATACGGGGATTCTCAGCTGGTCGTTAGTCAAGTAAATGGTGACTACCAAACGTGCAAACCGGAGTTGGTGAGGTACGGCGAAAGGGTGCAACAACTATTGACCCAAATTCCCTCCTATACTTTGGAGAACATACCGCGCGCGGAAAACAGCAAAGCAGACGCGTTGGCTAAACTTGCTAAAGAACTGGCTGACGAGTAACTCGATGACGTCAGAATCGTGGTACAAAGCCGTCGAGTGCTCGCCCCGACAGAAATATCTCCGGAATCATGCGAAGAAAAGGGAACGACTGAGCAGACGACCCTACAAATAAAAGACCATGAGAAGGCCGAAGACTGGAGGGAAGTCTTCATAGACTACTTTAAGTCCCGCCGAATGCCCGAAGAAGCGTCCTCAAGACATCAGCTCATGAAACGAGCTCTATCCTTCGCTTTCGTCAACGATATTCTATACAAGAGATCATTTGATTCTCTATGGCTGAGATGCTTAGGACCTGACGAAGCAGAAAGAGTCATTCAGGAAGTTCATGACGGACTTTGCGGTTCTCACCAAGCAGGCCCAAAGATGAAGTTAAAAATCAAACGGATGGGTTACTATTGGCCCACGATGACCCAGGACTGCCTCGAGTATGCGAAGCAATGCCACTCATGCCAGATTCATGGAGATTTCATCCACCAACATCCGAATCCACTGCACCCAATGGTAGCTAGCTGGCCATTCGAAATGTGGGGGACTGACATAGTCGGCCCCATTGAGCCAGCATCATCCCGGGGACACCATTTTATCCTGGCGACAACTGATTACTTCTCCAAATGGGCAGAAGCAGTACCACTGAGGGAAGTGAAGACGGAGAATATCCTCCATTTCTTCAAGACGCACGTCATCTACCGGTTTGGGACCCCACGGCGGATTATCTCCGATAATGGGCCGGCCTACCGAAGCCATAAGATTAGCCGCTTCGCACAGCAGCACAATATAGACTGGAGATATTCTTCGGTTTACAATCCACGAGCTAACGGTCTAGCCGAA
This sequence comes from Agapanthus africanus, assembly GCA_030015575.1. Classification (NCBI taxonomy): domain Eukaryota; kingdom Viridiplantae; phylum Streptophyta; class Magnoliopsida; order Asparagales; family Amaryllidaceae; genus Agapanthus; species Agapanthus africanus. The sequence goes on from CM057344.1 coordinate 566,583,411, forward strand.
GCCTTCAATAAGACCTTGACGAAGATCATAAAAAAGACCGTTTCCAGGAATAAGAGAGGCTGGCACGAAAGGCTGCAAGAAGCCCTTTGGGCTTATTGAACTACGTTCAAGACGGCCACGAACACAACGCCGTACGCGTTGGTATCTGGGACGGAAGCAGTGCTCCCCCTCGAGATAGAGTTACCCTCTCTACGAGTGGCAGTCCACCACGAGCTGACGAACGAAGAAAATGCTCACCGTCGGCTTGAGGAGCTTGATGCCCTCGACGAAACCCGGCTCATGGCGCAACAACATCTAGAGGCCTACAAAGTAAAGATGACGCGCTCATACGAAAGATTGACCAGGCCGAGGACATTCCGCCAAGGCGAACTTGTACTAGTGGTCAAAAGACCTATGATCCCCAATCGTGCCAAGCGAGGAAAATTTGAGCCAAACTATGAAGGCCCGTACATCATAGACAAGGTCTACCAGGGTGGAGCCTACCTACTCATGGACATGCACGGTGAAAGGCCTTTCAGGCCAATAAACGGCCGCTTCTTGAAGAAATACTACGCTTAATAAGCCGCAGCCTGGGTCAATGATAGATGACGACGACTATGTCCGCTCACTATCTTCCTAGGCTCAGACTTTACAAGCAGCGGCCGGCCTTCCCATAACGACGGACCGAAACGTCCTTAAACTAACGACGGACCGAAACGTCCTTAAACTAACGGCGGACCGAAACGTCCTTAAACTAACGACGGACCGAAACGTCCTTAAACTATCCACGGACCGAAACGTCCCTAAAACTACTACCGCAGTATCTTTAGGCTGACGAGATAAAAAAAGAGGAGAGAAAAAAAAAATAAAATAAAATAAAATAAAAAAAAAGTGAAAAAGAATATAAAAAAAAACGGTATGTCTATAAGCAAAATGGGCACGGATGAAAACCCGAAAGGGCTCCGTGAGTAAAAACAGCAGGACTACCGGCGAGTGTTTGTGAAAACCCGAAAGGGCGCAACCTCGTTAAAAGACACTTGTAGGGTCTTCTCGACCTTGTAAGGAGAAACCACCTGCGTGAGATCCTTACGACTCACAAAGGAGCAGCACACTTAGGGATCCTCACGATTCCTGAGGAGAAAATGCACTTGCGAGATCCTTAAGACTCATAAGGAGAATTTTCTTATGGGACCCTCACGGCTCATGAGATTTGAAAGTGTTAAGTTACAGAAACCTAAACCTGTTCTTAAGCAAATCCTCCACAACCTTCGATATTGCCCTACAAGAGGCTCAATACTGACCCTTGTATACAATCCACGGGCGCGAATAAACATTTCCCCAGCAAAGTCCAACACTTGTAGGTCCTCTCGACCCATAAGGTGAAAACCCTCTTGTAAGATCCTTACGACTTACAGAGGAACATACACTTAGGAATCCTCACGATCCCTAAGGAGAAAATACACCTGCAAGATCCTCACGACTTGTAGGGAGAAATACCTTTGTGAGACCCTTACGGCTCATGAAGTCAAAAGCCTTAGTCGACAGGACCTTAACCCTGTTTGCTAAGCCACCTTTGTTCAACATCGACAGAGGCAAATGATGATTCGCTCCTGGCAATATTCCAGTTGCAGCGATGCTGATGCCTAAACCGGTATCAAATCCCAAGTTCTTTCATGGCAAATGATGATTCGCTCCTGGCAACATCCCAGTTGCAGCGATGCTGATGCCGAAATCGGTGTCCAAAATCCGAGCTTGCGGCGAAAAAGCTAGCAAGCCACACATGCCTACAAAATAGCCGAAATGATGGGGCAACTTGCAATAAAAAGCAGCAAGTAAGAATGAAGGCATAAAAAATAGCCGAAATGATGGGGCAACTCGCAATAAAAAGCAGCGAGTAGAAAATAAATAAATAGCCGAAATGATTGGGCACCGCGAAAAATAGCCGAAATGATGGGGTAATCGCGACCTTCGCGATATAAAAGCTGAAACGATAGAGCATCGCGGAAAAAGAAATAAAATAAAAATAAAATGTATGCCTTACGGGCGATGTTCCATCACACCCTGTATACAATCCAATGGCATAAACAAAAAGGGAACGCACCTCCCTCCCCCAGGTTTCACCAAAGAACGAAGCTAAATCTCGACGGGCCACAAGCGACCTAGGGATCATCCCAACACTCGTCTCGTAACAACGGACACAACTTCAAGCTAAGCGGAACAGCGGCAACTCCCAGTTCCATGGCTCGGTGGTATACATATCGCCAACAGTCAAACCTTCATCCCGTGAAATGCGGATATATTCAGCAAAATTCCTGGTTACGTGGAACGCGGATAATGTCACTCTTTGACCCCGTGGAAAGTGTCCAGAGTGGATCCTGGTCCTTGCAGAGCATGGCAGTGAACCCGTGCGAAGCATCCAGAGCGGAGCCTAGTCCTCGCCTAACGCGGCAGTGAACCCGTGTGAAGCATCTAGTGCAAAATTCCTGGTTACGTGGAACGCGGATAATGTCACTCTTTGACCCCGTGTGAAGCATCCAGAGCAGAGCCTAGTCCTCGCCGAGCGCGGCAGTGAACCCGTGTGAAGCATCTAGTGCAATATTCCTGGTTACGTGGAACGCGGATAATGTCACTCTTTGACCCCGTGGAAAACGTCCAGAGCGGATCCTGGTCCTCGCAGAGCATGGCAGTGAGCCCGTGCGAAGCATCCAGAGCGGAGCCTAGTCCTCGCCGAGCACGGCAGTGTACCCGTGTGAAGCATCTACTGCAAAATTCCTGGTTACGTGGAACGCAGATAATGTCACTCTTTGACCCCGTGTGAAGCATCCAGAGCGGAGCCTAGTCCTCGCCGAGCACGGCAGTGAACCCGTGTGAAGAATCTCGTGCAAAATTCCTGGTTACGTGGAACGCGGATAATGTCACTCTTTGACCCCGTGTGAAGCATCCAGAGCGGAGCCTAGTCCTCGCCGAGCGCGGCAGTGAACCCGTGTGAAGCATCTAGTGCAAAATTTCTGGTTACGTGGAACGCGGATAATGTCACTCTTTGACCCCGTGGAAAACGTCCAGAGCGGATCCTGGTCCTCGCAGAGCATGACAGTGAACCCGTGCGAAGCATCCAGAGCGGAGCCTAGTCCTCGCCTAACGCGGCAGTGAACCCGTGTGAAGCATCTAGTGCAAAATTCCTGGTTACGTGGAACGCGGATAATGTCACTCTTTGATCCCGTGGAAAACGTCCAGAGCGGAGCCTGGTCCTCGCCAAGCACGGCAATGAACCCGTGTGAAGCATCCAGAGCAAATACCGGACTGTGGAGTCCTTAAAATCCACGGACTATGACGTCCTTAACCTCGACCGTGATGTCTTAAAACTAACGATCAACCACCCCGATTCCTTACAGACTTTGCCTTGGTTTAAGGGTACATCTCTTCACTCCTTTGATGCCCGGCGTTGTAATTCCTCAACGCCTTCAAAGAGGTGACGGGTCCCTGCAACCAAACACCGGACTGTGGAGTCCTTAAATCCACGGACTATGAGATCCTTAACCTTGACCGTGATGTCTTAAAACTAACAGCGGACTGTGGAGTCCCTAAATCCACGGACTATGAGGTCCTTAACCTTGACCGTGATGTCTTAAAACTAACGGCGGACTGTGGAGTCCTTAAATCCACGGACTATGAGGTCCTTAACCTTGACCGTGACGTCTTTAAACTACGATACCTTGAGAAACCCCCGACTCCGTAAAACACGGACAAGGGTGACCGCATCCAACACTTGCAGGCCCTCACGACCTGTAAGGAAGAAAAACTCTCTTGCGAGATCCTTACGACTCTCAAGGAAAAACCCGCTTAAGGATCCTCACGATCTCTAAGAAGAACTCACACCTATAGGATCCTCTTGACCTGTAGGGAGAAAAACTCTTTATGAAACCCTCATGGCTCGTAAAATGCAAAAGTCTTAGAAAGCAGATCTTAACCCTGAATCCTAAGCCATCGCTGTCCTGCAAGAAGATCGAGGTAGAATATCCGCAGAATACATTCGATGAAAAGGGGACACATCATTGAGAAGAAAAATGTATCTTTTATTCATAAACCAAAATGGGTACAAAGTACAATTCATGAAAGAAACAAAAAGAAAATACTCTTGTCCATGAGTATGTACAAAAAGGAAGGAAAAGATACAAATGTTTCAAGCCGGCGGGCGATTCAGTAGCTTGGTCAGCTCATCCTGCTTTTGCTGGACCACGGCTTCATGACGCAAGATCTTCAAGAGACGAGCCTCCGCCTGAGCTTGTTGGGCCTGATATGAAGCGAGCCGGGCTTCAAGCTCTTTCTCAGTGGCCTTATGAGCCTCGACCCTCTCACGAGTGAACGTGGCAGCTTTATCGAGAGCCACCACCTCTTTGATGGACTCCTGAAGCACCCGCCAGAGTTCATACGCCTTGTTGGCTTTGGCTGTGAGATTGGCTTGGAGCTCGCCCAGCGCCTTGGAGGCTAGCTCCCTTTCCGAGAACTTGCGACCGAGCCTCTTCTCACATGACGTCATGTTTGCCGCGCACCGTGCTATCAGCCCCCGTAACTCCGCCTTTGCAGCCACGGCCTCCGAGGAAAGGTGAGAACATTCAAGGGCGTGCAGGCAAGCCTCCACTCGCCGGCAAAACTCCACCCAGACTCGCACCACCTCTTCGCTATGGTAGGTGGCAAGAAAAGGAAGAGAACCGTTAGCCTCGGCAGCGAATGCTTCAGCCGTGGTCGTGCTGCCAGCACGAAGCTTCTCGATCAGAGACGACAAGGAGACGAGGCTTAATTGGGCCAAGTGTCCTGAAGCCCGCAAGGCATAAGGGCCGGGTGGCATCACGATGCGCGACTCCAACGCCGTGGAGACTGGCAGAGCTGTTCAAATTTGAAGACGTCAGCAAAATTCTTAATCAAAGAACGAGTGAGAGTGCAATGAGACGTCACTCACCGACAGTCGTGCAAGTAGGAGCTGAAGGCTCCCCTGGCCCTTCGAGAACCTCGACCTCAGCATCGGCTTCCAGAACTGTAGAAAACATCAATGTCAGTACGCAAAATAACGACGATGCTATGAGAAGGGATGGACGACACCAACCTTGCCCAGACGAGAGGACAATGCGTTGAGGGGAGATCGCCTGCGGAGCTGCCATCTCCAATAAACGCTGAAATGACTGTCGAGGCGACAGATCCGCGATCGTGGCCGCCAAACCGCGCAATTCTGGGAAAGATAAAAAAAAGTTCAGACTATGAAGGGGTTGCTAAATTAAAACACGGAGGAATACCTTCAACAGTCCTCCCATTCTGAGCCGGGGGGATAGCAGCTTCAACGGTCTCTGCCATGACCTCAGGCCCCAACAAAGGAAGAGTAGTCCCGACTACCTCGCTCCCAGCCTTTGGGCCGCTCGCAGTAGGAGTCATTGGGGCGGCGGCCTCCAAAGGAGCCTCCTCCAAAGGGGTAAGCACTCCCTGATCAAGAACCGCCGCTGGAAATTCCACCATGAGAGGAGCAGCCTCGTCAGCCCCCTCCATATCCAGCAAGGCCTCATTGAGAATTTTGGCGGGCTTTAGCCTTAATGGGCCCGTAGGGAGCTCCCCCAGCGTCGAAGACTCTGCACGATTCAAATAAGAATAATGATATATATATGCGCGGGCATAAATGATTGGAAAAACTACAAAAGAAACACAACATACCTATACGCAAAGAAGCCCTCAGTATGGCTTCTTCAAGCCGCTGCTCCTTCTCAAGGAGGTGGGCTCGCCGAGGTTCGAGGGTGGACTCATGGCCGCCGGTCCACAAAGAAAGTGCGTCAGCTGCATCTTCTGAAACGGCCTGCTTCAAAGCCCTTTCTCCCCATTCCTCCAGAGGACCGATAAATCGCCGCCGAATCCACGAAGGGTCTTCGTAAAAAATTACAGCAGGATAAGACTTCTTCGGAACCTTGGCGTTATGAGACGCGTCTTTTGAACGCCGTATGGCCTCAGCCAACTGTGCGGCCTCCTCATCAGCCGAACTCGGAAAGAGAAGTCCAGCGTCTGACCCTTGCAGGGCCAATGGTTCGTCTTCAAGGATAGGCTCAGACTCCACCACAGAATCAAGCGGGGCAGTAGCCGCTTTCTTCCGCCGTTTAGACCCAGAGCCGGTCGCTGAGGATGACCGCTTCCTCCCTCGTGAAGCCTTAGGGAGGCGCTGGCCCACATCGCCCTCGGCGCCCTCATCCCTGTTACTCTCGCTCGGTGCCACAACCGAGGATAACATCGCCATTGTCGACGCCACAGGAGGCGGCGCCGCCACCGGCAGGGGTGCTACTACTGGGGCCCGTTTACCCCGCGATCGGGAACCCAAGGGCAGACCAGCTGTTGGAGTAAGGTCTACCCCTGACTCCCTCGGAATGAGCGCGGTACCAATTTCCCTCAAAGGGAAGCGGACCGGAGCCCTCGGCCGTAGCTTTGCCCCCGAAACCTGAGGAGGGGCGTCGTGACTAAGAAGCACCCTTCTTTCTTCAAGAATAATCGGACTGATCCGATGAAGATACCAGCCCGTAAATGCACCTACACATCGAGGCATGTACTCGGCTTCAGGGACCATGAAATGAGAGCCGGTGTTCAGCCTCATGAAATGATGAGCGGCATCGCGAACAGCATCAAGCGAAAGGATCGGGGCGACTATAAAAGCCTTAAAAGGAACACCCTGGTCGTATCCAAGCTGCCGGGCAAATCGATGCGGATTGTACCGCATAAAAAGAGCCGCACTGTCCTGGCGAAACACCAAGTAGCCCGGTCTAATTGCATACAAATGCGTGGCCTCCCGGGGCTTCAGAGAAGGTACGTTGTCTTTCGACTGGTCCCAGAGTTGTTGAACGGGACCCGAAGGAGTAGACAAAACCCGATCATTAAAAACCAACCCGCCAGCGGTGGCATAAGGAGAAATCAGCACCCGAATGGCCCCAAATTGAGTCGGGTCGGCAGCAGAAGCACCCACCAGTCGCACAAGTCGCGGGAAGGGATAGGCGTCGTAAAAGGCGGGCCTCTGATGCATAGCAAAAGACCCCAGCACATGCATTTCGATCCACGACGTGAAATAATGAAGCGAAAAGTTCACTACGTCCACGCCAGGAGTAGAGGTACTAGCTGCGGTGCCCAATCCATTATAGAGGTGCGCCAAGGCCGGGATGCCGATGGCCAACCGCATCCCCTCAGCAATACGATGAGCCGGGTAGATGACCGAGGCTCTCATGAAGCGGCGATGCATGGGGATAACGAACCAACTAAGCCAGACACTAACAAACCCCACAAAGAACGTCTCCTCGTCCATGCCCGGGACAGCAATGGATTCAAAAGATATCGGCGATATAATAGGGATGTAATATTGAGGTAAATCTGACTCGTTGGTCGGCAACCTCTTCGGACCGAACCCAAAGGGGTCCCCAATGTTGGCAAACTTCGGGGCTGTCTTCGATAAGGCGTCCTTACGAAGGAAACAAGCAATGAAGCTCTTGAAAATGACACCCTGCTCCTCGGACTCGGTGAATAATCGGTCGAAGATGCCTAGGGCCTTAATCAAACTGGGGCGCTTATGGCGAACAGCATTCTCAGCGGACAGGCCGTCAACCGGTGCAGACTCGGGCTCAAAGACATACTCGTCAGGAGGCAACAACTCCTCATACAGTGCACCCCTGATTGGCAATCCCGAGATTTCATAAAACTCTGCAAGAGAGATCGAGACCTCATGATCTCCTAGGATGAAAGTGTTGGTAGGAAGATTCCATTGGTTTAAAAACGCCTTAACCCACCAGGCATGCGGGGACTTATAATGGAAGAGTGACGCGTATATGGCCTGATAAAGCCCGACTTTCTGCAACCGCGCCCGATGGGAAGAAAGGATGTAACGAGCCCAGAGAAGGTAGCCCGTAGGATGCCTAGGAGTGAGCCCTATCTTATAAATTTGCCCCCATGGGTGGGCCTCACCCTGGCAGATACGCCGTCCCAAGATGTCTATGGCCGGAATCGGATGGTTCGGAATACCGGTCGTCGAAGGCTCAAGCCTCCCCGTTGGAGTCCAGTTGGGCATTTCCACAGCAAAAGCTGTCCTTGGAGGATCCGTCGGTAAAAAGGGGAAAGTGGGCTCCGTTGGCACCGCGCAGAGAAAACTCCGACGACCCTGAATAATCTGACTATACCAAGATCCCCATTGAAGAAGGTTGGTGCAGTTCGGGTCATGGGCCCGAATCATCGCCATCGCTTCCTCATCAGACGGTGACTGAGGAAAAGCCGCCTCCGAGCGAGAAAAGGGAAAGCGTGGAACAGAAGCCATCGCACCTGAAATCCAATGAAAGAAGATCGTTAAAAGGAAAGTCAGCGATATATATTCATGCATGAACATGAAGACTAGTTAAAGAAAGCAACAGCAGAGTTTTCTGGGACCATTGGCCACAAAACATATGGGCCCCACAGAATCCGGATGACGGCTCATTAATAATGAGACCAAACAGTTACAATAAAACAAAGGGAAAATCCTCATTTAATAAAAAATGATGACCATGCACATTCCCCTCAACAAGATCTGTCTAGGGCTCTACAACGAACCCAACAAAATCAAAGGAATTAAATTCCCACAGAAGACATCATTACAAAACCCTCATCGTATTAATTGCAGAAGAACAGCCTCGAGCCAAGAGACCCCAGGAAGCCTCTGTGTGAAGAAAATCGAGTTCTTCGTTGGAATTAAATTCCTTATTGAGAAAAGGGAATTAAATTCCCAGAAACATTTTTGATGGAATTAAATTCCATGGAGTTGAAACGCCATCATCATCTCCCCAAGGATCATCTAAACCCTAAAAGATCTACAGTTTGAAGATTAAACAGTTTCATGTTCTTATGGAAAAATATGAAGAAAAAAGGGTAAAAACCCTTGTTTTGGATTTAAAATCTAGAGGAATGTGAAGGTCCATCGTTGTCCAAAAACATTACCTGAAGAAAAGGATTCTTTTCGAACAGAGTTAAACTCTGCAGACTGTTTCAAGACAGAGAACTAAGCTCTGGAAGCGAGAATTAAATTCTCAAGGAAGAAGTTCTCAAAAGAAGAAGATGAACAAAGTGAAGGCTTCTATGAAGGGACAGAGGTATTTATAGAAGACAATGAAAACGTTTCGTCTCCCCAGATCCCTAGAGGAATCCAACGGTCACAAGAGGTGACAGCGTTGCACTCACGTGCAGACACGTGAGAACAACGCTGTGGGGGCATTTGTTTCCTGATTTAAAATCAGGAAAGCTTCTGGGAAAAGCTTCAGAAAAGGGTCACGTGCTTACACGTGACTAGCGGTCACGTGTTGGCACGTGACACCTAAAAGCATCATCAAGTCAGGTTCAGTTTTCCAACTATATCAAAGAAAGGGCTTCAGAAAGGGTCACGTGTCGGCACGTGACATTTAAATGCAAGCGTCAAAGGCACACCGGTTCCCTGATCAAGTCAAGGAAAAGGCTTCAGAAGAGGTCACGTGCTCTCACGTGACCAGGGTCACGTGTTGGCACGTGACGTTCAAAACAGCAGACTCGTTCTCCAGATGAACCAAGGAAAGAGAGTTCAAACAAGGGTCACGTGCTCACAAGTGACCAGGGGTCACGTGGTGGCACGTGACGTTTAAGCAGCAATCAGAAGACAGAGCGCAAAAGAAAGAGGAAGGCTCGTTCCAAGGGGGTCACGTGCCCACACGTGACTATGGGTCACGTGGTCACACGTGACCGGCTTTCAAAGCCCATTTTGTCAACAGAATTAAATTCTGAAGGAGAATCAAATCTTTCCAAAGGAAAGTGATTATCTGGAGCAGATCGAATTAAAGATTCAGAGGTGATGAAATATCATCTATCTATGAGAAAATCTCGGGTTTGGAAAGATTTCCCTTTTAAATCTAACCGAAATAATAAAGGGGAATCCCTGGATTTGAAATCCAATGGTGAATAAAATTCACCTAATAATCCAAAGGTCCAAAACGAATGATGGATGCAAATCAAATCTCTCAATGAAGATTCGTCAAAAACTGATTGATTCGGCTGCTTCTCCTATAAATAGGAGCCAAGAGACACAAAAAAGATATATATACAGATACGCAGAGAAGAAAAAAAGAAAAGGAGGAGAGCTTTGATACTTTGAAAAGACTTGGATCTTCTGCAAAAACCCTAGGTAAGAAAGGGAAAAGCTCCTTGAAAGAGAAAGAGAATTTAATTCTCAACAGAGTTTAACTCTGAGATATAAAACAGAAGAATATATTCCTTCTCTCCTTGATAAAGGATCTGCAAAGTGCACATCTCCCCTTAAGGTTGAGAATTTAATTCTCAATGGGTTGAGATCCTGCCATGCAGATCCAAAACATAGAGAGGGAATGCAAGCACGAGAATTTAATTCTCACAGAACTATAGGAATTTAATTCCTTTAAAATAAAATTAGGGCTTGACCCTGTATTATGGGAATTTAATTCCTTCAGAACAAAAGAAACAGGGTTTAACCCTAAACAGCGGGAATTTAATTCCTTTAATCATAATTTAACAGAGGATAGAAGTTCAAATTCCCTAAAAAGCTTTTGTTAGGGTTTAACCCTATTTGTTTCTCCACATGTATGAGGAATTTAATTCCTACGGAAAATTCAGAGTTCAACTCTATTCAGAATATAAACCTTCAAAAGGAAGTAGGGATTTAATTCCTCTGAAATTACTGTCAGGGTTTAACCCTACGAGGAATTTAATTCCTGAGAAAAGGTTAACAGATCCTCTAAATAACATACCTAGAGGCAGGGTCACGTGTCATCACGTGACCCTCCCAAGAGATCTACAGAAAGCCCCTTTGAGGCAGCATCCTACGTGACCCACGTGACCCTCGGCAGAAGCTCTAATACATAGGCATTTGAATGCCCATCACGTGATGGCACGTGATGCTCTGAAAGACGCGATAATCTCAGCAGAATAAATGAAGGGAGGGCGCTCTCACGTGCTGCCACGTGACCCCTCTTGTCTTAGTGTTTAACACTAAATTGAAACTCTCGAACCCAGTGTTAAAACACTGTTGGGCCTTAGTGTTCAACACTAATTAAAAAGCTTTATTTGCAGTGTTCAACACTGATCTGTTTTAGTGTTTAACACTAATTTGAAAAGCCTTGTTGCTGGTGTTTAACACCAATTATCTCTTAGTGTTAAACACTAACCTGTCAACCTCATTCCCAGTGTTCAACACTGATTGCTCTGTAGTGTTTAACACTAGGCTTTGGCCCAATTGACTAAATGGATGGAGGCAAAGCCTCTCCTGATTGGACTTAGCCCAAGATGGCCGTAAGTCCTCAATTTGTGATTAACTAGGCCAATGGACTCATAACATAATTAATTCGTCTTGATCCCAAATTGGGCCAAGGACTATTTAATCCACTCCGGTTCTAGGGTACATCTCTTCACTCCTTTGATACTTGGCATTGTAATCCCTCAATGTCTTCAAAGAGGTGACGGGTCCCGACGACCACACATTGATACGGACTGTGGGGTCCTTAAACCCATGTTTAATGCAAAATTCCTGGTTACGTGGAACGCGGATAATGTCACTCTTTGACCCCGTGGAAAACGTCCAGAGCGGAGCCTGGTCCTCGCAGAGCACGGCAGTGAACCCGTGTGAAGCATCCAGAGCACATACTGGACTGTGGGGTCCTTAAACCCATGGAGTACGACGTCCTTAACCTTGACCGAGATGTCTTAAAACTAACAATGGACTGTGGGGTCCTTAAACCCATGGACTACGACGTCCTTAACCTTGACCGAGATGTCTTAAAACTAACAATGGACCGCAATGTCCTTAAACTACCCATGGACCGCAACGTCCTTAAACTACCCATGGACCGCAATGTCTTTAAACTAGAACAATAGAGCCCCGCATGCTCTTTTGTCGGATCTAAACGGTCCCGTTTAAGTTGATCTTAGCCTCAAAGACGGCTAACGTATCCTTAAACCTTCAAACAGACTGGACTATGAATCCCCCTAATTAACTCTGGCTTGAGGGTACATCTCTGAACTCCTCTGACATCCGTCGTTGTAATTCTTCAACGTCGTCAGAGAGGTGACGGGTCCCGATGGCCATACATACGATGGACCACTAGGTCCCTAAACTGGAACAATAGAGCCCAAACGCTCCTTTGTCGGATCTAAATGATCCCGTTAAGTTGATCTTAGTCTCAAAGTGAGACTAACGTATTCTTAACAAACGTTTGAGTTGATCTTAGCCTCAAGTATGGCTGACGTGTCCTCAAACCAAAACCCCAAAACCAAATCTAAGAAAATACGGATTTGGACTAGTCCACGCCCTACGGGCGACGACATAACTCAGTCTCCGTAAACAATCCACGGGCAACAAAACAAACACCCACGACACGAAGTGACCATCTGGAGAAGGAGAAAGTTGTTACCGCAACGCGGTAGCGTAATTAACTGCAGGGGCTTGCGCCTGCAGGGAAGAGCGTCCCCACAATCAAAAACCCCTCAAACGAGGGGGAATATGACGAAGTCTGCTACATCGGACGCATCCGTCTAAACCTTTGATACATGGTGCCATAAATCAACTTGGCATCTTCGGAGAGGTGGACGGATAGCACCAATTAGCATCTGCCCCGAATCTCAGGCGAGACGCCCGCGTCGCCGCCGTCTTTCGGAGGGGAACACCCACCAACATGTCGCCCAGTTCAGGGCCCTTTGCAGTAACACCGGCGGTGATGATAAACTGTTGCTTCGCCAGTTCGTGGGCAGCTTATCAGAAACAGCGTTCGAATGGTATTCGGAACTCCCGAACGATTCTATCAAGACGTTCACTGAAATAGAGTTGCTATTCACTCAGCGATTCGCAAGCGCCAGCGAACGCACTCCAATAACGGCATTGATTAACTCCAGGGTAAAACCAGGCGAAACGTGGGTCCAGTATGCTATACGCTGGCGGAATTTGTGGTCGAAATGCGAGCAACGCATTGAGGAAGCGCCCACGGTGGGCATGTTCGTGGGAACCCTAGACCCTCACGCAACTATCTCCCAGTTTATGATGTTCTTTAAGCCAACCATATTCCAGGCTTTAATCGACAAGTTGGCTCAGATGGACCAGATGGGTCATAGACCGCCTCCCCCGAAGCCAGAACCTCGGAATGACAAGAGAAAAGGAAAGGCAACCTTCGTCGCGAATGCCCAGCAGCAACCCAATGCCCCAAAGCTGGCGGATCAATTGGAAGAAAGACGCCGGTATTATAATGAGAAGATGAAGCGTCCCTACTCGTTCCCACGGGACAAGATGAAACGGTTATTCGAGCTGGTAGTACGCAACAGACTTATAAACCTACCAAATCCAAGATGACCGCCACAACCCACTGAGGTGAATAACCCTAACTATTGCCCTTACCATCAAACGGTAAGTCATCCGATTGAGGATTGCTTCGTCTTCAAAGGATGGATTGAAGATCAATACCTCCAGGGGAAGTTTGCACTGTCCGAAAAGTGGAAGGTGAACCCACCACAGCCGCATACTCCTAAGAATGCAAATACACCGGGGGCAACCTGTTCCTTTATTGAAGAAGCTCCATGGGAGGTCGTGCTGTCAACTAAAACCAAAAGAATGCTGAGGGACCTTCATGCGTGCCCGGCGGTCGAATGGAAGGACCCACTTGAACCTCAAATTATCGAAGGGATGTTGAAGCCGTGCCCAACTACGAAGACTCATGGTGATGGCCCAAATACTCACGCCCAACCGTCAAAATCTTCGAAGAAAAAGAAGAAGAAATCTAAGAAGCCCGTGAAGCCTGGAGACAAGCGCACGAACTTGCAGAGGCAAATCGACGCGATGGAAGAGTACAATCAAAAGGCGTGAACTCCTGTCACGCTGCAAGAGTTCCTCAACCACATCTTTCAAGAGGAAGATGATGGAGAGAGTTCGTCGGATGAATCCGAAGGATACGTGGCGAGTTGTAACGTAATCTCCCGCTCGTTTACTGACGATGAAAAAACTCCTAGCACTAAGAAACTGGGGACAAAGCCTGAACCAGAGCTTGTGTGGCCAACAGATGAAATGATCGACGCATTTCTATACGAGATTCGTCTGAAGAGTAAAGCGGATCAGGAGCATGAGATGGCCGCATCGGAAGGAGCCAAACGCAAGCGACTGAACGAAAGAGTCGAAGCACTCCCGCCAGATCAAAAGACATGATGTAGACAAAAATATATTCAAGGCGAGGAAAAGGTTTTCCAAAGCCATGTCAATGGGAATGAAGCTACCACCCTCGGAAGAAAACACGCTCGATGGGGCGGAGAGGCACCCTAATTATTGCGCATATCATCGGAAAATTTCACACCCTACGGAGGAGTGCGACGCCTTTAGGATATGGTGGCAGGGATATGTTGCTCATCGGCAACATTTTAAGCGCATAAAACGCAAGACTCGTCGGGAACGAAGAAGTACTGCCGACGGGCATGACAGAACTACTGGCAACTGTTACATGGTTAACGCCGGAGGGTCACAAGTTCTCACCTTTGGGAGCGACTCTGATGAAGAAATGGCTCTGGGCCCTCTTTTTAAAGAATCCGTTTTGGGGAAAGAGGAAGAACCAGAGGCCTGCGAAAAATTCAGCTGCGCAATCGTACGCTCCCGGAAAGGAATCTCGGGCCCACAAATAGAAAAGATAAGGGAAAGGAAAAGGTCACTGAGGATATCACTTTAGATGACCAAGTCATGAAAGAGCTGACTACCAAAGACCCTCTCAGGAAGGGTAAGGTGGACTACAACATCCTAGCGCACCTAAGGAAGCTACCTTCTCAACTTAGCATTCTCGATGCCTTCCTATTATCAAAAGAAGCGCGAGATTCACTAATTAAGGCGTTACAAGAACCTGAGCAATTCCAAGCCTTCCTCGCCACGGAAAGGACGAAGGATGAACTGGAAGAAGTGCATACGGCCGACATCGCTTTCGGTGACGAAGACCTTCTCCTCGGGACGTGCGACCACAACCGTCCCCTATACGTCTCCGGATATTGCCACGATATCAAGATAGGCAAAATCCTGGTTGACAATGGATCCTCCGTCAATCTCCTTAATGTTCGGGTGTTGAAAGAAATCTGCATGAGTGTGCAACACCTCGCTCGTGACAAAATTACCATCTCTGGTTTCGACTCCCAATCGTCACGGACTCTCGGATCCGTGATACTGACATTACGCTTCGGACTGCTCGTCACGGACATCAAGTTTCACGTCATTGACGCCAAGACTTGCTACAACGCCTTGCTCGGTCGTCCTTGGTTGCATGAGTACAACATCATCCCTTCTACACAGCATCAGTGTATGAAGTACTTCAAGGATGGTTTCGAATATACTGTAACAGGTGAGCTGAATCCATTTTCCGTGAACGAAGTCCGCAAGTACGAAGATGCGAAGTACTTTTTGCCAGACTTCGAGGATACAGAAAAGTGTCGCAAGCCGGAGAACAAAACCGCCGCCACCATCCCTGTTTTCGGGAGCGATACCGAAGAAGAAGAAGAGATAGTTTATGCTGGGCCATCTCGACGCAACAACCCGGGAAAGTCCGCCCTCATGTTGATCTTCGGAAGTGACTCAGAAAATGAGGTTAATGCCGTGTTCTCCAGTCGGCCGTCAATACAGGCATCCCCTAGTGATAATCAGAGTTTGCAAATCACCATGGTGCCGCGGAAACACTACAAAGATCTTGCCGCACTTCAAGCTCACAATGTGCAGGACCTGCAGACATTTTACGTCCCTCCCAGGCGAAAGGGTGAAAAGGTGATCCTATTTTACCAATCCACAAAGACGAAAGTAGAGAAAGAGATCTGGCATGGCGCGGATTCTACACTCGACAGGCTCCAACCCATCCGGTTGCCTAGATATTACACAAGTGGACTAAAGAGGCTATTGAAGCGCCAAGGAGTACCCTTAAAACAGACTGTTCGACAAGCTCGGTTCTACAACAAGATTTGGAATGTCCCTGGAACTCAGCGCAAATTGCTCAACGGGAGAATGGAAACGCTTGGGCTTGGATATGTGAGATCCGGGAAACGAGAGCGAGTCCACGGCAGCTGCGCCATATATAACTTCGATAAGGAAGAGGTCACCTCGTCGGAGAATGCTAACCCCTCGTCAAAATCGGATCCTGCGAGTGAAGTGCCGAGTCCGTCATTTGAAGAGCAAGTGGACAAGCTTATCAGGAAAGCAGGACAAAAGGCTCGGGAGGACCACAACCGCGAGATGGCCATCTTGGAGAAGGCCAGGACGCAACGTCTGTTTCAACAGGTTGCAAAAGACAAAGACACTCCTCCCCGTCGACCCGTCGTCCAAAAGGCCCGATGCGAAGACAGAAGTAAGTCCAGAAGCGGAAAAAGGAGTCGACAGCAACGACACAGGATTAGAGAGTCACGTGAGCGGGCATTGCGCGGTCCGGATTTGTCCCTCATAAAGAAGATGAGTCGAGCGTATTCTTTCCCCCGAGACAAGACGAAGAAGTTACTCGAACTCGCTAAAAAACATCAAATGATCGCACTTCCGGAGTCTAAGCACCCTGAGCAAGCTAACAAAGTTTCTCATCCGGGCTATTGTTCTTATCACCGAGCCATAGGACACCCTATCGAAGACTGCTTCACCTTCAAGAACTGGGTCGAAGACCAGTACCAACAAGGCAGATTTTCTTTATCCAACAGCTGGAGGGTAACGCCGCCACAAAAGCACGAACCCAAAGCCGCAAGAGCAGAACCGGATCCATATCAATCTTGGAAGCGGATTCGCACCTGTTACATGATTACGATATTAAAAGAAGAGCCCGAGGACATAGATGAGCTCCCTTGGTGCTTCGAAAACAATGATAATGAGGTAATCTCAGAATTTCCACCGGCCCCGAAAGAACTAGAAGATGGCATACATACTACTGCAGATAACCTCAAGAAGATTGAGTTGGGATCGGCAGACGATCCGCGACCGACATTCGTCAGTGAGCGGCTATCTAAAGAAAGGGTGGCTGCATTAAAGGACGTGCTTCTACAGCATAAAGATTACTTCGCGTGGAACTATTCCGAGATGCCGGGATTAGATCCGGAGATTGCTGTGCATAAATTAGCAATATCCCCGGATATCAAGCCGGTCAAGCAGGCGCCGAGAAGGATGCGGCTCGAGCTTGAGATGAGCATCAACGCCGAAGTCAAGAAGCTGATCGATTCCGGATTTATCCAAGAAGTCCAATATCCTGACTGGATTGCCAACATCGTTCCTGTAATGAAGAAAAATGGGATGGTGCGCATATGCGTGGATTTCAGGGATCTCAATAAAGCCTACCCGAAGGACGATTTCCTAGTACCGGTAACCGAGCTAATGATAGATAATACGTCCACGCATGAGGTTTTCTCCTTCATGGACGGCTCATCAGGGTATAGTCAAATAAAAATGCATCCTAAAGACCAGAAACATACGGCTTTCCGGACCCCTTTGGGAATATTCTGGTACAAGGTTATGCCCTTTGGTCTAAAGAAAGCCGGTGCTACCTATCAAAGGGCCATGACAAAGATTTTCGACGATCTCATACATGACATTGTCGAGTGCTATATTGATGACCTCGTGGTGAAGAGCATGTCATACGAAGAGCACTTAACGCATCTGAAGACTGTATTTCAACGCCTTCGGCAATATAATTTGAAGATGAATCCCCTCAAATGTGTGTTCGGAGTCTCCTCGGGTAAATTCCTGGGATTCATCATCCGACACCGAGGTATCGAAATAGATCCATCTAAGATCAAGGCGATCATGGAAATGCCTCCGCCAAGAACCCTCAAACAGCTGTGGTCTCTCCAAGGGAAGCTCGCATACATCCGGCGGTTTATCGCCAATCTTTCAGGCAAGTGCCGTCCTTACAGCTACCTGATGAAAAAAGGAACTCCATTTGTTTGGGATCACAAATGCCAAGGCGCACTAGACAAGATCAAGCAGTACCTGCAGAACCCTCCAGTGTTGGCTGCGCCGGTCAAGAGAAAGCCTCTCATTCTTTATACAACTGCCCTAGAAGGTTCATTGGGCGCATTATGGGCGCAAGAGAACGATCAAGGAAAAGAAAGAGCACTCTACTACTTAAGTCGAGTTCTGCTAGGGGCAGAAAGCAACTACTCTCCCATTGAAAAACACTGCCTGACGTTGATCTTCACGATAACAAAGCTCAGGCACTATGCGTTGGCGCACGAAGTCCGTCCCATCTCGAAGGTGGACCCTCTTAAATATTTGATGTCAAAGGCTATATTGAAGGGTCGGCTCGCTAAATGGGCTCTACTCTTGATGGAGTTCTCGATAACGTATCGACCTCTCAAGGCAGTGAAAGGCCAGGCCATCGCCGACTTCCTTGCTGAGCATCCAGTACCTGCCGGTTCTCCTCTGAACTGCGATTTGCCGGACGAACATGCATTTGATGCGATCGGCGGCGGTGATACCCGATGGGAACTCTATTTTGATGGAGCATCTTCCATGAAGAATCGCAAACAATGAACCCCCGTAATCAAATCGGGAGTAGGCCTCATCTTCGTAACTCCACAAGGAGGGATTATGCGCTTCGCCTTCTCCTTAACAGAGCCGAGGACGAATAACGAAGCCGAATACGAAGCTTTGATAGCGGGCCTCGAGATCGCCATCGACATGGGAATTGAAGACCTTCTTATATACGGGGATTCTCAACTGGTCGTTAGTCAAGTAAATGGTGACTACCAAACGTGCAAACCAGAGTTGGTGAAGTACGGCGAAAAGGTGCAACAACTGTTGACCCAAATTCCCTCCTATACTTTGGAAAGCATACCACGCGCGGAAAATAGCAAAGCGGATGCGTTAGCTAAGCTCGCCAAAGAATTGGCTGATGAGAACCTCGATGACGTTAAAATCATGGTACAAAGCCGTCGAGTGCTCGCCCCAGCAGAAATATCTCCGGAATCATACGAAGAAAAGGGAGCGACTGAGCAGACGACCCTACAGATAAAAGACCGTGAGAAGGCTGAGGACTGGAGGAAAGTCTTCATAGACTACTTTAAGTCCCACCGAATGCCCGAAGAAGCGTCCTCAAGACATCAGCTCATGAAACGAGCTCTATCTTTCGCTTTCGTCAATGATACTCTGTATAAGAGGTCGTTTGATTCTCTGTGGCTGAGATGTTTAGGACCGGACAAAGCAGAAAGAGTCGTTCAAGAGGTTCATGACGGAATCTGTGGTTCTCATCAAGCAGGCCCGAAGATGAAGTTAAAAATTAAACGGTTGGGTTACTACTGGCCCACGATGGTCCAGGACTGCCTCGAGTATGCGAAGCAATGCCACTCGTGCCAAATCCACGGGGATTTCATCCACCAGCATCCGAATCCACTACATCCAACGGTGGCTAGCTGGCCATTCGAAATGTGGGGGACTGACATAGTCGGCCCCATTGAACCAGCATCGTCCAGGGGATATCGTTTCATCCCGGCGACGACTGATTACTTCTCCAAATGGGCGGAAGCAGTACCGTTGAGAGAAGTGAAGACGGAGAATATCCTCTACTTCTTCAAGACGCACGTCATCCATCGGTTTGGAACTCCACGGCGGATTATCTCCGATAACGGGCCAGCCTACAGAAGCCATAAGATTAGCCGCTTCGCGCAGCAGCACAATATAGACTGGAGATATTTTCAGTTTACAATCCGCGAGCTAATGGTCTAGCTGAAGCCTTCAACAAGACCCTGACGAAGATCATAAAAAAGACGGTGTCCCGAAATAATAAAGATTGGCACGAGAAGCTGCAAGAGGCCCTTTGGGCCTATCGAACTACGTTCAAGACGGCCACGAACACAACGCGGTACGCGTTGGTATTTGGGACAGAAGCAGTACTTCCCCTCGAAATAGAGCTACCTTCTCTACGAATGGCAGTCCACTACGAACTGACGAACGAAGAAAATGCTAACCTTCGGCTCTAGGAGCTTGATGCTCCTGAAGAAACACGGCTCATAGCGCAACAAAATCTAGAAGCTTATAAAGCAAAGATGACGCGCTCATACGAAAGATTGACCCGACCGAGGACATTCCGCCAAGGAGAACTCGTGTTAGTGGTCAAAAGGCCTATGATCCCCAATCGTGCCAAGCGGAGAAAATTCGAGCCAAACTATGAAGGCCCGTATATCATAGATAAGGTCTACCAGGGTGGGGCCTATCTACTCATGGACATGCACGATGAAAGGCCTTTCAGGCCGATAAACGGTCGCTTCCTAAAGAAATACTTCGCTTAATGAGCCACAGCCTAGGTCAATGATAGGTGACGACGACCATGCCCGCTCGCTATCTTCTTAAGCTCAAGTTTTATAAGTAGTAGCCAGCCTCTCAATGTCGGACCGAAATGTCCTTAAACTAATAGTGGACCGAAACGTCCTTAAACTAATACCGCAGCATCCTTAGGCTGACGAGATGAATAAAAAAAAATAAATAAAAAATATATATAATAAATAAAAACGGTATGTCCATAAGCAAAAAGGGCACGAATGAAAACCCGAAAGGGCTCCATGAGTAAAAACAGCAGGGCTACCGACGAGTGTTCGTGAAAACCCGAAAGGGCGCGACCTCGTAAAAAAAATAATAAGAAAAGAATAAAAAAAACGGTATGTCCATGAGCAAGAAGGGCACGGATGAAAACCCGAAAGGGCTCCGTGAGTAAAAACAGCAGGGCTACCGACGAGTGTTTGTGAAAACCCGAAAGAGCGCAACCTCGATAAAGGACACTTGCGGGATCCCCACAACCTTGCAAGGAGAAACCACCCGCGTGAGATCCTTACGACTCATAAGGGAGCAACACACTTAGGAGTCCCCACGATTCTGTAACGTTTTAAAAATAATTAAATAAATAATTAAATGAATAAAATTGTTTAAGTGAATTTTATGATTTTCGGTAAAGCAAAATGTATTTTTCGTAAAATCAAACCGCAATTGTTTTTCATTATAAATTCAAAAATACCTATTTAATTATGTAATTACTAGTAAATAGTGTTTATTTAGCCACTTATAAATTTTTAGTTTAATAAAATATTTTTCCTAAATTAATTATTTTAAATATTAACATAAGCTTTATTTTTACATTAAATTAGTGTAAATTACAAATTTGAATGGTTTTAATTTGTAAAAATAAACCATGGCATATTAGAATTTAGTGTGTATCATGCAAAAATTATTTGCAAATTTTTCCTATTTTCTAGAGTTTTCTTGAGTTGCTATAGTAAATAAATAAATAAATAATTAAATAAAGCATGAAAAGACTTTATATGATGTTTTCTTCTCTTGAAAGTTCTACACACTTTCACACTCACTTCTTTCTCTCCCTCACCTCACCAAGGCCGGCCACAAACCCCCCATGGCTGCCCCCCCATTTTCCACCTCATTTTTGTTCAAAATTCATCAAAAATACTTCAAAAATTCAATTAAAATTTCACAAAATCCTAATTTCTTCATACCCTTTATTCTCTACCCTTCTTTATATGGATTTTGGAGTGGGAAAGAATGTATTTTGGAGGCTCATTTCTTGTTGGGATTTCATATTTTGGGAGGTATAATTTCTTTCTTTTGATTTATTGTTTTAGATGTTCATTTAAGCTTAATTAGATTTAATGAATTAATTCTATGTTTTTTTTTAAAAATGCAAGTTAGGGTTGTAAATTCAAGTTAGGATTTTTAATAATTAATTAGGGTTATAATAGTTAGTTTAACACTTTTAGAATTGGAAAATATTGTATGGTTGTTAAATTGTAAAATTTTCAACTAAAATTGTTTTAAATAAGGAAATTAGCTAACTAGATTTTTCTAAAATGTGTTTGTGGGTAATATAAAATTCCAATTAAAATTGCTATCATTAGATTGTAGTTTTAGTGAGAGTATTAGCATGTAAATGGAAAGAAAAACTTAGTTTGATCACTAGATTACTTTGAGAATTTGAAAATACTAATAAAATGCTATTATTTTGTAAACTAGATTTTGAAAATTCCTAAATAAATGAGATTAAAAATATAATTATGCTTTCATTAAATCATTATCATCATGAATTGTGGTTTAAGTCATTAATTTATGCAAAATCATGTTAAATCATGTTTTGTGGTGGAATTGTGGTATTTTGCTTGAAAAATGTTAAAATTGTTAAAAGTTGCAAACTAGAAATTTCAAATAAATGCAAAATTGTGTAATAAAAATATAGTAATGGTTTGTATAGGCTAGTAATACTATTTAATGAGTTTTATGACCATTAGTTTCATTTAAATGTCAAGTTTTGATGAAAAACGGTATACTGGCATTTTCGGGTTTTACGAAATTGGACGGTTTGATGGATTTTAGGGTTTCGATGGATTTAATCGTGTTTTATGGTATAAGTAATGTGTTTTAAAACAACAAGTTGTTTGATGATGTTATCTCGATCCATCGGAGTTTGTACGCCGTTATCGAGCGGTATTTGGTTCTTTTGCGTGGACGGGACATAGGTTTTAACCTATGCTTGTTCCTTTAGATCGTTTGACTTTCGTATGTGATTCAGTTTACGATGCTATTTATATGTTTGCGTCTAGGTACCCCCCACGTGGACTGCGGGTGATGAAGAGGAGGATGGCGACACTGTCTTCGGCAGACATGGACCAGGTGAGTAGATGCATATCTACGGGGGGAAGTCGGGTGGATGGCGTTTAGCACCCCCGCAACGTAGAATAGGAATAGTACTTATTGACATTAGGAAACCCGATGTGACCCTAGATTCTTACTGAGCAGGACCCTAGTAATGACCCTAGGCGGGACTAGACTGATTTAGGAAAACCATACCTGAGGATGAATACTTTGGGAAAGGTTCGTAGGTTTCTGATAGAAACACACACGCACACACTAAAACTTGACATGGCGTATACGTATATGTGTGTATATATATAAAACTAGGTATAGGTGTATATATACACCACACGTATATGGGATTCATTGATGTGATATGATATCTGAGGCATGATGAAACAGTATAACTGGGCTTGATGCCGTGATTCTTGACTATACAGTCGTATTAAAGTGTTAGCGGATCATTAGAGAATGAGATAATGAACATGAACATATAAATTATAAAGGGTGGTGGTGATATTGAGGTACATGGGACGCTAAAATAGTTACTGGGCTGTAGCTTGTGACTGATCACGATATGATATAGGTATGACTTGATTACGACATCATATAGGTGTGACCTGATGTCGATATCGTATAGGTGTGACTTGATGACGATAAGATATCGGTATGATTTAATCACAATATTACACATATGACATGATATTTCTGTGGATAAACTAATGATGCTTATCATGATGGCAATGATATATGATTGATGTATGCGATCACAGTTTAGCACCTTGATCATGAGATGTGTTGATGACGACATTATACGAATAAGGAGACACCTAGGAGATACTTGACCGTACCCCGATATTGGGATGCCGTACGATGGATTTTACCATACGAGGCTTAGATTTGATGATTGATCCGCACTCTTGATTCGAGGAAGCCGTACTACGTACGTGACGCTATTGAGGCAGGATCTCCGACTATTAGAGATATTGATTTAGACCTTAGGTAGACTCTAGTTTCTTACTCACTAGTCTATTAGGTTTAGTTCATTAGGATGTTAGATGGACACTGGTTTAGGTTCGACTCACATAGTGGTAGTTGTACCCGTATCTCGCGGAGGAGTGGATAATGCACACCTGTATTTACATTCTTACTGTAATCATCATGGTGCATGTTCTTATATATGTTGCAATAATCAGTACAAACCATACCTGTTAGGACACCAGCACCATTACCGATGATGCGCATATTCCACGCACACTTATTTGCCGGCTCACACACATCATCATCGGTAATTGCTATGTCACGTACACTTTAGATCATATTATCTTTTATTGATAGAATCAGTTAACAACTAAACCGATATAATATTGTGATCACTCTCTGATGTTAGTATAAGACATGATATTTATTACTTAGACATTCATGCATTCATATTTTCATGTTATCGCACAGTAGTATGGGCATATGCCGACACTTATCATATACTTACTCATGATTTTGAGATTTGGATTTCTATGAGATTTCTGGATTTTTGGGGAAAACCGCAAAAATATATAAAACTTCTCTCTCTCTCCTCTTCTCTTTTTAAAATAAGATGCGGTTTTCTCATGATGTATGTGTCGTCCACCATGAGATTTCATGTTTTCTGTTGGATTTCGAGACCCGATTCGAGGAGTGGATGAACCGTCTCGGGTACATGGTGGGCCCAGTATGGTACCCCGGGACAAGAAGATCGAGTTGTAGACGATGAGCCTGGCAGGGGAAGGCTACCTACCGGTGATGTCTGGCGCGGCGGATATCCGGAGGATACCGACCGTTGTCGTGAGATTTGATGATATGGGCCGATCCGGACTGACGGAGCCCGACATATTGAGACTTGAGGTTACATGTGTTTTGTCGATGCTTGACACGGATTTCCATGGATTTCATTGTTGAGATTTTAGATGCTTATACACACTTTACTATGATAACAGCTAAAGAGTTCTCATACATATATATCTGGATTTCAGGATTTGTTACTTTACATTCATGGTGCATGCATTTCATTTCATATGACATAGTACTATATGAGGCACTGACACGACACGGAGTATTTGCACTTACACGTAGTATTACCCTGCTATTCTAGATGATTGAGATATAGTAGTGTATTATTATGACCTAGGATAGCGTCGTGCATTCGATTTCTTTTCGTAGATGTCTTCTACTCACGAGTTGGCAACTCACCCCCGTTGTGCCAAATTTTATTACAGATTCGATGTACAGGTTTCCCTGGCAGCTTGCTGGCATATCTATTCTTTCAGGGTGATTTGCACGATAGGTAGGTTCACTTGTATCCGAACCACCATTGTACTTTTATTCTTTCATTTGTATCTAGTAAGCTCCATCAACCATACTTGTATTACTTGATAAGTTTATTGGACCAGTCTTTTATTTCGACCTTAGAGTCGCGCATGTATTATTCTGATCTGGTGGTTTTGTTTTCTTTTGAGTTTTGAGCCTCGTCTATTGGCGTTGTATATTATTGTGCTTGTTGTGGTTGTTTCCGCCTGTTGGCGTTGATGCTAGCTCCTGTTTGGGGATGTTTTTTTTTTATTATTGTTTATGTATATTATACTTGTTGTACCCGTTTGGGGGCCAGTTTTTACAGAGGAGACTCTGCCGAAATTTTTGGTAAAACTTGCTGATGTTTTTATACTTGTTTTCTTTTCTTTTGTTCTTTTTCTTCTTTTATGGTTTAGATTTCTGGGCTTCGGCTTACTTAGGTCACGTGGCGCCTCTAGACGCTTCGTAATCTAAGTGCCGGTCACGTTCCGTACTTTCGGGTCGTGACAAAGTTGGTATCAGAGCGCTAGGTTTAACCCTGTATAAGTCTAGGCGACCCTTGGTTGATGGAGTAGGCGATTTAGGTAGAGTAACGTACCGTGGGTATGGTCCGCGGCATACTTACGATACGCTACTCTGCTTAAGGAGCCTTAGGATGTACATTTTTTTGCACCGTATTTCATTCGTTCCTGGATCTATCTTCGTCGATGTCGGAGGGTGGTTCTGTTACCACGGGCTCACGGGCAGAGGGAGCTGCGGCTCGAATGCAATAACCATTAGAGTATTGGTTATTCTTGACGATTGAAGCATTGCTTAGCGTGCGGACGAAGGGTATTCACATGCCGTCCGGATGAAGTTAAAGGGTTCGAACGATTATCAGAAAACCATTTTCCTAAGTTTAAAGTATTCGGAAGAACATGCAGGTATTTCGATGGACCCTCTAGAAGAATGAAACCCTAACTCGACATAATGACCACGAGAACGCCCTTGAACCTTAGGGTTTACGGCAGTTTCGCAGTGTCATTAGTGAGGCTTGGGTTTGCCCTTCTACAGCTGGATCATCGATGCTGGGATATGTACCGGATATTTTTAAACTGTACTTGAGTGTTGAGCTCTCGGGGAATTATGGGATTTTGATGGATCGATCGAAAAGTTTAATGTAGTCCGGATATCAGGTGAAGGGATCGACTACGTGGGAGACTCTAGATATGAGTATTGCCGTTGGTAGCGCAGTCAGCACAGCTACGAAGAGACGAGTTCGAAGCAGTCGACATCAGAGGAAAGAGGCGCACATTGACGATAGTGTTTACGATTGTGATTTAGTGATTTGAATTTCATATTTTCTGTTATTGGATTTTGGCATTATGAGGAATTCGTTTACGATTGGTATTTCATGTGTGTACCTTCATTACATTCTAGTTGTGTTTCATATACCGGTTGTATTGATGTTGTTTAGTACATACCCAGTGCACTTGATTTGGTTTTAATACCTTTTGTGATTTTGATTTGATTTCGTGCATATGGGTTACACATGATTTTGATATATGCTTCGACCTAGTTTTTATCCATTTTCGTACTGTGATTCGAGTCTGATATTCGATGTATGTTTTCGTGCTCCATGTGCACCTGATTAGGATTCTTGCGCATACTTGGCGCACTTGATGTGATTTTGTGCACACCAGATGCACTAAATCGGGGTTTTGTGCAGATTAGATGCACCTGATTTTGAGTCGTGCACGCCCGTTGCACTTGACAGATGTTTTTGGTGCATACCTGTCGCACTTAGTTTTGTTTTGTGGGTATTCATGGTTTCTGCATTTGGTTTCGATTTCAGTGCGCACCGGACGCACATGACATTTTATTGATGTGATTGGGATTGATTTTAGTTTGAGCAGTATGTTTTCATAATCATTATTATTTGATTTAGTAACCAGGCGGGACGTGTATGTTAAATAAAAGATATATATATAGCTATTTTTTTAAATTAAACGTCCGCTACTTAGACCGTGACACGTGCATTGCACGGCGATTTTCAAGAAGGGGTTTTTGTATGCTTCTTTATTATGATGATTCGGCGATTTTACTAGGATGCGAACTATATATAAGTTATAGATTGATGTATATTATGATGGTTTTCACATTGGGTTATGATATTTTATTATCGCCATAACTCCGATGATGGCGTCATGCTTGACGGAGTTGATTTTTGTTACATATTGATGATTTCGGAGCCCAGACGATTTGAGTGTTTTGCTAAATGTTTTAGTATTTGGAAGGGGAGTTTTAATTTAAATTCGGGGACCGAATTTCCTAAAGGGGGGAAGATTGTAACGTTTTAAAAATAATTAAATAAATAATTAAATGAATAAAATTGTTTAAGTGAATTTTATGATTTTCGGTAAAGCAAAATGTATTTTTCGTAAAATCAAACCGCAATTGTTTTTCATTATAAATTCAAAAATACCTATTTAATTATGTAATTACTAGTAAATAGTGTTTATTTATCCACTTATAAATTTTTAGTTTAATAAAATATTTTTCCTAAATTAATTATTTTAAATATTAACATAAGCTTTATTTTTACATTAAATTAGTGTAAATTACAAATTTGAATGGTTTTAATTTGTAAAAATAAACCATGGCATATTAGAATTTAGTGTGTATCATGCAAAAATTATTTGCAAATTTTTCCTATTTTCTAGAGCTTTCTTGAGTTGCTATAGTAAATAAATAAATAAATAATTAAATAAAGCATGAAAAGACTTTATATGATGTTTTCTTCTCTTGAAAGTTCTACACACTTTCACACTCACTTCTTTCTCTCCCTCACCTCACCAAGGCCGGCCACAAACCCCCCATGGCTGCCCCCCCATTTTCCACCTCATTTTTGTTCAAAATTCATCAAAAATACTTCAAAAATTCAATTAAAATTCCACAAAATCCTAATTTCTTCATACCCTTTATTCTCTACCCTTCTTTATATGGATTTTGGAGTGGGAAAGAATGTATTTTGGAGGCTCATTTCTTGTTGGGATTTCATATTTTGGGAGGTATAATTTCTTTCTTTTGATTTATTGTTTTAGATGTTCATTTAAGCTTAATTAGATTTAATGAATTAATTCTATGTTTTTTTTTAAAAAATGCAAGTTAGGGTTGTAAATTCAAGTTAAGGTTTTTAATAATTAATTAGGGTTATAATAGTTAGTTTAACACTTTTAGAATTGGAAAATATTGTATGGTTGTTAAATTGTAAAATTTTCAACTAAAATTGTTTTAAATAAGGAAATTAGCTAACTAGATTTTTCTAAAATGTGTTTGTGGGTAATATAAAATTCCAATTAAAATTGCTATCATTAGATTGTAGTTTTAGTGAGAGTATTAGCATGTAAATGGAAAGAAAAACTTAGTTTGATCACTAGATTACTTTGAGAATTTGAAAATACTAATAAAATGCTATTATTTTGTAAACTAGATTTTGAAAATTCCTAAATAAATGAGATTAAAAATATAATTATGCTTTCATTAAATCATTATCATCATGAATTGTGGTTTAAGTCATTAATTTATGCAAAATCATGTTAAATCATGTTTTGTGGTGGAATTGTGGTATTTTGCTTGAAAAATGTTAAAATTGTTAAAAGTTGCAAACTAGAAATTTCAAATAAATGCAAAATTGTGTAATAAAAATATAGTAATGGTTTGTATAGGCTAGTAATACTATTTAATGAGTTTTATGACCATTAGTTTCATTTAAATGTCAAGTTTTGATGAAAAACGGTATACTGGCATTTTCGGGTTTTACGAAATTGGACGGTTTGATGGATTTTAGGGTTTCGATGGATTTAATCGTGTTTTATGGTATAAGTAATGTGTTTTAAAACAACAAGTTGTTTGATGATGTTATCTCGATCCATCGGAGTTTGTACGCCGTTATCGAGCGGTATTTGGTTCTTTTGCGTGGACGGGACATAGGTTTTAACCTATGCTTGTTCCTTTAGATCGTTTGACTTTCGTATGTGATTCAGTTTACGATGCTATTTATATGTTTGCGTCTAGGTACCCCCCCACGTGGACTGCGGGTGATGAAGAGGAGGATGGCGACACTGTCTTCGGCAGACATGGACCAGGTGAGTAGATGCATATCTACGAGGGGAAGTCAGGTGGATGGCGTTTAGCACCCCCGCAACGTAGAATAGGAATAGTACATATTGACATTAGGAAACCCGATGTGACCCTAGATTCTTACTGAGCAGGACCCTAGTAATGACCCTAGGCGGGACTAGACTGATTTAGGAAAACCATACCTGAGGATGAATACTTTGGGAAAGGTTCATAGGTTTCTGATAGAAACACACACGCACACACTAAAACTTGACATGGCGTATACGTATATGTGTGTATATATATAAAACTAGGTATAGGTGTATATATACACCACACGTATATGGGATTCATTGATGTGATATGATATCTGAGGCATGATGAAACAGTATAACTGGGCTTGATGCCGTGATTCTTGACTATACAGTCGTATTAAAGTGTTAGCGGATCATTAGAGAATGAGATAATGAACATGAACATATAAATTATAAAGGGTGGTGGTGATATTGAGGTACATGGGACGCTAAAATAGTACCTGGGCTGTAGCTTGTGACTGATCACGATATGATATAGGTATGACTTGATTACGACATCATATAGGTGTGACCTGATGTCGATATCGTATAGGTGTGACTTGATGACGATAAGATATCGGTATGATTTAATCACAATATTACACATATGACATGATATTTCTGTGGATAAACTAATGATGCTTCTCATGATGGCAATGATATATGATTGATGTATGCGATCACAGTTTAGCACCTTGATCATGAGATGTGTTGATGACGACATTATACGAATGAGGAGACACCTAGGAGATACTTGACCGTACCCCGATATTGGGATGCCGTACGATGGATTTTACCATACGAGGCTTAGATTTGATGATTGATCCGCACTCTTGATTCGAGGAAGCCGTACTACGTACGTGACGCTATTGAGGCAGGATCTCCGACTATTAGAGATATTGATTTAGACCTTAGGTAGACTCTAGTTTCTTACTCACTAGTCTATTAGGTTTAGTTCCTTAGGATGTTAGATGGACACTGGTTTAGGTTCGACTCACATAGTGGTAGTTGTACCCGTATCTCGCGGAGGAGTGGATAATGCACACCTGTATTTACATTCTTACTGTAATCATCATGGTGCATGTTCTTATATATGTTGCAATAATCAGTACAAACCATACCTGTTAGGACACCAGCACCATTACCGATGATGCGCATATTCCACGCACACTTATTTGCCGGCTCACACACATCATCATCGGTAATTGCTATGTCACGTACACTTTAGATCATATTATCTTTTATTGATAGAATCAGTTAACAACTAAACCGATATAATATTGTGATCACTCTCTGATGTTAGTATAAGACATGATATTTATTACTTAGACATTCATGCATTCATATTTTCATGTTATCGCACAGTAGTATGGGCATATGCCGACACTTATCATATACTTACTCATGATTTTGAGATTTGGATTTCTATGAGATTTCTGGATTTTTGGGGAAAACCGCAAAAATATATAAAACTTCTCTCTCTCTCCTCTTCTCTTTTTAAAATAAGATGCGGTTTTCTCATGATGTATGTGTCGTCCACCATGAGATTTCATGTTTTCTGTTGGATTTCGAGACCCGATTCGAGGAGTGGATGAACCGTCTCGGGTACATGGTGGGCCCAGTATGGTACCCCGGGGCAAGAAGATCGAGTTGTAGACGATGAGCCTGGCAGGGGAAGGCTACCTACCGGTGATGTCTGGCGCGGCGGATATCCGGAGGATACCGACCGTTGTCGTGAGATTTGATGATATGGGCCGATCCGGACTGACGGAGCCCGACATATTGAGACTTGAGGTTACATGTGTTTTGTCGATGCTTGACACGGATTTCCATGGATTTCATTGTTGAGATTTTAGATGCTTATACACACTTTACTATGATAACAGCTAAAGAGTTCTCATACATATATATCTGGATTTCAGGATTTGTTACTTTACATTCATGGTGCATGCATTTCATTTCATATGACATAGTACTATATGAGGCACTGACACGACACGGAGTATTTGCACTTACACGTAGTATTACCCTGCTATTCTAGATGATTGAGATATAGTAGTGTATTATTATGACCTAGGATAGCGTCGTGCATTCGATTTCTTTTCGTAGATGTCTTCTACTCACGAGTTGGCAACTCACCCCCGTTGTGCCAAATTTTATTACAGATTCGATGTACAGGTTTCCCTGGCAGCTTGCTGGCACATCTATTCTTTCAGGGTGATTTGCACGGTAGGTAGGTTCACTTGTATCCGAACCACCATTGTACTTTTATTCTTTCATTTGTATCTAGTAAGCTCCATCAACCATACTTGTATTACTTGATAAGTTTATTGGACCAGTCTTTTATTTCGACCTTAGAGTCGCGCATGTATTATTCTGATCTGGTGGTTTTGTTTTCTTTTGAGTTTAGAGCCTCGCCTATTGGCGTTGTATATTATTGTGCTTGTTGTGGTTGTTTCCGCCTGTTGGCGTTGATGCTAGCTCCTGTTTGGGGATGTTTTTTTTTATTATTGTTTATGTATATTATACTTGTTGTACCCGTTTGGGGGCCAGTTTTTACAGAGGAGACTCTGCCGAAATTTTTGGTAAAACTTGCTGATGTTTTTATACTTGTTTTCTTTTCTTTTCTTCTTTTTCTTCTTTTATGGTTTAGATTTCTGGGCTTCGGCTTACTTAGGTCACGTGGCGCCTCTAGACGCTTCGTAATCTAAGTGCCGGTCACGTTCCGTACTTTCGGGTCGTGACAGATTCCTAAGGAGAAAATACACTTGCGAGATCCTCACGACTCGTAAGGAGAACACTCTTATGGGACCCTCACGGCTCATAAAATTTGAAAGTCTTAAGTCACAGAGACCTAAACCCGTGCTTAAGCAAAATCCCCTATACCCTTCGACACTGCCCTACAAGTGGTCCAGTACTGACCCTTGTATACAATCCACGAGCACGAACAAATATTTCCCTAACAAAGTCCCATCCGTGACTAGGGATATTTCCATATGGTGAACACAACCCTTGTAGGTCCTCTCGACCTATAAGGAGAAAGCCCTCTTATAGGATCCTTACGACTTGCAGAGGAACATACACTTAGGAATCCTCATGATTCCTAGGGAGAAAATACACTTACGAGATCCTCACGACTTGTAGGGAGAAATACCTTCGTAAGACCCTTACGGCTCATGAAGTCAAAAGCCTTAGTCGACGGGACCCTAACCCTGTTTGCTAAGCCATCTTTGTTCAACATCGACAGAGGCAGATGATGATTCGCTCCTGGCCATATCCCAGTTGTAGCGGTGCTGATGCCGAAATCTGTGTCTAATTTCAGGTTTATGGCGAAAAGCCAGTAGACCGCACGTGCATACGAGATAGCCGAAATGATGGGGAAACCTGCAATAAAAAGCAGCAGGTAAAAATGTATGCATGCAAAATAGCCGAAATGATGGGGCAACTCGCAATAATAAAAAAAACAGCGAGTGAAAATGAAATAAATAGCCGAAATGATTGGGCACCGCGAAAAATAGCCGAAATGATGGGGCAATCGCGACCTTCGCGATATAAAAGCTGAAATGATAGAGCATCACGGAAATAAAATAAAATAAAATAAAAGTTTTAATTTATGCCCTACAGGTGATGTTCCATCACACCCTGTACACAATCCAAGGGCGTAAACAAAAAAGGGATCATACTTCTCCCCCAGGTTTCATCAGAAGAAGAAGCCAAATCTCGACGGACACAACTCTAAGCTAAGCGGAACAGCGGCAACTCCCAGTTCCATGGCTAGGTGGTATACATATCGCCAACAGTCAAACCTCCATCCCGTGAAATGCGGATACAATCAGCAAAATTCCTGGTTACGTGTTAGCGGATAACGTTACTCTTTGACCCCATGGAAAACGTCCAGAGCGGATCCTGGTCCTCGCAGAGCACGGCAGTGAACCCGTGTGAAGCATCCAGAGCGGAGCCTAGTCCTCGCCAAGCACGGCAGTGAACCCGTGTGAAGCATCTAGTGCAAAATTCCTGGTTACGTGGAACGCGGATAACGTCACTCTTTGACCCCGTGGAAAATGTCCAGAGCGGATCCTGGTCCTCGCAGAGCACGGCAGTGAACCCATGTGAAGCATCCAAAGCGGAGCCTAGTCCTCGCCAAGCACGGCAGTGAACCCGTGTGAAGCATCTAGTGCAAAATTCCTGGTTACGTGGAACGCGGATAACGTCACTCTTTGAACCCGTGGAAAACATCCAGAGCGGAGCCTAGTCCTCGCCGAGTACGGCAGTGAACCCGTGTGAAGCATCTAGTGCAAAATTCCTGGTTACGTGGAATGCGGATAACGTCACTCTTTGACCCCGTGGAAAACGTCCAGAGCGGATCCTGGTCCTCGCAGAGCACGGCAGTGAACCCATGTGAAGCATCCAAAGCAGAGCCTAGTCCTCGCCGAGCACGGCAGTGAACCCGTGTGAAGCATCTAGTGCAAAATTCCTGGTTACGTGGAACGCAGATAACGTCACTCTTTGACTCCGTAGAAAACGTCCAGAGCGGAGCCTGGTCCTCGCCGAGCACGGCAGTGAACCCGTGTGAAGCATCTAGTGCAAAATTCCTGGTTACGTGGAACGCGGATAACGTCACTCTTTGACCCCGTGGAAAACGTCCAGAGCGGACCCTGGTCCTCGCAGAGCACGGCAGTGAACCCATGTGAAGCATCCAGAGCGGAGCCTAGTCCTCGCCGAGCACGGCAGTGAACCCGTGTGAAGCATCTAGTGCAAAATTCCTGGTTACGTGGAACGCGGATAACGTCACTCTTTGACCCCGTAGAAAACGTCCAGAGCGGATCCTGGTCCTCGCAGAGCACGGCAGTGAACCCGTGTAAAGCATCCAGAGCGGAGCCTAGTCCTCACCGAGCACGGCAGTGAACCCGTGTGAAGCATCTAGTGCAAAATTCCTGGTTACGTGGAACGCGGATAACATCACTCTTTGACCCCGTGGAAAACGTCCAGAGCGGATCCTGGTCCTCGCGGAGCACGGCAGTGAACCCGTGTGAAGCATCCAGAGTGGAACCTAGTCCTCGCCGAGCATGGCAGTGAACCCATGTGAAGCATCTAGTGCAAAATTCCTGGTCACGTGAAACGCGGATAACGTCACTCTTTGACCCCGCGAAAAACGCCCAGAGCGGAGCCTGGTCCTCGCCAAGCACGGCAGTGAACCCGTGTGAAGCATCCAGAGCAAACACCGGACTGTGGAGTCCCTAAAATCCACGGGCTATGATGTCCTTAACCTCGACCGTAATGTCTTAAAACTAACAATCAACCACCCCGATTCCCTACGGATTCTGCCTTGGTTTAAGGGTACATCTCTTCACTCCTTTGATACCTGGCGTTGTAATTCCTCAACGTCTTCAAAGAGGTGACGGGTCCCTGCAACCAAACATCGGACTGTGGAGTCCCTAAATCCACGGACTATGAGGTCATTAACCTTGACCGTGATGTCTTAAAACTAACATCGGACTGTGGAGTCCCTAAATCCACGGACTATGAGGTCCTTAACCTTGACCGTGATTGTAGGGTGTTTTTCGTCACCCCAGTGAGATGGGAATACGTAGGGTGTTTTTCGTCACCCCAGTGAGATGGGAATACGCGCGCGCTTGTCAGGCGTACTACAGATTCCCCCTGCCTAGGGTAGGCCGAGGTTTAATGATTGTGGGGATCCGAATCTCCGGCAGCCGCGGACTAAGCTGCCGTTAATTACCCCTCGCCTTTGGGGCGAGGGAACCTCCGATTAACAGGTTAAACTGGTCATGCGAACTCAATGTGCAGTGTGCGTGTGTTCTGTTCTGAAAGGGGGGTTTTGGATATATCGGGAGCCACGCAGAGTTTTTACGGGGGTCCCGCTACCCGGATAGCGGGCTGGGGGTCAAGGGGGCTAGCAGCCCCCTTGCGGGGTGCGGGGCAGCGCCCCGTTAGAAATTTTTTTCTAACAGGGACAGTGTCGTGGAGTATGTGTATGTGTACATTTGCATACAAATGTATATATATACATATATATATAAATAAAGGGGAAAAGGGCATCCAAAGGATGCGTGGGGCAGCACCTTAGGCGCTGTGCGCTTAGGTGCTGTGCGCTCAGGCGCAAGCGCGCCACGTGTCGGCACGTGGGCGCTTTGCGCATGAGCGCTGCGCGCAGGTGCGCAAGCGCGCCACGTGTCGGCACGCGGGCGCTTTGCGCAGGTGCGCAAGCGCGCGCGCGCCACGTGTCGGCACGCGGGCGCTTTGCGCACTTGCGCAAGCGCGCAGGTGCGCAAGCGCGCGCGCCACGTGTCGGCACGCTGGCGCTTTGCGCACTTGCGCTGCGCGCTGCTAAAACAAATTTCTCAGAAGAGAAATCAGAGAGGAGTTGGACTCCTGAGTGTGTGTGTGTGTTTTTTTTTTTTTGGGTTTAGTGAACGATGTTCTTCTTCCTCCTGTTGCTTGCTGGATCTTGAAGATCAAGAGATGTGAAATCTCAAAATCTCTCCTTTTTCAGATCTAATGATAGATCCGAGTTCCCCTTTGTGGGTTTTGTGGTGAAAAACTAATTTGTTTTGAAAAAGGAAGAGTAAAACTCTTGATTTAATTCAAGAGAAAGAAGAAGCTTTTGGAACCTTGAAGATGGAAGAAAGAGCTCAGCTCTGAGACTTTTTTTTGTTTGGAGAGAGAAAAGGTTTTTTAGATATTTCATTATCTTTGCCTTTATAGGCCATACACTTTACACATAGCCCCTTGGGCTTCATAAAATGGCATTTTGCCTATCCCATGGCTCATGTGCCATTTCTTTTTGCACATAAGCCATGGGCTTTACAAAAATTTGGCTTCATGCCTATTTTTCTTACATTTATCCGAAAATAAAATAAAAGAAAATGCAAAAAAATTATTTATTACAAAAATTTTATCTTGGCGTGGGGGAGGCCGGCCGCTTCATGTTCGGGCTCGACCCGGGCATGGGCCCACTGGACCTGGGCTTGGGCCCACTGGACCTGGGCTTGGGGTTGACTTTGATTTTGACTTGGTCAACCGGGGTGTAAATTTTTACCCCAACAAATTGCCCCCCATCAATAAATGCACACCACATATGTGGGTCGTGTGCATGAAATTGATGGATCTTCTTTCACGTGGAAGCGACTTGATTTGGTTCCGGCTTTTTGGGAAGCTGGCACTGCCCTTTTTTTACGACATGGACGGTCGTTGCTTGATATGTCTCCGAGACGGAGTGTCCGTGATAGACGTTTTCCCTGGCCCGGAGTTATCTGGTTCCCGCTTTGTAGGAATCCTGCGCTGCCCTTTTTGCGACTTGGACGGTCGGTGCTGCCCTTTTAGCGACTTCGACGGTCGATACTGCCCTTTTAGCGACGTGGACGGTCGGTGCTGCCCTTTTAGCGACGTGGACGGTCGGTTCTGCCCTTTTGCGACTTGGACGGTCGGTGCTGCCATTTTCGCGACTTGGACGGTCGATGCTGCCCTTTTAGCGACGTGGACGGTCGGTTCTGCCCTTTTTGCGACTTGGACGGTCGGTTCTGCCCTTTTTGCGACTTGGACGGTCGGTGCTGCCCTTTTAGCGACGTGGACGGTCGGTGCTGCCCTTTTAGCGACGTGGACGGTCGGTGCTGCCCTTTTAGCGACGTGGACGGTCGGTGCTGCCCTTTTAGCGACGTGGACGGTCGGTTCTGCCCTTTTAGCGACGTGGACGGTCGATGCTGCCCTTTTAGCGACGTGGACGGTCGATGCTTGATTTGACTTGCTCTGCTTCTTGCAATGCCAGGGGTAGACTTGACTTGCTCCGCTTCTTGCGGTGTCGGAGTGGAAGTTGACTTGTTGATTTGGGTTGACATCAGCATCGCTATACTGGAATATGGTACCAGGAGCGAATCATCATCCGTCATGGAGAGGATTTTGGGATTTTGGTCTTTGTTTGGCATCTGCATTGCTGCACTGGAATAGTGCCAGGAGCAACTCATCATTTGCCCTGAGAGGATTTGGGAGAAATTGGGATTGTTTTACGCCCGTGGATTGTATACGGTTTTGCAGGATGTATGATCCAGACCGTAGGGCCGGAAAAAATTTTGAGACTTTGTCGGCGTCTGCATCGCTGCACTGGAATATGGTACCAGGAGCGACTCATCATTCGCCGTTGGGGTATGGGATTTGGAATTTGGTTGGCGTCTGCATCGCTGCACTGGAATATGGTACCAGGAGCGACTCATCATTCGCCATTTGGGGATTGGGGAGCGATGGCTTAGGAGACAGGTTTAGATCCCTATCGCCTAAGGCTTCTCAATTTTATGGGCCGTGAGGGTCCCATAAAAGCATTTCCTCCCTACGAGTCGTAAGGATCCCGCAGGTGTATTTTCTCCTTAAGAGTCGTGAGGACTCCTAAGTGTGTTTTTCCTTTATGAATCGTAAGGATCCCACAAAGGTTTGTTCTCCTCATATATCGTGAGGACACATGAGTGGGTCTTATCAATGGAGCATCATTCCCAAAGCGGAGACCGGCCGCGTAACTGGTGATTACGGTGGGGCATGGGTATGATGAGAATTATTTGAGCCCGTGGATTATATACGATGGTCAATTTGGGGACCCACCGTAGGGCCGGAGAATTTTGAGAAATTGGATTTTGGTTGGCGTCTGCATCGCTACACTGGAATATGGTACCAGGAGCGACTCATCATTCGCTGTTTGGGGACTTGGAATTTGGATCTTGTTTGGCATCAGTATTGCTGCACTGGAATAATGCCAGGAGCAACTCATCATTTGCCTCGGGAGGACTTGGGATTTGGGTTTTTGGTCGGCATCAGCACCGCTAACACTGAAGCGAAATGCCAGGAGCGACTCATCATTTGCCGTTGCCCGTTGGGGAACGATGGCTTAGGAGATAGGTTTGGGTCCCTATCACCTAAGGCTTTTCAATTTTATAGGCCGTGAGGGTCCCATAAAGCATTTTCTCCCTACGAGTCGTAAGGATCCCGCAGGTGTATTTTCTCCTTAGGAATCGTGAGGATTCCTAAGTGTGTTGCTCCTTTGTGAGTCGTAAGGATCTCACGCAGGGGTTTTCTCCTCACAAGGTCGAGAGGACTTTCCGAGTGTATTTCATCTCTTTTCACAAGTTTGCGCCCTTTCGGGTTTTCGCAGACTCGCCGGTAGTCCTGCTGTTTTTACTCACGGAGCCCTTTCGGGTTTTCATCCGTGCCCGTTTTGCTTGTGGACATACCGTTTATTTTTATTTTTTTATTTCTTTTATTATTTTTTTTTCTTTCTTCTTTTTTTTTTACCGCTGGTGGGACTTTAAAAGTAGTCTCACCGGCAGGATTTGGGAGAGATAGGGGACATTTACGCCCGTGGATTGTATACGGTTTTGCAGGATGTATGATCCAGACCGTAGGGCTGATGTACACAATTCGCCTGCGACTTGGAGCATTCATGTGTAGTATTTCTTGAGATATCGTCCATTGATGGGTGGCATGGGCCTTTCTCCCTCTGCACTTATTAGTTGGTAGGATCCTCCGTCGAACACTTTCTCAATGACGTATGGTCCTTCCCAGTTTGGCTCGAATTTTCCCTTGGCATGTCGATTGGGGATAATCGGTCTTTTGAGGACCAACACCAATTCACCTTTCTTGAAAGCGCGGAGACGGGTTATCTTGTCGTAGGCCCGTGACATTTGGGCTCGGTATAGCTCCAGACTTTGCTGCACCGCGAGCCTCTTTTCTTCGAGGGCATCGAGTTCTTCAAGTCGAAGGAGCACGTTTTCCTCCTCCGTCAACTCATGCTGAACGGCCATTCTTAAGCTTGGAACTTCGACTTCGAGGGGGAGGACCGCCTCCACTCCGAAGAGCAATGAGTATGGAGTGGACTGAGTTGGAGTACGGTGCGTGGTACGATATGCCCACAATGCCTCGTGAAGCTTGAGATTCCAGTCTCTCTTGTTGGCTGAAGCATTTTTCCTCAGGAGCTTGCATAGAGTCTTATTCAGGTTTCGGCTAGCCCATTGGCTCTTGGATTATAGATGGAGGAATATCTCCAATCTATCTTGTGCTGGGTAGCGAACCTTGAGACATTGAAGCTTTTGAAAGAAGGCCCGTTGTCAGAAATGATTCTTCTTGGTGTGCCGAAGCGGTATAGAATATTATGCTGGAAGAATGTCAGAATATCCTTTGTCTTAACTTCTTTTAGTGGGACAGTTTCAGCCCATCTGGAGAAGTAGTCTGTCGCGGCCAGTATAAACCGGTGGCCTTTAGATGACGGAGGATCAATTGGGCCAACAATGTCGGTGCCCCAAACTTCGAAGGGCCACGACGCCACCGTAGGATGCAATGGATTGGGATGCTTGTGAATAAAATCACCGTGAATTTGGCAGATATAACATTTCTTTGCATGCTCTCCGCAATCCCGTATCATGGTGGGCCAGTAATACCCAAGCCGTTTGATTTGAAGTCGCATCTTGGGGCCAGATTGGTGAGCACCGCAAACGCCCGAGTGGACATCTTTCATGACCTTTTGGGCTTCGGCCAATGACAGAAACCTGAGCCATAGTTGGTCGTATGACCTGCGGTATAACGTGTCATTTACAAACACGTATCGGAGAGCTCTCTTCTTCAGCTGAATCCTCGCAGATTTTTCTTCGGGCAGCCTGTCGTATCGGAGGTACTCTATGAAGGGTTCTTTCCAATCGGGCTCGTCTTGGATGATCGAAGTTTCTTCGGCAGGACTGCTCTTTTGTTCCGCGCTTTCCTCTTCTCGTAGAGAGACTGGGGGTAGAATTTGTCGGCTCCTGACTGTGATCAGAATTTCGTCCATGTCAGGATCAGCCAGCTCCTTGGCTAGGCGAGCGAGTACGTCAGCCTTTCCGTTCAACGCTCTAGGGACCCTCGTTAGTTCAATATGAGTGAACCGTTTCATGAGTTCCACCACTCGACCTCTGTACCGAGCTAACTCGGGTTTGTATATCTTATAGTCGCCGCTTACTTGGTTGACGACAAGCTGGGAGTCACCGTAAACCCGTAGCCGAAGGATTTCCATTTCTATGGCGAGCTCCAAACCAGCTATCAGAGCTTCATACTCAGCTTCATTGTTTGTCCGAGGCTCGGTGAGAGCAAAAGAACGCCGTAGGGTTCCCATTGATGGTGTGATGAACACCAATCCTATCCCTGCTTTTATCTCCGGGACGCTTGATTTACTGGAGGTTCTTATCGATGAGGCCCCATCGAAGTAGAGCTCCCAACATGGCTCGTCATTCTCGAGGTGCAGCACTTGTTCGTCGGGTAACTCACAATTTAGCGGCGACCCTTCTGGTATGGGATGAGCAGCGAGAAAGTCTGCAATAGCTTGCCCTTTTACTGCTTTCTGAGGGGTATAAACTATCTCAAACTCAAGTAGCATGACAGCCCATCTTGCCATTCTGCCGGCTAGGCTTGCTTTGGTCATCAAGTGTTTGAGCGGGTCGACCTTGGAGATCTGCATAACTCGATGAGCGAGCAAATAGTGCCTCAGCTTCTTCACAGCAAATATTAGAGCCAGGCATTGCTTTTCGATTGGGGAATAGTTGTGTTCCGTCCCGACTAGAGTTCGACTGAGGTAGTAGAGGGCATTTTCCTTTCCCTCCTCGTTATTCTGGGAGAGGAGCGCACCGAGTGACTCATCTAGCGCGGCAGTATAGAGAATCAACGGTTTATTTGGAATGGGAGCGGCCAGCACTGGAGGGTGCAACAAGTATTGTTTGATGCTTTCGAACGCTGCTTGACATTCGGTATCCCAGATAAAAGGAGCTCCTTTCTTCATGAGCTTTGAGAAGGGCCTACATCTCCCTGATAAATTTGAGATAAACCTCCGTATATAAGCAAGCTTGCCTTGAAAAGATCTTAGCTGCGTCAGACTCTTCGGAGGGGGCATCTCCATGATGGCCTTTATCTTTGATGGGTCAACTTCGATCCCTCGATGTCGGACTATGAAGCCCAGGAATTTTTCCGATGACACGCCAAAAGCGCACTTCAGAGGATTCATCTTCAGATCGTATTCCCTCAGTCTGGTGAGAACGGTCCTGAGATCTTGGATATGATCGGCCTTGGCTTTAGTCTTGACGACCAGATCATCAACATAGCATTCGACGACTTTATGGATTAGGTCATCAAAGATATTAGTCATTGCCCTTTGATATGTAGCACCTGCGTTCTTCAGTCCGAATGGCATTACCTTGTAGCAATATATTCCGATCGGGGTTCGAAATGCTGTGTGCTTCTCATCCTCAGGCGACATCTTGATCTGATTATATCCAGACGAGCCATCCATAAAGGTGAACAGTTCGTAATTTGAGGTGTCATCGAC
Source organism: Agapanthus africanus (assembly GCA_030015575.1). Lineage (NCBI taxonomy): Eukaryota > Viridiplantae > Streptophyta > Magnoliopsida > Asparagales > Amaryllidaceae > Agapanthus > Agapanthus africanus. Next base: position 566,624,857 of record CM057344.1, read on the forward strand.
CATCATTTCCATGACCGGTAGCGGGAAGTCGTCTTTAGGACATGCCTTGTTGAGGTCCCTGAAATCGACACAAACTCGGATCTGCCCATTTTTCTTCTTCACTGGGACTATGCATGCGATCCAGTCTGCATATTTCTCTTCCCTGATGAAGCCGGCATCGATGAGTTTCTTGGTTTCCTCGATGACTTTTTCTTCCAACTCCCTTCTCATTCTTCGAGGAGCTTGTTTGACTGGCTTAGCATCAGGAGATATAGCCAGCTTATGCACGGCTACCTCAGGAGAAAGGCCAGGCATTTCTTTGTACGTCCACGCGAAGCAATCGACGAACTCATGCAGCAGGGCAATTATCTGCTCTTTCATTTCCTCCGACAAGAGTGAGCTGATGTAGGTCGGCCTTGGATTATCGGGCGTTCCTAAGTCAATCTCGGCTAGCTCGTCAAAGGTTGCTTGTCCGCCATCTTCGAGCTCTTGTGGAGCTTCTTCTGGCTCGGCTATCTCGTCATCATCATTTGATCTTTCGCTGGCCTCACCAACATGGATCATGTAGCACGCTTTGGAATCAAGTTGAATGTAGCCTATGCCCCGTCTATCTGGAATTCGTCCATCGATGAGTGCTCGGACCTAGGGCGGATGCCATAGCCCTTCGTAAAACTTTGCTTCGGACTCCGCTTGATATAACCGGCATCCTCACTTCTTAAAGTATTCCCGCATCTCGGGCGCATAGTATCTGGGATTGAGGACGGCTCTTATGCTTCTCTCATATGGAAGGCACGCGACAGACAAATCGTCCGGGTGCGCAACGGGGTTTGACCCATAAAACAGGATGCCCTTCTGTCCACTATTCCTCCCGGGAACGTAGAAAGTCTTCAGCTGGTCCACGGTGGAGACTGATAACACATTGAGCTCTTTGCACATCCGTTCCGGCACCCTTGTGATGGCCAGGGACCCTTCTGCGACCTAGATGGTCTCTCGTAGTTTCGCTTGCTGCATGGGGGGCCAATCTGCACAGCTGTTGCATGGCAGGTCCTCTTCTTCTGACTCTTCAGTGTCACTGCCAAGATGAGGGCGGACTTTGCTGCTAGACGGGCCTTCAGTAACAGATTCGTCTGTATCACTGCCGAGATGAAGGCGAGTTTTACGGAAGGACGGGCTTCCATCGTCGGACTCATCAGTGTCGCTGCCGAAATGCGGGCGGACTTGAGTATTTTTGCTTTTGAAAGTGACAGCCGGCGCAGATTTGCTTTTGAGTCTTGGGGCCGGTCTATCCTCGGTCAGTTGTAGCTTAGCATTTTGGTGGTTCGTAAAGTACCGAGAATCTTCATATCGGACTTCATGCACACCGAACGGCTGGATGTCTCCGTCAATGCGTCTTTCTTCGCCATTTTTTGTTGGAGTTAGTGCCCTCAGAGTCAATTATTGGATCACAGGCACGTGATTGCAATGATTGAGGGAGGACCTATCCCGGTAGGACAGTCTTACTCGAGATGATAGTATGATATCTGGTTTATCTTTATCATCGTGTACTGCTTTAGGTGACCTGACATGTCGCTATTACACGTTGATAGAGCCCCTAGGATTCTTGCTTGACTGCCAGCAGTATGATGGCGATCATATACGTGGGAGCTGGTGGTCTATAAGCACATCCTTAAAAGGTCCCTAGTCGTATGAGTTTCGAGACAGGGCATCGATACTCCGTTAGTAGACTAGTGTATACAGTCGAGACCCCGACGAGAGGCGGTGGCCGGTCTCACAAGCCACTGGTGTCAGTTGGTTCACCTAAGATGTATACAGGTGCTCATTGGGTTATGAGTACACCGGACAGGACTCGCTGCGAACCTGCTAGTTGGTCTTATACCAGATGTCAGATAGCAGTTCCCTGGTGACATGTGTACAGGTTAGTTCATCGACCTGAGATCGTCATTTGTCTCGTGTGAGTTCCCACTGTGCTTTGATTACTACCCTACCACGGCTCAAAGGAGTCGTGCAAACAGGTTTTAGTTGGGTACAGTCCCGAGCCACATGGAGGCAGTGAGCGGATCTGCAGGGGTTCGTCTCTCCCGGTATTGGGGGTGAGGTCGCGCTGTGTCTAGGAGAGCCATTACACAAAGCCCTCGGCCGAGGAAGGAGATTTACTGGTAGGTATTCCAGTAGTATCTCAGGGTGTTCTGGGCTACGCTCCGACACGACTTGTACCGCTTTTGGGGGTCTGACTTTTACCAACCCCCTAGGCCCGCCATGCGATACTCATAGACGAACGGACCGGACTGTACGGATATTGTCACTGACAGGCTCAGTTGGGTGTCGGGGTGAGCTTCCTCATCGACGTCCCTTTTGGTCAATAGCTGGTGGCCCGTCACGTATTGGCTTATACCTCTGACGTGCCAGTGGTTAAATCCACAGCCATAGTATTGACGAGTCTTTAGAGTCCACCACACTTACAGTTACTCAAGCTTTCGGGCGAAACGCTGTAGAGGCCGTATGGAGATATGGCAGGGTCCGATCAGATACGTGCGGTATTGCACGGATCAGGATCGGACAGTTTTGTACTAGTGGCCGTATAGTTATATGGCAGGGTTCGATCAGATACGTGCGGTATTGCACGGATCAGGATCGAACGGATTTTACTAGCCGGCTTTGGCTTAAGCCGGTCCTAGTCTAGTACAGTGTAGATTTTGTCTCATTGCATTTGTATCCGGTCGGAATACAGATGCGGGTGTGTATGCACAGTATGGGGGTTTTCCTGTAATTTATTACGGGACCAGTTTTCTGGAGTTGCCAGTTTGCTTTCCGTTCTGGCCGGTTTTCCTTTGTTCTTTCCCGGCCGGACTTTTCCGATGGAGGGGGTAATTTGCAGTTTTGCAAATTACACTTTGTGGAGGATTTATTTGTAAAAGTATTTATTATGAAAGCATCTTTTATATTCCTTTCTTTTCTATCATCATTTCTTGAAAAGGTGATTAGGATTGATTTTGATCTTTGATTAGAGTTGTGATGATGAGGTTTGGATATGGTCACCTTTCTTTTGCTCCTACACTCACCTTCCTTCTAAGGTTATGGTTTTCATATTCTTTTCCTCCACCATTCTTCTCACTTGATGAAAGGGAAGATAAGTTTTTCATGAGAGAAAAAAAAAGAAAGAGAGAAGAAGAAGAAGAGAGCTTCATAGTTTCTTTCTTGATCTCATTTACTTGCTAGAAAAATGCAAGCACCATTTTTCTATTCTTGATTCCTCCATCACCATGGCAACAAACCCCAAAGAGACATACCCTCCACACTATACATTCTACAGCATATCTTGAGCATGTCGAGTTGCCGGCTTCATGCGCGAGTTGCCTCGGTATTGAGGCGGGAGCCCGTAAAAGAAGAAGGCGATGTGGTGCCCTCTCCGGTGAGGAGGCGACGATATGGAAACTACACTTTCCGCGGGAGATCGGGACGATGGAGATGAAGACCGGAGGACTCGGATCGCTTGGTATATCTCTCTCCCCATCTCTAGTTAGCTAGTATAGGTTAATGGTTTACGATCCGGGTTTTCATTGTCCGCGGTAGCGCCGGTTTCCGAGTAAGGAAAATTTTTGATTCCGCATTTTGGCCTCGAGCACGAGGCCGGGGCGCTGCCGTGGCGCAACATGGTATCAGAGCCACGCCATTAACCTTACCTAGCTTGTTCTAATGTGTTTTTCAGTTCCGATCGACCAAAATTCCAAAAACCGTATTTTTCTAGCACATCAGTTTCTGTCGAAATTTTTTTGGAGTCTAAAAATTTTTTCAGGTGGTCTCAGAGTGATGTGCAGGGAAATATAAGCATACTGAAAAAATTTGGAAGCATGAACTGTTCATATAACCGCGGAAGGGCGGCCAAACCCTTGCTGGGGCCGCGCTTCCGCGGCCAAATGAACTGTTCACCTCCCCAAAATTTTTCAGTATGTTCCTCTATGAGAAATGTGGTTTCTGGGATATTAAAATTGGGCCCAGGTTTTCTGTGAGTGCTACAGTTTTTCTTTGGGGCCCACTTGTTAATTGTTTGATCAATCGGAAAATCCTAAACACATTATTTCACAGTATTTACATTATATCTGCGACCGTGAATGTCACTCGATCGGTAAATCCGGTCTAACTGCTATAGCCCGGCTAGACGGATTTGCGAACGTGACTTTCACGTTGATGTTCTATGTTTATGCTGTGATGTTGCGGATCGGCCGTGGGGGATAGCCTGGATGCAATGCTAGTACAGTTTTGGTGTATTATGTACATTTGCTATTGCGGGGCGAGCGTCCGACATGTGGACTGCCGTCACTGCCTGTTTGTATTATTCTTTTGGGGCACGGCCTGGTTGCGGTCGATGTACCCGGTGTATGTATATTTTACTTTCTGTACTAGGATTACCCCGCGGAGGGGTGCACGGATAGCCGGGTTCTAGAGGGCAACAAGCCCGCATCTCATGGCATTGAGACGGAGGGGGCTTCACTCTAGGATTGGCGGGCTATTCGCCGCACTCGTAGGGGGTACAGGTTGACCCAGGAGGGGTGCCCAAGTTGCCGGATTCCGTGGAGTGCTGGGTGGTCCATTCACGGAGCTGAAGGGGGCTGCCTCGCTTCAGGTTTTGACGGGTGACTTGCCGCGCCCGTAGGGGTCTAGGATTTCATTGCACAGGCTATCCACACGACCAGGGGAACGTCGGGTTTCAGCAGCGGCTCTGTGAAACCCGGGGTTTCCAGATATCTGTATTGTTCTGTGATGCTGTACATTTATGTGATGTTGCATTTTATTCACGCCTTGAGCGAAATCCTATATATTGGTATATATATTAGTAGATGTTGTATATGTTTTTCATCCGCGCTAGTCCAGTCCCCGCTCTGTCGTTAGTAAGCTAACCTAACGAGTGATGACGGGACCCAGTGGCGAATGCGGATGGCATATACGTACGTCAGTATATTTTCGTTCTTTGTGGTGTTATCAATTGATGGGACTGCATTGATTCGGATCAATGCAAGATAAACAAACCTAATCTGATGTTGTTGGAACATTTTTCAAAAAAAGCTGTTATCGCAAGGACGTTCACTTTTGTTTTGCATCGTGGTATTCATTTGGAATATCCTGCTCCTCAGTCGACGAGGCAAGGGCCGAGATCCCTTCACCGGGAGTGACCCCTTGGACAGAAGTTTGCGTCAGGGCATTAACTTCACTATAGCCGATTACGTTTGCTTGGCATCGTGGTATTCAGTTGGAATATCCTGCACCTCATTCTACGGGGAAAGAGCCGAGATCCCTTCACCGGGAGTGACCTCTTTAGTAAAGGTTTTCGTCACTATATTTTCTAAAAGGTTATCCAGTTCCTTCAACGATATCAAGTTCATTACGTTAAAGGTTTTTCGCCAAAAACCAGTCGTAGCCCTCCGTCATTTCAGATTAGTATTGCTTAGTATTCGCGCTACGTTTGTCGTTGCTATTCGCCGAGGCGTAGTGTGCGGTAGCTTTGTTGTACTATTCTGTCGCATGGATATGTAGATTGGTTAGGACAGTCGTACGACTTTGTTGATTATTCGTCAAGGGTCGTGCGGGTGGGTTTAACGCAATCAAGATAATGACGGGTTGAACTTGACTAGGACCTTTTGATTTGTTGATTATTCGTCAAGGTCACTTGGGTCCTAGGGGTAAAAATCACATCGGGAGTTTCAAAAGAACTGGAACTTGCCAGGCATGCGCATACCTTCTGGAGTGTGGTGACGTGAGTGGATTCCGTCACGTTATCATGCGATGAGAGTTGGATCCCGATTCCCACTGATGAGTTGGTTTACTCCTCGGGTGATTCCGACTAATTCTTCTTTCAGGTTTGGAGGAGAATTTGAGGTACAGTGGGAGGTTTCCAGATTAGACAAAGTGATAACCATTCTGATCTAGGATAGAGTGCACGCTGAGTGTTTCTTTTCTCTCTCTCTTTGGCAGCGACCATTGACCCGACCCTGGACTTTGACTCAGTGACCAAGTTGACCGAACCTTCTTAACACTGGCTTTTGGATTGTCAGAGTTGCAGACCTCATTGCCACTCCTATTTTTACCCTTTTCTCCAGGACACCCCGTATTACTGCGAACGTCCACTTCCATTGGACAAAACCATCGTATGGTTAGATACGAACTCGAAGGACTTCGAGGATGGTTTCTGGTTCTGGAGAAAACGGATAGGACTATTCAGTTGTCTTTTCTTTTCACCTTCTCTCAGGTTGCGAGTACTCCTTGGTTTAGGAGTAGTACACCTATTACGCAAATTGGATAGTCTTCTTCCAAACCATAGGCTGGTGCCGACCGGTAGGGAATGAAGAAAACCAGTTAGCCTAAACGGTGTACAGAAGGTATTAAGTTAAGACAAAGCAAGGGATTAGTAATAGGGCAAAGTAAGTTGCGACTGCTATTCACAACCAAACCAAGTATTTCTTCGCCAATCCTAAATCACCTTTGTATTTCTCCAGGACACTCCGTATCACTACGAAGATCCCATTTTATTGGATAATCCATCGTATGGTTATATACGAACTCGAAAGGAACTTGTTCCAGTTTGGGGATGGATACTGGTTCAGGAGAAATAGGAATAAAGTACATTCAGGTGTCTTTTATCTTCACCTTCTCTCGCATTGCGAGTGCTCCTAGGATTAGGACAGTACACCCTTTATGCTTTTTGGATAGTCTTCTTCCAAACCATAGGCTGGTGCCAAACGGTAGGGAAGGAAGAAAACCATTTGGCCTAAAGGGGTGTACAGAAGGTAATGACTAAAGACATATAAAGGGATTTGGAGAGGTGGCAAAGAATTACACGGTTACAGTTGTGAATCTGGATAATGGAAGAGGCATTACTAAGAATACCAGGATACCCCAACGAAACATTTCAATGTTTCAGTTTCACTGTGTACTGTTAATAGAAAACTGATTTCCCGATTAGACACTTACTCCAGGGTATGTATTTACCAGGTTTGATTCTCACATCTGTATGGTTTTACAGATGCTGAGTGGGAGTAAGTTATTGGGAATAGGGTGATCGTCCTCATTATATCGGGATTCGTTGTAATCGGTGATATTTGAGGAGATCATCTGGGCTGTTTGCCGGTCGGCAAATATTTGGTTTTGAATATCCGCTGTTGTGCACCAATTTCAAATTGATATATCTGTACGTCTATTTTCATAGAGTGAGATATACCTTTTGATATTATGTCGATGAAATTTACCTATATCAGTGGATGGTTGGGTAAGGAGCATTAAACAGCGGTGTAATTCTTCTTAACCATAAGTACAGTTTTCAACCTACGACACACAGTGAAAGAGTTGTTAGACTCAGCGGACTTATACGGAGTATTGTATGTTGTCCAGTGTCCATTAGGACAGAGGGGTTGGTCCTCATACTATATTCTGTTTACTTTTAACTTCTCTAGTTCTTAGACATGTGTTTCGTGGAAACACAGGGTCTAAGTTTTGAGGAGTTATAGGTATTTGAATAGAGTAGAGAACCAGGTGTAGCAAGTATCGGGATTCTTCAAAGTGATCGAAGATGTAGATACTTGTGTATGGTATTCAGTTGATAGTAATGATAAAGAGAAATTGCTTCTCTTTCAGGTTACTCATAATTGGAGGCATTCCTAAGTTGAGTAACGCTGATTGGCCTCTCTCCATTTACTTGACATGCACTGGAGACAGCTGCATGATTTGAATCTGGTTCAATTAAATCAGTGCCTCTGGTTCTATATTGGATATAGAACAGTTCATATCTTAACGATGTTAAGGTACGGGGAGTTGTCCGGCTTATGCTTAAAACCAGACTCCGGATAACTCAAGGCACGTTTCTGTAATGGCTGTTTGTGGGTTCACCCAGGCTATGACGAGGGTTGACTTTCTACCATCTGGCAGATCAATAGAAATATTGTTCTAGACTCGCCACAGTTTTATTAAAAATGGATTTTTTTTCAAAAACAGCAGTGGGAGTATGGTAGAACTGGAAGTGATTCCAGAACCGCAAACGATTACTGAAGATTTAAATAAGGAACCTAAAGATTCAATCTGATTTGACATTCCATTGGCCGCTCCGCAGATAAGGTGGGTAACTTCAGGCACCCGAGAGGTACTCCGGTAGCCTCAAGGACGGTGACAGGGAAGTTCTTGTTTACCCACACTTGCCATTGTTGTTGTTCCAGGCTGCGAGACCCGGCAGGAGGATGAGTATAGCGTCGTTCTAAACTAGCTTTAGAAGTGCACGTCTATATGACTCTGGCAGAGGGTTGTCGTAGTCAGTGGGAGCAGCGGAAGCATTGGTGGACTTCATGCTTATGTCTATTTATAGACTAAAGCAGATATAGCGGAGTTAGATCATCTGTTTCTGATGTGACAGTCATGGGTTTGACGTCATCAGAATAGGGGATGGATCTGTTGAGAAGGCAGTAGGAAGTGATATTCCTATACTACGATCGGTTATACTTTGGTCGTCACACAGTGGTTTCTCCGCAAGGGACTTGGATATTATATCAGACATACTGGTTACTAGATCTATGGTTTTAGATCTAGATTTGGGTGGTTTCCCAATCAGGGTATTTTGACAGCATTCTATGAGTATTTAGAATGGACGACTCCTGGCACGGTAGTATACCTGCAGGTAATGGAGTCACCCTCTCTAAAGGTGTCTTACAGACTAAAGTAGAGAGGGATGTGTATGATTGGCAGATCACTTGCTTAGGCAATTGAGTCAATCATGAGATGTCAAGTACCACACCAGATGTTGTTCTTGCACTAGATGCAATAAGTTGATATTGATCCAATCCTGGAGAAACAGTCGGAAGCAGTCTTAGAACATAAGTGGATGTTCTAGGGATATGATAACGACAGCCTCATTTGGGAGACAGTTATCATTCCAGGCTTCCAAGGTGACATGGACGACAAGGAGGTTGTCAGAGTTATAGTTCTCCCTCTGAAGAGGGGCAGTATTTTGGACAGGTGGTCCAAGGCAATACTGAGGGAGGCATGGCGCAGGATACTGATTAAGTTCAGTTGTTGATACAGTCTAAGAAGTTTGGATTTGGAGTTCATTTATGAGCTAGGTCCCATCAGACATCCAGACATATTCTAAGACAGGTATTGCTCATTTCGGGAGATGGTTTTCTCCACGAACTTGAGATATAGAGAGACATAGAAAGAAACATCACAGCGGATCCACTCACTGAGGCTATTCCTCGAACGCAAAAGTTTCACAAACGAGCTTTGTGAGACTGACTAGTAGAGGAGTTGGGTGTTCGGTATCACACGGGCTGTGAGTATGCGACATCGCAATAATTAGCCTTGAGTGCAAGTGGGAGATTGTTGGAGTTAGTGCCCTCAGAGTCAATTATTGGATCACAGGCACGTGATTGCAATGATTGAGGGAGGACCTATCCCGGTAGGACAGTCTTACTCGAGATGATAGTATGCTATCTGGTTTATCTTTATCATCGTGTACTGCTTTAGGTGACCTGACATGTCGCTATTACACGTTGATAGAGCCCCTAGGATTCTTGCTTGACTGCCAGCAGTATGATGGCGATCATATACGTGGGAGCTGGTGGTCTATAAGCACATCCTTAAAAGGTCCCTAGTCGTAGGAGTTTCGAGACAGGGCATCGATACTCCGTTAGTAGACTAGTGTATACAGTCGAGACTCCGACGAGGGGCGGTGGCCGGTCTCACAAGCCACTGGTGTCAGTTGGTTCACCTAAGATGTATACAGGTGCTCATTGGGTTATGAGTACACCAGACAGGACTCGCCGGGAACCTACTAGTTGGTCTTATACCAGATGTCAGATAGCAGTTCCCTGGTGACATGTGTACAGGTTAGTTCATCGACCTGAGATCGTCATTTGTCTCGTGTGAGTTCCCACTGTGCTTTGATTACTACCCTACCACGGCTCAAAGGAGTCGTGCAAACAGGTTTTAGTTGGGTACAGTCCCGAGCCACATGGAGGCAGTGAGCGGATCTGCAGGGGTTCGTCTCTCCCGGTATTGGGGGTGAGGTCGCGCTGTGTCTAGGAGAGCCATTACACAAAGCCCTCGGCCGAGGAAGGAGATTTACTGGTAGGTATTCCAGTAGTATCTCAGGGTGTTCTGGGCTACGCTCCGACACGACTTGTACCGCTTTTGGGAGTCTGACTTTTACCAACCCCCTAGGCCCGCCATGCGATACTCATAGACGAACGGACCGGACTGTACGGATATTGTCACTGACAGGCTCAGTTGGGTGTCGGGGTGAGCTTCCTCATCGACGTCCCTTTTGGTCAATAGCTGGTGGCCCGTCACGTATTGGCTTATACCTCTGACGTGCCAGTGGTTAAATCCACAGCCATAGTATTGACGAGTCTTTAGAGTCCACCACACTTACAGTTACTCAAGCTTTCGGGCGAAACGCTGTAGAGGCCGTATGGAGATATGGCAGGGTCCGATCAGATACGTGCGATATTGCACGGATCAGGATCGGACAGTTTTGTACTAGTGGCCGTATAGTTATATGGCAGGGTTCGATCAGATACGTGCGGTATCGCACGGATCAGGATCGAACGGATTTTACTAGCCGGCTTTGGCTTAAGCCGGTCCTAGTCTAGTACAGTGTAGATTTTGTCTCATTGCATTTGTATCCGGTCGGAATACAGATGCGGATGTGTATGCACAGTATGGGGGTTTTCCTGTAATTTATTACGGGACCAGTTTTCTGGAGTTGCCAGTTTGCTTTCCGTTCCGGCCGGTTTTCCTTTGTTCTTTCCCGGCCGGACTTTTCCGATGGAGGGGGTAATTTGCAGTTTTGCAAATTACACTTTGTGGAGGATTTATTTGTAAAAGTATTTATTATGAAAGCATCTTTTATATTCCTTTCTTTTCTATCATCATTTCTTGAAAAAGGTGATTAGGATTGATTTTGATCTTTGATTAGAGTTGTGATGATGAGGTTTGGATATGGTCACCTTTCTTTTGCTCCTACACTCACCTTCCTTCTAAGGTTATGGTTTTCATATTCTTTTCCTCCACCATTCTTCTCACTTGATGAAAGGGAAGATAAGTTTTTCATGAGAGAAAAAAAAAAGAAAGAGAGAAGAAGAAGAAGAGAGCTTCATAGTTTCTTTCTTGATCTCATTTACTTGCTAGAAAAATGCAAGCACCATTTTTCTATTCTTGATTCCTCCATCACCATGGCAACAAACCCCAAAGAGACATACCCTCCACACTACACATTCTACAGCATATCTTGAGCATGTCGAGTTGCCGGCTTCATGCGCGAGTTGCCTCGGTATTGAGGCGGGAGCCCGTAAAAGAAGACGGCGATGTGGTGCCCTCTCCGGTGAGGAGGCGACGATATGGAAACTACACTTTCCGCGGGAGATCGGGACGATGGAGATGAAGACCGGAGGACTCGGATCGCTTGGTATATCTCTCTCCCCATCTCTAGTTAGCTAGTATAGGTTAATGGTTTACGATCCGGGTTTTCATTGTCCACGGTAGCGCCGGTTTCCGAGTAAGGAAAATTTTTGATTCCGCATTTTGGCCTCGACCATGAGGCCGGGGCGCTGCCGTGGCGCAACATTTTTAGTATATTTCATGCATTGATGGAGAGTTGACGGAATGACGCCATAATCGTGGAGCCATGGCCGCCCCAAGAGAATCTTATAAGACGTGTCGGCGTCGATCACGTATATCTTAGCTTCAGTTTGCAGATTCCCAAATTTGATTGGCAAAGCTATAGACCCCAGAACTTGCTGGCAATTTTGGTTGAAGCCTTGAATGACGATCCTTTCCTTTGACAGGTGTCGGACATCCATTGACAAACTCTTCAGAGTTCGCAAGTTCATGATGTTCACTGAGGACCCCGGATCAATCAATATGCGATTAATTCGATCTCCGTCGCTGTACCCGGTCACGTAAAGCGGCCGATTATGCTCAGCCGTTCCTAGTAGCAAGTCTTCATCCTTAAATGTGACTGCGGCGGCATGCAGAGCGTGCTGGGCTTCTTTCATATTAATTTCCGCAAAGTGAGCCTGATACCGCTCGGGGTTTTGCAGAGCGTGAATGAGAACATCTCTAAGCTCCTTAGATAGGACCAAGGCGTCGTAGATGCTCAGGAGAGACGGAAGCTTCCGGAGATGCGCCAAGACATTATAGTCCACCGAGGAAGGACTTATGTTTTCATCAGTCGGTTCTCTGCCATCTTCTTCATTAGTGACTTGTTTTTCCTTCCCTTTTAGGGCGTTGCCCTGATTTGGCGGTAGAGCCCTGCCGCTTCTGAGCTGGATTTGATTGGTCGTTGTGGCGAGCTCCTCGTCCTCTTCGGGAAAACAAAGCTCCTCTTCCGAGTCGCTGCCAAGATGGATGGCGTAGCAGGTCACTACTGGGATCTCTTCATTGGAGTCTTCTTCTAACTCCTTCAGAATTTCAGCCGCTTCTACAGGGAAGAACTCCTTCAATTGAATCAATGTTCTTTCCTTTTGTTCATATTCTTCGAGGGAATCGATATATTTTTGAATGGTCGATCTCCCTGCAGACTCTTTTTCGCGCCGAGCTGCACTTTTCTTCTTTTTGAGCTTCTTGGATTTTGAGCCTGATGGAGCCGTATTGGCAGCTGGACTGGTAGGCCTCTTCTGTCCTTCCCATTCCATCCTGGGCTCTTTCTGAAGCATCTTTAGCATCTTCTTCGTCTTATTAGATATGTGCGTACTCCATGGAGGCCGCGATGAGTCGGTTTCGTTTCTCAGGGCAGCGGGTTCGGCTGTTTGCTCCCAGAAGGCTTCAGTTTCTGTCTGTATAAAGTTGGTGGTTGCAACTTGATTGTTCACCAACACACTTTTGGACAGCTCGATCTCTCCATCCTTGTACTGCTTCTCGACCCAGTCTTTGAAGATATAGCAATCCTCGATCGCATGGCTCACTACTCGGTGGTACAGGCAATACAAAGGATTGTCGGTCATTTTTGCTTCTTGGGGTCTTTTCGACTCCGGCAATTGTAGGCCGTTGTTCAAGGCATCTTTAAATATCTTGCGGACCTTGTCCCTTCTAAAAGAGTAAACCTTGTTCTTTTTCTCCTCTAGAGAAGGCCCATCTCCTCCCAGCAATGGCTTTCGAGACCGGTTGGTTTTGGATTCGCCTGCCCTTCGCTTTTCTTCATTGTCGGAGGCATTGAAGACATTGGTACTGCTGGAACTCCCGCTTCTACGGTTGTCGTCCCGCTTTCTTTTCCAGGTTTTGTCTCTCTGAGAGTCTGGCGGGGACTCTTGCTTCGAGCGTTCCAGCATTTGAACTTTCTTGGTTAGCTCCTGAAATGTCTTGAGGCCCGCTGTACACAAGAATGGGACCATCCAGTTGCTGAGGTTCCCAATGAGAAGGCTGACGGACTGGTCCTGCTCCAGCGGCGGTTCGCACTTGACTGTGAGATTACGCCATCGAGCGATAAAGTCGGTGTTGCTTTCACTCTTCCCCGGCTTGGTCCTCACAAGGTCGGCAATTGAGATTTTATCACTGACACTCATGAACCTTTGCCGAAACAGAGATTCCATTTGGTCAAAGGTAATGACGGACCCGTCTGGTATGCTCGCGTACCAGTCGAAAGCGACACCGGTCAGGCTGTTGACAAACTGACGAAGAAGGAGCGCGTCATTGCCCCCTGTATTTCCGCACGATGCTTTGAAGTGGGCGACGTGCTGATTTGCATTCCCCGTTCCATCAAATCTTCCGAACTTAGGAATAACGTAGCCGCTTGGGAACTCAATCAGATCGTACTGCGCGGGATATGGCCGCCCGCTACTGCCGATTTCTTTCTGAGCTTCAGCTTCGGCCACCAATGTTTTAACCTTGCTGGTGACCAAATCCATTATCCGATCCTGTGTTAGAGGGATAGTATTATCTGGGGCCAAGGCGTCCCCAGAAGCGGAGTGTGGCCGGCTTTCATGTGGCTCGACCAGTCTTGGACCCGAAGGAACAGGCATTGGCTGCCTCGGATTGTCATCACCCGGCTGATTAGTAGCGGCTTGTGCTTGATTGGGAGGCGCTCGAGCAATTTGAGCCGTAAGCTGCATCACCACGTTCGTTAAGTCGTCAATCTTCGAATAGAGCTTGGCCATCTCTTTATCTTTGCTCCTGAGCTGTTTTCGAAGCTCTTGAAGCAGCTCTTGCTCCGCAGTCCTGGGGCGGAAAGTCGGCTCTTCCTCGCTGTCCGAGCTTGACTCTGTGTGGACCGAGGGGTCTTTCTGTCTATCATCCTCATCGAGAGGGTTTTCTTCATCCAGCGGGGGCGGCTGTTCATGAGCGGCGGCAACCACATTCAGGCTAGATTGGGCTTGGGATGTGGTGGCCCCATCCTTGCTTTTGCTGCGAAGGTTATCGCTGGGGCGACCGCCTGCCATATAGACCGTATGGATGATATATCCGGCCGTCTTTCTATCATTGGCAGCTGATTTCATGGATTGCTGTCTTGACCCCCTTGTTTCGGTGGCTGGTAGTCGATTAAAGGCGGCTGGCCTAACCAGTTTCTTGAATGGTGATGGCGCTTCTTTTCTGGGTCTGCCCCGCTGCTTTTGTGCGGCACAGAGTGCTTGATAGACTCTTGAAGAGACAGTGTCATACTTTTTCTGTTGGGGCCGGGACACGTCTCTTTGTAGAATCGTTCGGACCGCTGTCTTCTTGATTCTGGCGGTCATGGCATTTTTCTGAACCCACTTCAGAGGCTCGAAGGAATTGCTGATTCTTACGTCCGACTCAGCTGTCGTCGCGGGGCAACCCTGCACTTGGAACTTCACATGATTCCATTTGGCCGAAGCCCTGGCCCTCTTGTTGGCTCGATACCTGAGCCGCTTCTGCCTTAACTTTTCTGTTCTAAGCGCCTGGCAGACTTCAGCTCTTTGGAAAGACGCCGCAGACCGGGCGATGGAGGGCCTTGGAGATACGCTCGATTGTGCATATGTTGGAGTCATCGCCTGAGCTCGTCCGCAACATTTGATTTTGCCCTTTATACCGAAGTTCTTGCACCCTGCTGGAGCACCAGAGAATCGTTCAGATACAGTCTTAAGTTTCGGTTGTGGTGCCTTGGCGATCACGACATTCGGCCTCTTGCCCCGTGAGACCGGCTTGGCCACCTGTTCCGCTGGGATCTCCGCCAGATGAGCGCTCCCGGTAGGGTAGATGATGACAGAACCAAATTGGTGGGGCGGTTCCTCCCACTGTCGACTGAGGCTCGCGGGAAGAACCACACGAGCGTTGATCTTGACCACGTACGGAATCGGGGTCATGTTGGAAGCTGAATTCGTCTGGGGAGACATTGTAATCGAAGGTTGATTGCTGCATGGAAAAAAAAAGAACATCATTTCAGTATAGGCAATCGATATGTATATTGATTAAGTTCGTATGAACGTTTAACCCGAAATATGGGAGGAGAGATTGGTCCCACCGGGCGTGCCAGAATCTGTAGGGTGTTTTTCGTCACCCCAGTGAGATGGGAATACGCGCGCGCTTGTCAGGCGTACTACAGATTCCCCCTGCCTAGGGTAGGCCGGGGTTTAATGATTGTGGGGATCCGAATCTCCGGCAGCCGCGGACTAAGCTGCCGTTAATTACCCCTCGCCTTTGGGGCGAGGGAATCTCCGATTAACAGGTTAAACTGGTCATGCGAACTCAATGTGCAGTGTGCGTGTGTTCTGTTCTGAAAGGGGGGTTTTGGATATATCGGGAGCCACGTAGAGTTTTTACGGGGGTCCCGCCACCCGGATAGCGGGCTGGGGGTCAAGGGGGCTAGCAGCCCCCTTGCGGGGTGCGGGGCAGCGCCCCGTTAGAAATTTTTTTCTAACAGGGACAGTGTCGTGGAGTATGTGTATGTGTACATTTGCATACAAATGTATATATATACATATATATATAAATAAAGGGGAAAAGGGCATCCAAAGGATGCGTGGGGCAGCACCTTAGGCGCTGTGCGCTTAGGTGCTGTGCGCTCAGGCGCAAGCGCGCCACGTGTCGGCACGTGGGCGCTTTGCGCATGAGCGCTGCGCGCAGGTGCGCAAGCGCGCCACGTGTCGACACGTGGGCGCTTTGCGCACTTGCGCAAGCACGCAGGTGCGCAAGCACGCAGGTGCGCAAGCGCGCGCGCGCGCCACGTGTCGGCACGCGGGCGCTTTGCGCACTTGCGCAAGCGCGCAGGTGCGCAAGCGCCCGCGCCACGTGTTGGCACGCGGGCGCTTTGCGCACTTGCGCTGGGCGCTGCTAAAACAAATTTCTCAGAAGAGAAATCAGAGAGGAGTTGGACTCCTGAGTGTGTGTGTGTTTTTTTTTTTTTTGGGTTTAGTGAACGATGTTCTTCTTCCTCCTGTTGCTTGCTGGATCTTGAAGATCAAGAGATGTGAAATCTCAAAATCTCTCCTTTTTCAGATCTAATGATAGATCCGAGTTCCCCTTTGTGGGTTTTGTGGTGAAAAACTAATTTGTTTTGAAAAAGGAAGAGTAAAACTCTTGATTTAATTCAAGAGAAAGAAGAAGCTTTTGGAACCTTGAAGATGGAAGAAAGAGCTCAGCTCTGAGACTTTTTTTTGTTTGGAGAGAGAAAAGGTTTTTTAGATATTTCATTATCTTTGCCTTTATAGGCCATACACTTTACACATAGCCCCTTGGGCTTCATAAAATGGCATTTTGCCTATCCCATGGCTCATGTGCCATTTCTTTTTGCACATAAGCCATGGGCTTTACAAAAATTTGGCTTCATGCCTATTTTTCTTACATTTATCCGAAAATAAAATAAAAGAAAATGCAACAAAATTATTTATTACAAAAATTTTATCTTGGCGTGGGGGAGGCCGGCCGCTTCATGTTCGGGCTCGACCCGGGCATGGGCCCACTGGACCTGGGCTTGGGCCCACTTGGCTTGGGGTTGACTTTGATTTTGACTTGGTCAACCGGAGTGTAAATTTTTACCCCAACAGTGATGCCTTAAAACTAACATCGGACTGTAGAGTCCCTAAATCCACGGACTATGAGGTCCTTAACCTTGACCGTGATGTCTTTAAACTATGATACCTTGAGCGATCCCTGACCCCGTGAAATACGGATAAGGGTGACTACATCCAGCACTTGCAGGTCCTCACGACCTGTAAGGAAGAAAGCTCTCTTGTGATATCCTTACGACTCCCAAGGAAAAGCCCACTTAAAAATCCTCACGATTCTTAAGAAGGACTTACACTTATGGAATCCTCTCGACCTATAGGGAGAAAAGCTCTTTATAAAACCCTTGTGGCTCATAAAGTACAAAAGATTTAAGAAGCAGATCTTAACCCTGAATCCTAAGCCATCGCTGCCCTGCAAGGAGATCAAGATAAATTTTCCGCAGAATACGTTCAATGAAAAGAGACACACCATTAAGAAAAAAATGTATATTTTATTCATAAGCCAAAATGGATACAAGGTACAATCCATGAAGCGACAAAAAGAAGATACTCTCACCCATGAGTATGTACAAAAGAAAAAGAGAAAGGAGAAGATACAAGTCTTCAAGCCGGCGGGTGATGTAGCAATTTTACAAGTTCATCTTTCTGTTGCTGAGTCACGGCTTCATGATTCAAGATCTCCAGAAGACGAGCCTCCGCCTGAGCATGCTGAGCCTGATACGAAGCAAGCCGAGCTTCAAGCTCTTTCTCGGTGGCTTTATGAGCCTCGACCCTTTCACGAGTGAACGTGGCAGCTTTGTCGAGAGCCACCACCTCTTTGATGGACTCCTGAAGCACCCGCCAAAGCTCGTATGCTTTGTTGGCCTTGGCAGTAAGAGTAGCGCGAAGCTCGCTCAGCGCCTTGGAAGCTAGCTCCCTTTCCGAGAATTTGCGGCCAAGCCTTTTCTCGCATGACGTCATATTGGCCGCGCATCGTGCTATCAAACCCCGCAACTCCGCTTTTGCAGCCACAGCTTCCGAGGAAAGGCGAGAACATTCAAGGGCGTGCAAGCGAGCCTCCACCTGCCGACAGAACTCCACCCAGACTCGCACCACCTCTTCGCTATGATAGGTGGAAAGAAAAGGAAGAGAACCGTTAGCTTCGGTGGCAAACGCTTCAGCTGTGGTCGCGCTGCCAGCACGGAGCTCCTCAATCAAAGATGATAAGGAGACAAGGCTTAATTGGGCCAAGCGTTCTGAAGCCCGCAAGGCATAAGGGCCGGGCGGCATCACGATGAGCGACTCCAACGCCGTGGAGACTGGCAGAGCTGTTCAAATTTGAAAGATGTCAGTAAAATTCTTAAGAAAAAAATGAATGAGAGTATGATGAAATGTCGCTTACCGACAGTCGTGCAAGTAGGAGCTGAAGGTTCCCCCGGCCCTTCGAGAACCTCGACCTCATCATCAGCCTCCAAAACTGTAGAAAACATCAATGTCAATACGCAAAATAACAACGATGCTATGAGAAGTGATGGACGACACCAACCTTGCCCGGATGAGAGGACGGTGCATTGGGAGGATATCGCTTGTGGAGCTGCCATCTCCAGCAGACGCTGAAAGGATTGCCGGGGAGACAGATCGGCAATAGAGGCCGCCAGCTCGCGTAAATCTGAGAAAAACAAAAGAGTTCAGACAACGGAAAGGCTGCTAATTTAAAATTCAGATGGTTACCTTCAACACTTCTCCCGTTCTGAGTCGGGGGGATAGCAGCTTCGACAGCCTCTGCCGGAACCTCGGGCTCCAACAGAGGGAGGGTAGTCCCCACTACCTCCATCAAAGCCTCCGGACCGCCTTCGGGAAGAGCCGTTGGGGCAGCAATCTCCAAAGGAGCCTCCCCCAAAGGAGCAAGCGCTTCATGATCAGGAACTGCCACTGGAGGCTCTATTGCAAGAGGAGCAGCCTCATCAGCCCCCTCCACATCGAGCAACGCTTCATCGGGAATTTCGACAGGCTTTGGCTTCAATGAGCCCGTAGGGAGCTCCCCCAGCGTCGAAGATTCTGCACAATTCACACAAGAATAAAGATGCAGGCATGCAAGCGTAAACAATCTGAAATGCTATAAAGAAGTATAAAGGCATACCAATGCGTAACGAAGCCTTCAATATGGCTTCTTCAAGCCGCTGCTCCTTCTCAAGGAGGCGTGCTCGCCGGGGTTCGAGAGTGGACTCATGGCCGCCGGTCCATAAAGAAAGCGCGTACGCCGCGTCCTCTGAAACAGCCTGTTTCAAGGCCCTTTCCCCCCATTCCTCCAAAGGGCCTATAAATCGCCGCCGAATCCACGAAGGGTCCTCGTAAAAGATTACAGCAGGATAAGGCTTCTTCGGAACCCTGGCGTTCTGAGACGCGTCTTTGGAACGCCTTATAGCCTCAGCCAACTGTGCAGCTTCCTCGGCGGCTGAACTGGGAAAAAGTAGTTCAGCGTTTGATTCCGGTAAGGCCAACGGCTCATCTTCAAGGATGGGCTCAGACTCCGTTAACGAGTCGAGCAAGTTAGTAGCCACCTTCCTTCGATGCTTGGACCCAGAACCAGTCGCCGAGGACGACCGTCTCTTTCCCTTCGAAGCCTTGGTGCGGCGTTGGCCCACGTCGCCCTCAGCACCCTCTCCCCGGGCCACAACTGGAGATGACACTGCCATCGTCGATGACACGGAGGGTGGTGCTGCCTCGGGTGGGGGTACTGTTACCGGAGCCCGTTTACCCCGCGACCGAGTACCCAGGGGTATACCAACTATTGGAGTAAGATCTACTCTTGAATCTCCAGGAATAATCGCAGTGCCGATATCCCTCAGGGGAAAGCGGACTGGGGCACGTGGTCGCAGCATGGCTCCCGGGGCCGGAACCTGAATAGGGGCGCCATGGCCAAGAAGCACCCTTCTCTCCTCAATAATAACCGGGTTCACCCGATGGAGATACCAGCCCGTAAACGACCCCACGCATCGGGGAATGTAGTCACCATCGGGGATCATGAACTGAGAACCGGTGTTCGGCCTTACAAAGTGGTGGGCGGCATCTCGGACGGCCTCGAGCGAAGGAACCGGAGCGATTATGAAAGCTTCAAACGGGACACCCTGATCATAGCCAAACTGCCGGGCAAAGCGATGCGGATTGTACCGCATAAAGAGAGCCGCACTGTCCTGACGAAACACCAGGTAACCCGGTCTGATTGCATATAAGCGCGCGGCTTCCCGGGGCTTCAAAGTGGGCGCGTCATCTTTCGACCGGTCCCAAAGGGGCTGGGCCGAACCCGTGGAAGAAGATAAGACCCGATCATTAAATATTAATCCGCCGGCAGTAGCGTAAGGAGAAATCAACGCCCGAATAGCCCCGAATTGAGTTGGGTCAACGGCAGAAGCATCCACCAATCGCATAAGCCGAGGGAAAGTGTAGGCGTCATAGAACGCAGGCCTCTGATGCATAGCGAAAGCCCCCAACACGTGCATTTCGATCCAGGACGTGAAATAATGAAGCGAAAAGTTTACCATATCCACGCCAGGAGTAGAGGTATTAGCTGCGGTGCCCAACCCATGATAAAGGTGCGCCAAGGCTGGGATGCCGATGGCCAACCGCGTCCCCTCAGCAATACGATAAGCCGGATAGATAACCGAAGCTCTCATAAAGCGACGATGCATGGGGATGACAAACCAACTGAGCCAAACGCTAACAAACCCCACGAAGAATGTCTCCTCATCCATGCCGAGAGCTGCGATGGATTCGAAAGACGTCGGCGACATTATGGGAATGTAGTATTGCGGCAGATCCGATTCATTAGTTGGCAGTTTCTTCGGGCCAAACCCAAAGGGGTCTTTCATGTTTGCAAAATTCGGGGCTGTCTTCGATAAGGCGTCCTCTCGAAGGAAACGAGCAATGAAGCTCTTGAAAGTAACACCCTGCTCTTCGGATTCGGTGAATAATCGGTCGAAGATACCTAGCGCCTTGATTAAACTGGGACGCTTGTGGCGGACGGCATTCTCAGCAGACAGGCCGTCAACCGGGGCGGGCTCGGGTTCAAAAATGTACTCGTCAGAAGGAAGCAACTCCTCATACAGACTACCCCTGATTGGCAACCCTGAGATGTCATAGAATTCTGCCAGAGAAATCGAGACCTCGCGATCTCCTAGAATGAAAGTGTTAGTGGGAAGATTCCATTGGTTCAAAAACGCCTTAACCCACCAGACATGCGGGGACTTATAATGGAAGAGTGACGCGTATATTGCCTGATAAAGCCCGACTTTCTGCAGCCGCGCACGATGGGCAGAAAGGATGTAGCGAGCCCAGAGAAGGTAGCCCGTAGGATATCGAGGAGTGAGCCCTATCTTATAAATTTGCCCCCACGGGTGGGCCTCACCCTGGCAAATATGCCGCCCCAAGATATCTATGGCCGGGATCGGATGGTTCGGAATACCGGTCGTCGAAGGCTCGAGCCTCCCCGTTGGAGTCCAGTTGGGCATTTCCACAGCAAAAACCGTTCTCGGAGGTTCCATCGGTAAGAATGGGAAAGTGGGCTTTGTCGGTACCCGCGCAAAGGAAACTCCGACGACCCTGAATAATATGACTATACCAAGATCCCCATTGAAGTAGGTTGGTGCAGTTCGGGTCATGGGCCCGGATCATCGCCATCGCTTCCTCATCAGATGGTGACTGAGGAAAAGCAGCCTCCGACCGAGAAAAGGGAAAGCATGGAACATAAGCCATCGCACCTGAAATCCAATAAAAGAAGACCGTTAAAAGCAAAGTCAGTGATATATATCCATGCATGAACATGAAGACTAGCTAAAGAAAGCAACGGTAGATTTTTCTGGGACCATTGGCTACAAAACACATGGGCCCCACAGAATCAAGATGACGGCTCATTAATAATGAGACCAAGCAGTTATAATAAAACAGAGGGAATATCCTCATTAAATAAAGAATGAGATTCAAGTAACCCTACACATTCCCCCTAGAGGACAAATCTGTCTCGGGCTCTACAACAGATCCAACAGGATGAAAGGAATTAAATTCCCACAGAAGACATCATTACAAAGCTCCTGTTTCATTAATTGCAGAAGGACAACCTCGGGTCAAGAGACCCCAAGAAGCCTCCATGTAAAGAAATTGAGTTCTTCGTAGGAATTAAATTCCTTATTAAGAAAAAGGGAATTAAATTCCCAAAAACTCTTTTGGATAGGATTAAATTCCATAGATCTTAACCGTCACCATTATCTCCCTAAAGATCATATGAACCCTAAAAGGATCTACCGTTGAAAGTTCTATTCCATACTCCAGTGGAAAAAACTTAAGGGAAAATGGGTTCATATTGAAAAGGGTAGAAACCCCTGTTTTGGATTTAAAATCCAGAGGAATGTGAGAGTTCTTCGTTCATATGAGAGCATTACCTAAAGAGAAAAGTCTCTTCGAACAGAGTTAAACTCTGGAAGATTTTCAAGGCAGAGAACTAAGCTCTGGAAACAAGAATTAAATTCTCAAGGGAAAAAGTTCTCAAAGGAAGAAGATGAGCAAAGTGAAGGCTCTTCTGAAGAGACATGGGTATTTATAGGATGTGATGGAGACGCTTCATCTCCCCAAATCCCTAGAGAAATCCAACTGTCACAAAAAGTGACAGCGTTGCACTCACGTGCAAACACGTGAGAACAACGCTGTAGGGGCATTTGTTTCCTGATTTAAAATCAGGAAAAGTTACGAAGGAGGCATCACGTGACTAGCAGTCACGTGTTGGCATGTGACATTTAAAAGCAGCGGCAAAAGCAGACTCATTCTCTGATTAAATCAAGAAAAAGGCTCCAGGCGAGGGTCACGTGCTCACACGTGACCAGTGGTCACGTGTTGGCACGTGATGACTAAGCAGCGGCAAAGACATAGCGCAGAAGAAAAAGAAAGCTCGTTCCAGGGGGGTCACGTGCCCACACGTGACCATGGGTCATGTGGTCACACGTGACCGGCTTTCAAAGCCCATTTATTTAACAGAATTAAATTCTGAACGGCATTCAAATCTTTCCAAAGGAAAGTGATTATTTGGAACCAATTGGATTAAAGATTTAAAGGTGATTAAATATCATCTATTTGTGGAAAAAGCCTGAACTTGGAAAGATTTCCCTTTAAAATCTAACCGAAATAACAAAGGAGAATCTCTGAATTTAAAATCCGATGGTGAATAAAATTCACCTAATAATCCAAAAGTCCAAACGAATGGTGAATACAAATTAAATCTCTCAATGAAAGATTCACCAAAACTAATTGATTCTGCTTCTTCTCCTATAAATAGGAGCCAAGAGACAAAAAAAAGGAAGAGAAAAAGAGGACAGAGAGAGAAAAGAGAGAGCCTTGATACTTTGGAGGAATTTGTATCTTCTGCAAAAGAAAAGCTTAGGTAAGAAAGGGAAGGCCCTTAAAAGAGAATTTAATTCTCAGCAGAGTTTAACTCTGATATTAAACAGAAGAACATAGTTCTCTCTTTAGTGGAGGATCTGCAAAGTGCACATCTCCCCTTGAATTGAGAATTTAATTCTCATTGGGTTGAGATCCTGCCATGCAGATCCAAAGCATAGAGAGGGAATTTGAGTTTGAGAATTTAATTCTCACAGAACTATAGGAATTTAATTCCTTTAAAATAAAATTAGGGTTTAACCCTATGTTACAGGAATTCAATTCCTTCAGAATGAACAGATTCAGGGTTCAACCCTAGTTAAGAACTGAGTTCTGTTAAAATAACAGGAATTTAATTCCCTTAAGAAAGAAGAAATTAGGGTTTCACCCTACGACGGAATCTCATTCCTCAGAATAAGTCTCTA
This sequence comes from Agapanthus africanus, assembly GCA_030015575.1. Lineage (NCBI taxonomy): Eukaryota > Viridiplantae > Streptophyta > Magnoliopsida > Asparagales > Amaryllidaceae > Agapanthus > Agapanthus africanus. The sequence continues at coordinate 566,648,594 of CM057344.1, forward strand.
AAAGAGAGTGGGAACTTGATTCCTTAAAACTGTTATTAGGGTTTAACCCCATTCAGAGTTCAACTCTATCCCAGAATATAAATCTTCAGAAGGAAATAGGAATTTAATTCCTCTAAAATTATTGTTAAGGTTCAACCCTATAAAGAGCTTAATTCTTAAAAAAGATTAATAGATCTTCTAAAAAAAACATACATAGAGGCAGGGTCACGTGCCACCACGTGACCCCCGAAAAGATCCGCAGAAAAGGCCCTTTGAGGCAGTGCCTCACGTGACCCACGTGACCCTTGGTAGAAGCTTTAACTTACAAGCATTTTAATTCCCGTCACGTGATGGCACGTGATGCTCCAAAAGATACGATATTCTCAGCAGAACAAATGAAGGGAGGGCGCCCTCACGTGCTACCACGTGACCCCTCTTGCCTTAGTGTTTAACACTAAATTGGAATCCCGGAATCCAGTGTTAAACACTGTTTGGCCTTAGTGTTCAACACTAATCAAAGAACTTTATTTGCAGTGTTTAACACTGAATTTCTTAGTGTTTAACGCTAAATTAAACCCCTGTTAACAGAGCTTAAGATTAACTCCCTTAGTGTTCAACACTAAATTAAAATCTCCGTCACCAGTGTTTAACACTGATTATTCTTAGTGTTTAACACTAATCTGAAATCTCTGCTGCTAGTGTTTGATATTGATTTGCTCTAGTGTTTAACACTAATTTGAACCCCCAGTTGCTGGTGTTTAACACCAACTGTCTTTTAGTGTTAAAACACTAACTTGTTCCCAGTGTTCAACACTGCTGATCTTTAGTGTTTAACACTAACTTCAGCCCAATTGGTTAAATGGCTAAAGGCAAAGCCTCTCCTTCAATGGACCAACAGAAAGCCGGTATTTTAAACATGATGGGACTTAGCCCAAGATGGCCATAAGTCCTCAATTCAAACTTAACTGGGCTAATGGGCTCATAACACAATTAATTGGTCTTGATCCCAAATTGGGCCAAAGACTGTTTAATCCACCCCGGTTCAAGGGTACATCTCTTCACTCCTTTGATACTTGGCGTTGTAATTCCTCAACGTCTTCAAAGAGGTGACGGGTTCCGATGACCACACATTGACACGGACTGTGGGGTCCTTAAACTCATGGACTATGAGGTCCTTAACCTTGACCGAGATGTCTTAAAACTAACAACGGACTGTGGGGTCCTTAAACTCATGGACTATGAGGTCCTTAACCTTGACCGAGATGTCTTAAAACTAACAACGGACTGTGGGGTCCTTAAACTCATGGACTATGAGGTCCTTAACCTTGACCGAGATGTCTTAAAACTAACAATGGACTGTGGGGTCCTTAAACCCATGGACTATGACGTCCTTAACCTTGACCGCAATGTCTTAAAACTAACTTTGGACCACAATGTCCTAAAACTACCTATGGACCGCAATGTCCTTAAACTACCTATTGACCGCAACGTCACTAAACTAAACAACAGGGCTCCCTTAACCGCTCTATTGTTGGATCTAAACGATCCCGTTAAGTCGATCTTAGTCTGAAAACTAGACTAACGTGTTCTTAACAAACGTTTAAGTCGATCTTAGTCTAAAAACTAGACTAACGTGTCCTTAACAAACGTTTAAGTCGATCTTAGTCTCAAACGAGGCTAACGTATCCTTAAACCCAAACCCCCAAACCCAAATCTAAGATAATACGGATTTGGACTAGTCCACGCCCTACGGGCGACGACATAACTCAGTCTCCGTATACAATCCACGGGCAACCACAAACAAAACAAACACCCACGACACGAAGTGAAATTCTGGAGAAGGAGAAAATTCTTACCGCGATGCGGTAGCGTAATTAACTGCAGGGGCTTGCGCCTGCAGGGAAGAGCGTCCCCACAATCAAAAACCCCTCAAGCGAGGGGGAATCTGACGAAGTCTGCTACATCGACCGCATCCGTCTAAACCTCCGATACACGGTGCTATAAATCAACTTGGCATCTTCGGAGAGGTGGACGGATAAAACCAAATAGCATCTGCCCCGAATCTCAGCGTCAGGACATCGCAGTCTTGTGCACCGCCATTCGGAGGGGAACAACCCAGTCTCCACTGAGCACACGTATACCATCTCTGATTTCAAACATCAATGGATATGGGATCATCCATCGCCCATCATATGGGTCAAGAAGCGTATTCGCTAGTCTACTCTAGAGTATCGATGCCTTGTCTCGATACTCCCATGACTAGGAACAATTGATGGATGTACTTGCCGACTACCTCTGCCCCACTAGTATGATCTGCATCATAATCCTGGTAGTCAAGTACTTATCCTAAGGGTTTTATCAACATGTAATAAAGAGACAATAAGTGTACATATTAAGATAAAGTGCAACCAGATAGCATACTATCATGTCGAGCAAGAAAGCCCTCCCTATATATGTCCAAGCATCCACTATAATATACATCGCAAGTACAATAATGGCCTCTAGAGCATACATATAACTAACAATCTCCCACTTGCACTAGGGCCAGTTGTTGTAGTATCTCATACTCAACGTCCTATAGAAGTCTCTCAAGGGTAAGGCCTTTGTGAGTGGATCCGCCGTGTTTTCCTTCGCGTCATCTCTCCTTACCTCGATCCCTTGGAGATTAACCATCTCCGTGATCAGGTGATACTGTCCTCAAAATATTTTTGGATCGCTGATGGGACCGGCGTTTCTAGGCTAAAACCACAACTCCATTGTTGTCACAATAACAGTTATTGGACGCTCAATGGTAGGAACCTTGTTCATCTCATGAACAAAAAATTTCTAGACAACCTCTTTGGTAGTATCGTTGGTTGCGATTTATTCAGCCTTTATCGTCTAGTATGTCACGGTATCTAGCTTGAAACTCTTCCTACATACCGTCCCTCTACTGAGGGTAAAGACAACGCCTGTGACTGACTTTCAGTCGACCTTATCACTCTGGAAGCTCGAATTGGTAAGGACTCCTACTGGAGTTCACCGTTACCAAAACCCTAAGAACATTTATTTAATGCTTCTCAAGTACTTAAGAATGTCCTTCATAGCTGTCCAGTAATTCTCCCAAGATCCGATTGATTCCTGATCACTATAGCTAGTGAGTTAGCTACATCTGGTCCGTTACATAACATCGCATACATGATAGAGCCTACTGCCGAAGCATAGGGTATTCCTTGCACGCGAGCTCTCTCCAAATCAGTCTCGGGAGACATCTTTTGGAGAGAGTGATTCATGAGTAAGTGGGCGAACCACCACGCTTAGAATCCTCCATACTAAACCCTTTTAGTATGGTGTTAATGTATTTGGATTTGGGATACTCCCAATATCCACTTAGATCTATCATCATAGATCAAAATCCACAAGATGTAGTAGGTATCATCCAGATCTTCCATGGAGAATCCTCGTGATAAGAGGAGCTTGACCGAGTGTAGCATAGCAAACCTTTTCCCATCAAGAGTATGTTATCAACGTACAATACATGGAAGACAACCTTACTCTCTACAACCTACTTGTATATACAAGGTTCATCTACCTTTTTGATGAAGTCAAACACTTTGGCTGCCACATCAAAACAGATGTTCCAACTCCGCGATGCCTGCTATAATCCCGATGGACTTAAGCATAGCCAATGGAGAAAATGTTTCATCATAAACCACACCTGATTATTGACGATAGCCTTTTACTATAAGTCTAGCTTTGAAAGTCTCAACTTTTCCATTTACACCAAGAATCTTCTCAAGATCCATTTGCTCCCAATGGGTTTTACCCCTTCAGGTGCAACATTCAAAGTCATACTTTGTTGGTGTATATGGATTCCATCTTTGATCGCATAGCATCCAGCCTTTTCACAGAGTCCCTACTCGTGATGGTCTGCCTGAACCTAGTTGGGCCATCATCTACCATGATACAATCCTCGCTCCCACTGTCACCGAGAAGACTATAATATCTCTCGAATGGATGAGGAACCCTACCAGATTCGCAGACAGGCTGAGCTTCGTTGGAGACTATTGAATTCTTTGGTTTTACCAAATAATCAGCTGTTAGTTTGTCCAGCTGGAACTCTTTCCAGTTCTACCTCATGACCACAAATTTCTTCACAAGAAATTCCTTTTCTAAAAAGGTGGCATGCCGAGAAACAAAACACATTTTGCTCCTCAGTGTGGTAGAAGATATTCCCTCGCGAATGTTCGGGATATCCAAAAAACTTATACAGGACAGACCTTGCCTCGTGTTTGCCGGACAACCCCATATCTTAACTCGTTTAAGATGTGGTCTCTTTCCATACCATATCTCATATGGAGTGGCAGACACTGATTTGGATAGAATCCCATTCAATAGGTATGCAGATTCTCAAGTGCATAACACCAAAAGGAAATAGGTAACTCAGTAGTACTCATCATAGAGCGCGCCATATCTCATAGGGTGCGATACCTCTGTCCCGATACATTGTTGTGTTGTGGTGTATTCGAAGGAGTAAGCTGAGAGAGAATCATATTCTCCGTAAAGATAATCCAGGAATCCCATGCCCAAGTATTCCCTTCTCCGATCACATCGAAGGTCCTTAATACTTCTACCCATCTGGTTCTCAACTTCAAGCTTATATTCCTTGAATTTCTCAAAAGTTTCAAACTCGTGTTTCAACAGGAACACATGTCCGAATCTTGAGAGATAGTCAGTGAATATAATGAAGTACGAGAAACCAGCCCTAGCATTTGTAGACATAGGACCGTATACATCACTATGTATCAGTCCCAAGAGTACAATAACTCTTTCTCTGTTTCCAGTAAACGGAGTGTTGGTCATTTTACCTTTGAGACAAGATTAGCGAGTATCATAAGATGAAAATTCGAACAGATTTTAATATTCATCCTTATATAACTTAGCTGGTCGTGTCGCATTGATATGACTTAGTCTACTATGCCACAAGAAGGATTCGTTCATTTCTGAACTACCCTCTTGTGTGTGTTCTATATATTTTGAACCGTGGTTTGATTTAAAACGTATATGCTATTATATAATTTGTCTAACCCAATCAACTCTTGATTAAGGAAAATGTTCACAACATAATCCTCCAATACAGAATTATATCCTTCTTTAACTCAATAAAGAATTTGATGTAATGTTGTATATCAGGTTCAGTATCTAATAATATTTGTTCAGAATCAATGTATTTACCACTTGGTAATACAAGGTGATATTTGCCAACTGACTTGGCTGCAACAATTGCACCATTATCTACACTTAGAGATATATCACCCATTCCCAGTTCTCTACCTTTCTGTAGCCCATGTAACATATTACATATGCGGGATCCTGTTCCGGTATCACATACCCAGGATGCAAAGGATACTGAGAAAACAGTTCTCGGTAATGAACACACCCGAAGAAAATATATCAACATGCACTTTCTTCGATTGGGTGGCATGGGAATCCGGATATTACCCTATTTTCTGTTCAGACTTATAACAATTATAAGAAAGAACGGTACCAATGTTCCCCAGCTCAGTATAATAAGCAGGTTCGGTCAATGCATTCATATTATTATCTTGATTAAGGCATGACATGGTCTCTACCAGGAGAGAGAGAGAGAAGAAAACACTCTGTGTGCGCTCTTGCAAGATTAAATTGGTTATTATTTTATCTAATCAGGATGGCTCCCACTGTTTGTATCAAATCTTCCTTCAAACCCTAAAAGGTAAGACTAGTCGGGATTAATTACACCCTACAAGTTCGCCAATCTTTCAGACAGGCCAGTGTCGGTACTTTGAGGGAGGTTCCCCGTGCTTTTGCGTGGACCAAATTAAAATAAAGCTCGTTTTCCCAGGAGCATAACCCCGTTAACACCTTTCTAGACACATACTTGATCGGGTAATTGTAATGTGCAAAACTCTCTCAGGAGTAACAATTACTCGCAGTAGGTATCGGAATCCAACTATCTCATAGATGGTATGCAATCTCATTGCAAATTTCAACTCTTGAAACTCCCGATAATGGTTTTTACCCTTAGTACTTATGACCTTGGCTATGGTCAACATATCATAAGTGCTAGTCAAGTTCTACCCATCATTTCGTGATTAATTAGACCCACCCGCATGGCCCATGACTATGGTCAACATAATCATATGACTGTCCTAATTAATCACATCATATGTTGTATAGGAAGACATCATAGTCACATAATTCGTAAATTATTCAGCGAATAATTCGCGAATTATGTGACTGCCGATTAAATCTGTGAATTATTCGCCATCACCGAACGCGCCGAATTATTGCCGAATTATTCGCGAATAATTCCCGAATTATTCACGATTTATTCAAAAAAAAACGAATTATTCAAAAAACAGCAAATAATTCACGAAATCAAAAACTAGCGTCTCATATATTAATTTTATATTAATTTTTTACTCGAAATCCTTTCCGAACATTTCCCGAACACTTACCGAATTTTTCCCGAATACCTGCCGATTTTTTCCGAATAGTTCTCCGAATCCGAATTTTCGACCTCGCCGAATTATTGCTGAATCACGAATTTGTGACTATGGAAGGCATCACTTAGCTACCGTACACTACACCTTGGCTATAGTCAACATACGCTGCATGAATACTAAGTATTCTACTTTCTAAAATGACGGAGGGTCTGCGGATGGTTTTTATGAAAACTGTTAACGCTTTGAACTTAATATCGTTGTAGAATCGAGTGATTTTGAAAAGGAGTGTTTATGAGACTTTTACTAGTTTTGCTAAAGAGCTCACTCCCAGTGAAGAGATCTCGGCTCTTTTCTCATCGAATGAGATGCTGGATATTCTACAAGGAATACCACTATGCAAAGCAAGAACTAAAAATGCAATAAAAAACAAAACCGAGTTGGTTGTAGTATCTACTAGTTTTGCGAAAGAGGTCACTCCCGGTGAAGGGATCTCAGCTCTTTCCTTATCAAATAAGGTGCTGGATATTCTACAAGGAATACCGATATGCAAAGCAAGAACTAGAGCTACCAGTTTTTTAAAAACAAGTTTCTACAACATCTTTAGTTTTTTTATTTCATTAATCTCATTAATGAAGTCCCATCAAATTATACTTCCCAAGCATCACAGAAGAAACGAAAACAGCAATATTTATTATATATCATATATATAATATAAGCATTCGTCTCAAAATAATAAGTGATCACATCACAAAATATTAGCAGCAGAAAAACACATATGAAATATTAGATATACTAGGAATTCCGTATTTTAAATTAAGCCAGTATAAAACACGGATTCAACAGACGTGATGAATAGCCAAACCCACATCCCTAGACCCCTACGAGAGCGGCAAGCAACCCTACCAATTCTAAAGTTAGGAGACCCGATATCGACTCCTCGAGATAGTCTCCCACTGGACCCTAGAACTCGGTTACTTGTCCTTCCCACCTTGGGTCTATCCTAATGCGGAAAAATAAATAATATACATCAATGGTGACATCATCCTCAATCCGGAAGTGCCCCAATAAAAGAATATTACATACAAGTTTTTACATGAATGAAAATGAAAAACTCTCATCTCACATAAAAAAAACCTCGGCTATTCAAACACGACGATCCAATATAACATATCACAGCAACACATAATCATCACATGTCATCAACGTAAGTAAATATGCGTATCCCAATTTTCGTTGACATATAGCAACGAAACCGGCGATACACCACATATTACACTTACGGTCGCAGAAAAGAAAGTGAAAAACTACAACAATTGGAATCCGCAACCACCTTAGACATCATAAACCCAATGCATCACATATTTTGGATTTCATACCTAACCAAATGAATTACTTAGATATCGCATGCCTAACAATTATAAATCCCGCATTTTAGTCTCGACATTGAAAACACTTTTCAATAACCAGTCGGGTAATTCAACAAGATTCCCGACAACCTGATCGAATGCTCGTCGGAAACTTTAGTAGACGGCCGCACCCCCGATGCCGTCAACGAAGTGCACTTAGGTGGAACACCGCGGCCACGAGGACCCGATTGAATGCACAGTCACCTGGTCGGGGCTATGGGCCGTGGCTATCTAGTAAGGTTACCCGGCGAGTATCTACGTACACTATGTAATTGGGAAGGACTTTTGATCCTCATCAAAATTCCGTGACAACCGATCAAATGAGACTAACTTGCTAGATTTATAAAATTCTAATTAGTTTTCACAAAACTAAATTTTGTGGATTCCAAATATTGTATCACAATCGCAGATAGGTAGACGGTGTTAAACTGTTCGATCGAATAAACAAACACCCAAAATTTCCCAAAGAGCTCAACACTTGAGCGGAGTTTAAAAAAATACTCAGAACCATACACAGTACCTATGGACCAGCAGCTGAAGGCCCGTCCCAAACCTCTCAAGTGGGGACGCGGAACCGCCGCCAAAACCATGTTTTGGCCGCGGTTCCGCGGTCACTTAGACGAGTTAGGGACTCATTCTTTAGGTGGGTCCATGTAATTACCTGCATGATTTTTAGAGTATTTTTAACATGAAAAATTCCAACTTTTGGAAAAATTTCCAGAGAAAGGTAAATTTCGGGTATTCGGAGTTCGTTCGAATTTCTAACTTCATCTAGGCAACGCCTAATGCACTAGCTTGGATCTGATACCACTGCTGGGTTCCATAGCACCCTAACTAGGATTTTTGGGGCATCAAGTATACAATTTTTAAAAACCTAGAGAGCTATGCAACCCATGGCAAGGATCTAACTAGAAAATTAGGAGTTAAGCTAGCATGTAATCAAATATTACACTAAGTGAATAAGGAATGCAACCTTTGTAGACCGGTCCTTCACTTATAAATCTCCGTGCAGTAGTCCCTTCGCTCCAAGTAGTAAACACCCGAACTCTAGTAAGGGTTCACATGAAGAAATGAACAAGTTTGCTCGAACTCTTCGATGCCGAAGATGATCTACGTCGAGGAGATTCAAGCTCATGCCACCTCTTCGCTAATGGTAGATTAGTGAAGCAAACACCTTAAACTAAATGGCTAATATAGTAGAGGATGATGAAATAGGAATTAGGCTCTCTTTAGATTAATTTTTCTCACAATATTTCATCACCATTTGAAAAGCTAGAAAGCTTTTTCATGAGGAAGAAGAAGATGAAGTGGAGATGAGAATGAAATTCATGAAGTGAGAATAGCAACCATGGATGAGTTAGTGTCATACACTAACTCATGTAGAGAATAAATTATGGCTAACAATAATGGTTAGCTTAATAAATATCTACAAGTAAAACAAAACTAGTGGACTAAGTCAAAAATGGTTCAAGCTTCTCCAAGCTTCCAAGCATGACAATTTCCAACTAATATTGAATTACTTTAAATAAATAAAACCTCACATTATTATAAGCATGGCGCGAGTCTCATATACCCATATAGCATGTGGCATCTAGTATGACACAAAAAATGTACATTAATATATGTCACATATATACTAAGTGTACACTAGTGAGAAAAAGAAATGTTTAAGTGAGCTAATATTAGTTAATGTAATTCAATATATCAAATATATAATTATACATTAAATTATTAAATCAACACTTGATTTAATAATCCGGCTATATCACATACAACCGGCTAATATCAAATGTAACAATCTATCAAATCAACACTTGATCCGATGACCCGGCTATATCACAAATAACCGCCCGATATCACATATCGCGAGAATAGAATGCGGTATCACAAACGCGCATTAATCTCGGTCCCGCACATATCACATATGTGCTCCTAGTTCATTTCGCATGAACCAGGAAACCTCAGTGTAGGACTCTAAAGACTCGTCAATACGCCGGCAGTAGGTGATGATCATATTAAACACCTAAAAGCCGCAAGCGGTCTGCTAAACGTAACGCCACCCAGGTATTAAGCGATCGTAAGATCAACAAGCAACCATGCTCATACTCCTGCGAATCCAATCATGTAACACTACCGTACAGTCCGGTCTCTTCGTCTGATATATCGCATATCGCAGCCTGGGGGTGGTAAAATATCAGACCCCAATAGCCTGATAAGTCATGCCGATGCAAGGTCCATAACGTTCGAGAAACTACTGATAACACTTACCAGTAAATCTCAGCAACCCTGGCCAGAGATTTCCTGTTGGCCAATCGAGCATATCGCAACATCAACCCCTAATACCGGGAGAGAATAATCGCCTCCTATCGCTCATTGCTTCCATGTGACTCGGGACTGTACCCAAAAACCACCGGTTTCCACGACTCAGTAGAGCTGTAGTAGGGTGGAAATCAAAGCACAGTCGGAGACACACAAGACTCTATGACGATATCGGGTCGACAGACTAACCTGTACCAGTGTCACCAGAGAACTGCTATCTGACGATAGGTATAATATCATCTAGGAGTTCTCGGCGAGTCCGTTCAGTGTACCCAGTCTCCACTGAGCACCCGTATACCATCTCTGATGTCAAACACCAATAGATATGGGATTATCCATCGCCCATCATATGGGTCAAGAAGCGTATACGCTAGTCTATTCTGGAGTATCGATACTCTGTCTCGATACTCCCACGACTAGGAAAAATTGAAGGATGTACTTGCCGACTATCTCTGCCCCGCTAGTATGATCCGCATCATAATCCTGGTAGTCAAGTTCTCATCCTAAGGGCTTTATCCACATGTAATAGAGAGACAATAAGTGTACATGTTAAGATAAAGTGCAACCAGATAGCATACCATCATGTCGAGCAAAAAATTCCTCCCTATATATGTCCAAGCATCCACTATAATATACATCGCATGTACAATAATGGCATCTAGGGCATTACATATAACTAACAGTAGGGGTTCGGATGAGTTTGCTCATCGGTCTTCCTTTCGGTCAATACCTGGGTAGCCGTTACGTACAACTAGTGCCGCTGACGTACTTGTGGTTAAACCCACTGCCAGCGTATTGACGAGTCTTTAGAGTCTCACATAGAGGGTTTTCCTGGTTATGGAAAAATGATGTAGTAGCCGTATTGGATACGTGCAGGATTCCGATTGATTGATTGCACTATGTATCCGGACTTTCGATCGGACGGTTGATAATACTCGCCCGCTCGGGTTTGAGCTGGATTATTAAATCAGATATTGATTTAATAATTTACGTATATATATTTCGATATGTATATTCTAGTATTATGTTCTTTATGTCATTCTATCTCTTTGTATATTCGTATTTCGGTACGAATACAGATATGTATATACAGTAGAGTGTAATCCATATTTGTACAGATAACATTCTAGAAGGTGGATACTTCATTTTAGATTTCTCCATTTATTTTTAGTGGGAAATGAGGTGGAAAAGGAGAGAGGGGAGATGGTGAAGACCATGCTTGCATAGTATTGCACAAATGAAATGTTAATTTATTTGTGCAAACTATTCAAATATGGGTTGCATTTTATATTGGAAAAATGGGTTTGATAAAACAAGGCATCATGTTATTTTTCCTCACTTGATGAGTTTTTCTTTACATCACCATCATGCTTCACTCTCCGCTCTAGTTTTTTGAGTTCATCCACCTTCATTCTCAATCTCCTCTCTATAATCTCATGCGTTGAGAATCAAGAAAGGAGGTGAGATTGATTAACACTTTGAACACTTCACTAAATCCTAGGCACTCTAGATTAGCAACTTAGAATCCCTAGTTGCTTCACTTGATATTTGGTGTGGAGCTAGAGCCATGAGCTACATCTCTCGGGCGGATCATTTTCGACGGAGGAAGACCGGCAGCCAAATTCAGTCATGACATCTCAAGGAGCTAAAGAAGATGGTTGAAAACCGAAGGGCACGGTTCATTCGGTATAACCATTTCTAATATTGTAGTTTAGCTCATTGTAGTTTGCTAGTGTAGGTTTATGGTTCGATTCTAGACGGGTTCGTCAGCGGCATGTTTTTTAAACGTCATTTTTATTTCGCATCGGCCATGGTAGATGGCCAGGACGCTATCGTAACCCAACAGGTTTTGGGGCGAGAGGGAGAGGGTTCATGATTAATTTAAATTACATGGTGGTTTTGTAAATTACACGGTGCTTTTGAAAAACTCAAGTAAATCATTGGTGGTTTTTTTGTGAAATAAGCCTTAATATATTCAGGTAAAAAACGGGTTATCCATCATTTTATGATATAATATGCCAACGACAAAAGCTAAAAGAAAAATCAGATCCTATTTTTTAAAATAATTTTTTTCCTGTTACCAAATTTCACCGTCTGTGTTCAATTCGAGGTATCCTTATCTATAAAGGAGCTCAATAAGATGGTCGGATAAGATTGAGGGATGTTTGAACAGTGTCGACCCTGCAGGGCAATGACCAGTACAGTACTGTTGATGGTTCCAATCATGTGAAAATGACTGTAGTGCCCTTCAATTTTGATTGTATTTCATGAATTGCCCCTTGAAAGTCTGCATTGAACGCGTGGAAACACTTTCGAGCATGTGATGGGCACTCCTTCAATTCTCGTTACTAAATAATTTTTGCCATGCATTTATTACTTTCTTCTTTTAATTCTTATCTTATACCCATTGCTATATATTACCGAATAATAGAGTTGCTTTCTAATATTGTTATTTAAAAAAATCAGCTTTTAACAATCTTTTTTAATGATAGGAACCGTCCATCTTGATATACCATGCACCATAAATAACTGCCAGCGACAACCGTGCAAATCAAGACCGTCTCGACTAAACGTATAAGATAAGAATCAGTCTTCGTCATAAGAGGACACCACCTAAATTAACTAGTTGAGGCACTGAATCTCAAGAGATGCTTAAGAACAAGATATGTAGCTAGGTTTGAACATGATGGGTCATGTCAGACGTTTGGTTTATTATCTTGGCCACGCAAGCCATGAGCATGAAATACATGCATGGGGTCGATCATATGTTTATTCAATAAGCTAAACATATGTATTTGTTTCCAGGCTTGTCTAATTAATTGGATATTTTTCAGTTAATATTGTTGTACAAATATGATTTATATATTTTAATCGTAAATTTTGTTATTTTTGTTTGATTCTAATGGGGTCTCAACTCACAACCCCAAGACCATGGGAAGCTAACAAGAGGCTGAAGATAGAAAGTGGGTCTATTATAGCTCTCTCCATCTGATCTCTGCAAAACAATAGATTTTGAGAAGCTCCGAAGTTTGCATCCGATAAGATTTCAAGCCATTTTTTTATGTGACCGGCTTCATCCGATAGTATTTGGTTCCCAGCTTGTTGTGACATCCATCCATGTTGCCAATCTATATATATTCCATTTTCCATTATAATTCCGTATATTACTTGGCTAATAGGTAGAGTGTAGTTGAAAATGCATGGCATTTTCAGTTTCATTTAACATTTGAATTTTTGACAGGTACAACCGAAAGTTTTACAAGTTTGGTAAATGAAAATCGATAAGTGCTAAACTAATTTTTGAGAGAGACGCTTAACCTTCTTTTATTTGTGATGTTGTCAATATGAAAGTAATCTATAAACTTTTTGTTATATTCATTTTGCATATAGTATCAATATGATCTAGCTCTAATCTGTCTAATCTGTCTGTCTATTTTTTGGCTGATAAAAAAACTAATTTTCAATTCTCATCGGTGTCCGTTTTAAGATGATGTAAAACTTTATTGTGCAATCTATAATGCATGTCAGCATGCCCAGTAGACATAAATACAAGTAATAAATTATCACCCAAAATTATTATCCTCCATTAACTCCTATATCAAAGGTAGAAAGGACGCATGCATCATTAGCTGTGATTCAATCTTTGCACTGATGGCCCTCTTTCTTTTCACAGAAGTCCAAGTGGGAAAGGTCGAGACTTGAGAGAGAGAAAGGCTTAGAAGACAACATGAACATGCAATAAAAGAGCCTTTGAGCATTGAAATTTACCAAACATGAGGTTTTTTGCCCTGGTGTCCTTTAATCAAATAAAGGATTGGTTTGTTATTAATGGGGAAGATAAGGGCGACAAGGTTGGGTCCAGAGCCCCTGTAGTTTAGGAAAACCATGATTCCCACATGCATGTCAGCCCAAATTTCATTGCGACATCATGTGATCATCACCGACTGCGCTTAGCTCAGTTGATATCAATTTCCTATTCCATATAAGAAATCGCAAATTTGATCCTCGAATGTCGATTTCAAAAAATACAAAAAAAACACGTATGATCATTTCTTCTGTGCTCTTGTATATTTATCATGAAATTGATGGTGGTGATTGCTGAAAATATGGTGAAGATAATCTCACATCGGGAAAATTGTAGAATGCATATGGGTATAAAATATAAGTTGGGATAAATCTCCATAAGACTTAAGTCTTTTGGATGGAGTCTCACTATATCAAAGCCTCAAGTATTTGTTTGTTTGTCCACATTTAGGATAAACCTCTAGGGGCTCTCACGTAACTCGTCTAGTAAGGCCCCATGTGTACTTATAAAAGCCCATCGTAATTTGGGTTGGTTCCAAAAGACTCCATTGAGATAGAATGGCTAACAGGTTTGGAGCATAATTTAATATATAGAAGCCCATCACTCGCCCAACTTTAATACTCTAAACTCTTTACATTGGCTAACAAGTAATTTGGGTCGGTTCCAAAAGTAAGTGGAGATATGGCTAACAAGTTTGAAGCATAATTTGATATATAGAATGGGAAAGGTAGATTACACAAAATTACCTTCAAGTATTGCTATTTGTCACTGACATACCTTAAACAATTTTAATTGCGTATTTAAAATACCTTAAATTACCATAGATGTTTTTACTAAAATATGATGATTGCACGTAATTCGTCTCGTAAGACCATATCTCAACTTTAATACTCTAAACTCTTTACAGTGGCTAACAAGTAATTTGGGTTGGTTCCAAAAGTAAGTCTGTTGAGATCAGAACTCAGAAAACTTAGAACTGATCAAGAAGAAAAATATCTTATTAAATTCAACAAAGCAATGGCTATTAAAGCCTTTACACAGAAATGAAAGAAACAGAAAAGAGCGCTTTACAAGCTTACAGCGTAGTGGCTGGAAAAACTCTAACTTCCCTAAAGAATAGGTCTTATTGCAACAGACTAATTTGCAAGAGTAAACCCAAAACAGAAAATAACAAACTATAGCTAACATTACCTCCCTTAAGCTAAACATCTGTAATTAGCTTACTTCTGATGCATTCACCATTCCAAGTAAGCTATGAAATTTCTCAAACTGCTTAAGCTTCAGTGGTTTTATCATTAAGTCAGCAATTTGATCTTGAGATTTGCAATACCTTAACTTCACAACATCATCATTCACCAAATCTCTCAAAAAGTAGAACCTCACATCAATATGTTTGCTTTGTCCATGGAAAACTGGATTTTTAGACAATTGAATGGCAGAACTATTATCACATTGAATTTCAGTACCTTCATTGTCCTCCACTCCAATTGTTTTCAGAATTTTCTTCAGCCATATACACTGACATGCGCAGAGAGCTGCTGCTATATATTCGGCCTCGGTTGTAGATAAAATCACCATCGGTTGCTTTTTTGAAGACCATGATACAGCCCTATGTCCTATTTTGAACACATAACCAGAGGTACTCCTCCTATCATCAAGATCACCAGCATACCCGCTATCTGTGAATGCCAAGAGCTTTACATTTCCTTATTCCTTCTTGTAGAAAATACC
This sequence comes from Agapanthus africanus, assembly GCA_030015575.1. Taxonomy (NCBI): domain Eukaryota; kingdom Viridiplantae; phylum Streptophyta; class Magnoliopsida; order Asparagales; family Amaryllidaceae; genus Agapanthus; species Agapanthus africanus. The sequence continues at coordinate 566,664,301 of CM057344.1, forward strand.
CAGTTCAGTCGTTCCTTTCAAATACCTAAGAATTCTTTTGGCTGCCAACCAATGTGACATGGTTGGTCTAGACATGTAACTGCTAATGAGACTTACAATATACATTATATCAGGACGAGTCACAGTTAAGTAAATGAGACTCCCAACTATTTGTTTGAACAAAGTAGCATCAACTTCAGTTCCTCTTGCATCTTTTGTCAGTTTTGTACCAGCAACAATTGGATTCTTCACTGCATTACAACTTGCCATTTTGAATCTTGTTAACACCTCTCGTGCATATCTTCTCTGACAGATGAAAATACCATTCGGATTCTGCAACACTTCCATTCCAAGAAAATGCTTCATTCTTCCCAAATCGAACATGCCAAACTCCAACATCATTGATTTTTTGAACTCATCGCACATACGAACATCATTTCCAGTAAAAATTAAATCATCTACATAAAGGCTTATTATCAAAATTTTACCTCCAACTGATTTGGTGAATAAAGTATGCTCACTGAAACATTTTTCGAAACCTTCACGCAGAAAATAAGTCTCAATTTTGCTGTACCAAGCCCTTGGTGCTTGCTTAAAACCATATAGAGCCCTTTTTAATTTGTAGACTTTTTCTTCTTCTCCCTTCTTAGTAAATCCATCAGGCTGCTGCACAAATACTTCCTCCTTGAGCTCACCGTGAAGAAACACACTTTTCACGTCAAGCTGAAAAACTTCCCAACCATACTGAGCTGCTACTGCAAGAATTACACGAATGGTGTCAAGTCTTGCTATTGGTGCAAATACTTCGGTATAATCTACACCATAGTGTTGTGCGTAGCCTTTAGCTACCAATCGTGCCTTATGTTTTTCAATGTCACCATTTTCATTAAGTTTAGTCTTGAAGACCCACTTAACTCCAATAGGTTTAGCACCCTTGGACAGATTCGTCAACTCTCAAGTCTGGTTCTTCTCTATCGCTTGAATTTTTACTGCCATCGCATCTCTCCACTCCTTTCTCTTGACTGCCTCTTCAAATGAGTATGGATCAGTTACTATCATCATCGCAAGCATATCTTCCTCCTCAGAAAGCCCATCACCTGCTTCATAATCTGCCATTCAAATTGGTTCTCTTCTTATTCTTTCACCCCTCCCTTCAATTGCAGCATCTCCCAAATTTTCTTTGGTTGGAATTGAGTTACTGGAGTTGCTGCTGTGAATTGGAATTACTAGAACTGCTATTGCCTGAGACATTCGGAATGTTAGCTTCTTCAGTATACTCTTTAATGCCGCTTTTATCAACTTCTAGCACATCCAAAGTTGATTCTTTTTCAGTGCTGCTCCAATCCCAACTCTCTTCTTCTTCGAATACAACATCTTTGCTAACAATAATCTGCTTGGTGATAGGATCATACAATCTATAGGCTTTGGATTCATCACTAACACCCAAGAACACACACTTCTTACTCTTAGAATTTAGCTTGCTCTTCGTCTGATCTGGAATGTGGACATGAGCTATACACCCAAAAATCCGAAAGTAATCCACCTTTGGATTCACACCGCTCCATGCTTCTTCTGGGGTTTTCCCTTTCACTGCTGTAGTTATACTTCTATTTTGAATGTGCACACACCATTTTACAGCTTCGGGCCAGAACACTTTTGGAACTTTCTTCTCAGCTAAAATTGATCGTACTGTGTTCATGATTGTTCTGTTCTTCCGCTCGGCGACTCCATTTTGTTGTGGAGTGTACGCTGCTGTCAGCTGCCTGCTTATACCCTGAGCTTTGCAAAATTCTCCGAATTCATTTGAATTGAATTCACCCCCTCTATCTGTTCTTAGGCAAATAATATATGCACCAGCTTCCTTCTCAACACATGCTTTAAAATTCTTAAATACACTGAACACATCTGATTTCTCATTTAAAAAGAAAATCAAAGTTTTACGTGAAAAATCATCAATAAAACTTATGAAATGCCTTTTATTGCTGTTGGAAGCTGGTTTGATAGGTCCACACAGATCAGAATGCACCAATTGAAGTGGTTTCGAAGCTCTCCATGAACTCTGCTTTGGTATAGACTGTTTGTGTTGTTTCCCAACCATGCAAGCTTCACATAATTTTTCTGGAATGTTGAGCAGTGGCACACCATCTACCATATTTGTGGATGTAAGTGTTCTTAACCCTTGATAATTCAAATGGCCAAAGCGTCGATGCCATAAGTGTGATTCTTTGTCAGTATGAGTTGCAACTTGAAGACACATAGAGCTTTTAGGTGCCATAGATGCTAGCAGATAGAACATTCTGTTTCCTCTCATATTGGTTTGCATGATTAACCCCCTTCTAGAATGATAAACTTTACAAGTCCCTTGTTGAATTAAAATGGCTAACCCTTTCTCCTAAAGCTGTCCTATGCTCAACAAATTGCTTTTCAATTCAGGTATGTAATATACATATGAAATTACCTAAATTATGCCATTTATTTGAAGTCGTACACTTCCTTTAGCCACAACAGTCATTCTGGTGTCATTGCCAAGCTTCACCGTTTGTGCAAAGTCTTCTTCCAGCTCCGAGAACCATTCTTTGTTTCCAGTTATATGATTGGAACACCCCGAGTCAAGGAATCAGACTTCTTCTCTTTTGGTTTGATGAGATTCAACAAAAGCCATCAATAAAAGCCCTTCTTCTTCTTCCTCTCCTAGTTCGCCATAGTTAGCCTTCTTTTCCCAATCAGGACACTCATATTGATAGTGTCCCAATTGATGGCATTTGAAACATTCTATGGTGGCTTTATGTTGAGACATTCTCCCTCTTTCTCTACCTCGACCTCCTCGGTATGAGCTTCTGCCCCTTCCTTTCCCTGGTCTATCATCATAAGTGACTCTTAAAACTTGTTCTTCTATTTGACTTCCCTGCATTGTTTGTTCTTGAACAAGTAGACTTCCATGGAGTTCATCAATGGACATGGAATCTAAATCATTTGACTCCTCAATTGCACAAACAACATAATTGAATTTGGGAGTCAAAGATCTCAAAACCTTGCTCACCACCGTGCTTGGCTGTACAGCTTTACCATTTATCTTCATCTTACTCACAACTGTCAGAGAGTTCGTGCGAGGAAGCTATCAATCTTTTCTCCCTCCTTCATATTCAGCATTTCAAACTCCTTTCTTAATGGATGCAGCTGTGCTCTTTTCACCTTGGTGGATCCTTGGTATTTTGCTTCATTGAATCCCAGATCGCCTTTGATGTCTTCTTGTCAAGAATGGTTTCAATAATTTCTCTTTCAATTGCTTGAAACAGAAAATTCTTTATCTTCAGATCCTTAAGCTTAGCTTCTTCGACGCTCTTCCTCTATGCCTCACTTGCTGCTGAAGTCCCAATTGCTGCAGACGGAATTCCTTCATCCACCAGACTCCACATCTCTAGACTTCTCAAAAAAATTTCCATCAACATCGACCAATGATCGTAATGGCCGTCAAATTTTGGAATGACGAATTTTTCTGAGGTTGCCATACTTCATGCACTCTCACACTCCCAGTCAAATCAGGCCCCTTTCAAAAGCTCTGATACCAAATGTTGAAATCGGAACTCAGAAAGCTTAGAACTGATTGAGAAGAAAAATATCTTATTAAATTCAACAAAGCAATGGCTATTTAAAGCCTTTACACAGAAATGAAAGAAACAGAAAAGAGCGTTTTACAAGCTTATAACGTAGTGGCTGGAAAAACTCTAACTTCCCTAAAGAATAGGTGTTATTGCAACAGCCTAATTTGAAAGAGTAAACCCAAAACAGAAATAACAAACTATAGCTAACAAAGTCGAGATATGGCTAAAAAGTTTGAAGCATAATTTGATATATAGAATACGAAAGGTAGATTACACAAAATTACCTTCAAGTATTGCTATTTGTCACTGACATATCTTAAACAATTTTAATTGCGTATTTAAAATACCTTAAATTACCATAGATGTTTTTACTGAAATATGATGATTGCACATAATTCGTCTCGTAAGACCATATATACCTATAAGAACCAATCACTTCCTCAACTTTAATACTCTAAACTCTTTACTGTGACTAACAAGTAATTTGGGTTGGTTTTAAAAGTAAGCCCAGATAGAATGGCTAACAAGTTAGAAGAATAATTTGATATATAGATTGCAAAAGGTAGATTACACAAAAATACCTTCAAGTGTTGCTATTTGTCACTGACATACCTCAAACAATTTTAATCATGTATTTAAAATACCTTAAATTACCATAGATGATTTTATTACAATACCCTCCGGCTGCATTACGTCTGCACTGACGGTGACAAAGTTTTTTAAGGACGAAAATACTCTTACCTAAATAAAGATTTGGCAATAACAATACTCCTCTTCATCCTCCGCTTCGTCGCCTCCTTCCTTCTCTCCCCCTCCGTCTTTCTCCTCTTCATCCTCCACTTTGCTGCCTCCTTCCTTCTCTCGTTTCTACCCCTTTCTTTCCTGCTCCTTTCGTCTGATTCACCTCTTCTCCTATGCCGATTCTTCATCTCTCTTACGGTTTTGATAATTGAAGCGTTAGGTTTTCTAAATGCATATGAGCTTTTAATAAAGGGTAAATTTTAACTTGCTATCATGAATTATAAGTATTTTCTCTAAATGATGCCATGAACATTCAAAATGATGTATTGATATCATGAACTTTCGAAAGTATAAAAAAAAAACCATGATGGCATGAATGGAAAATTATAAAATTATCAAAATAACCTTCATTTCTTTTCCAAATATAGTCTTTTTTATTATATGGGGTTTTTTATTATATGAGAGAGTTATTTTGGTGATTTTGTAATTTTCCATTAATCTCGTCATGATTTGATTTTTTTGGATACTTTTGAGAGTTCATGGTATCAATCTATCATTTTGAAAGTTTATGGTATTGTTTAGAAAAATCGTCTATAGTTCATGATAGAAAGTTGAAATTTAGGATTTAATAAATTTGAGCTTTCATCCAAAAGAATTAAGAGTCTTGGTTGCATGCCTATCTATATTTTATACCCATATACATATTTTATTTTTTCTGATATGGGATATTCAACACTCTTCTTGTTTCTTATTTGGATTATTCCAACACCCCCTTCCCTCGACATGGCTAATGGCTTAAGGCTTTTGGATGAAAGTTCATGTATATTTAAAGGTATTGTTTTTTCGGATGCGGGGCTATATTTCAACACTTTTATGGTTTCCCATTTGGAATAATTACTACTTTTCCCATTAACTCTATATTGAAAACTCTGGTTATTTTGGGATAATCCCAAATTAATGAAAAACAGCAAAGAGTGTTGGAATAGTCTCACGTCAGGAATAACAAATAAATGAGTATAAGATGTAATCGGTACCCGGCCAAGAAGCATAAAAGGGTAACACTTAAAATATTAAATATATCAAAAATTGTAATTATCTCCTCCATCTCCTCCGCGTATTCTCAACTGCTATCACCTCTCCTCCTCCTCCTCAGCTGCAGCTTCATCCATTCCCTCCAAACTTCTCGATACAATCGTTTCCACCAAAGACAACCCTCATCAGCCATCATTCCACCTCTTCTTTTCGCTCTCTCACCTCCCGAAAAGGATATTTGGTATGGCAAGATGTAAATGTGTAAAACACAATTTTTCATTAATTTATATGTCAGGTATTTGCTTTGAAAATTAGGATAGCTCAGTAAAAAATTCAATGATAGTTGAAGATGTTTTAGTGTAATTTAACACACACATGTGGCCAAGCACAAGCATGCCTGTGTGTGGTGTGTGTTTTATGTATGTATGGATGAGTGTGTGTATTGTATGTGCGGAGCAAATCCTACGAGACCAGGCTTCATTTCTTCTTTGATGCAAACTTGTAAACACACAACTCGTCGTGTTTTTCATTGATCTAAACCGGTCAATCAGCCACATGTTTTAGATTGGTTATGCATTAAATTTCAAGAGATTTGAAGATCTCGAACAAATCCATCAAGTGATCCCTCATTTTTTTAACCGTTACCGACTCCTCAAGCATCTAACCCATTATGTCTTCATAGATCTAACCTGACATGGTGATCTACATATTTAGAAATGCCGTGTATGAAAAATAATGAGATTAATTTGGAAAGGTCTAATACAACTATCAATTAATTGATGCCATTTTTTGTGTATGAAAAGCCATTGATGAATATAATGTCTCCCAATCTCTTGAAGTTTGATATGTGACGCATCTAATACATGTAGATCACTATAACCGGCTGGATGATGAAAAACACGACGGGTTGGGTGTTTGACTAGTAGTGAAGATCCGTTAGGGCGGGCTCGTGTTTTTTAAATTTATAAACTTTTTCATATGACGTCCTACAAACGATCCGTTCTGTTCCGGTTATTCTACCCGTCTTAGATAGTGTATGGATGTAAAATCATACTGATTGTAAGTGTTTTACATGTGCGAAAACTAGTTTTAATCTTTTTTAAAACTACACGGCTGAAATAAATCCACATGTAAAACACACTACCACAAATAAGGATTGCCCCTACGGATTTATCCGTAGGGGCAACTCACTGCCCTTACGGATAAATCCGTAGGGGCGAAAAAATACCCCGTAGATGCAAAGGCCGCAGGTGCAAGTTGAAGCCCTGAACTTGCCCCTACGGGCAAATTTTTGCCCCTACGGATTTCTGTGTAGGTCCTGTTGTCCTTACGGACTAGGCCGTAGGGTAAAAAAATTTATATTATTTACGGTTTTTTTAATATATTAAATGTTCCTACGGATATAACCGTAGGGCCAAGTACTACCCCCTACGGATATCTACGTAGGTACCTATCCGTAGGGCCGTAGGGTAATCCTGATATTTTGCCCCTACGGACATATCCGTAGGGACGAGGCAATGGCCCCTACGGACATATCCGTAGGGGCACTCCCAACCCCCTGGTACTGAAATCAGGGAGGAAATATCAGTTACTGCTGATATTTTGCCCCTACGATGTAAGCCGTAGGGGCAACATGTGTACCTACGGATTAATCCGTAGGTACATATTATCTGTATTTTTTTTAAAAAAATGGGCTTCTTGATTTTTTCCCGCCCTGTGCACAATAATATATACATCAATTAAATATAAAATTAATCATCACACAACATATATCGCAGTATTCATAATCACATCTCACGCATATATATAATATACAAAAGAAACCCAAAAACTGAATATGAAATAAATATAAACCAATATCAATATCGTTTCAAAATGTAATACAATGTGTATGATATAAATAAATACATGTTTCAAAAAATAAGAACCAAAAAGCTACCCTAGTTCGGTCCAGCTCCACCTCTGAATAACGATAGAATAACGCGCGCCTGCTCCTCGGTCAATAAACTCTGCAATTCGGCGCCAGCGAGAGTCTGAGCGGCCTGTGGAGCTAGCGATGTGGTCTGCGCAGCCGCCGTCGAGGTAGTCACTTGCGGAGCCGCGGCTGCGGGAGTCTGAGCGGGCGGTGGAGCTATAGGAGCTGTCTGCGGAACCGCAGCCGATGTAGTTGCTTGCGGAGCCGCAGCCGAAGGAGATGCATGTGGAGGCTCGGCCGATGTACCCTGTCGCGTCTGGACCTAACGTGTGTAATAAGCGTGTAAGAACTGTGTATTATTCGAATTCGTATCATTATTAAGTTATTTCGAAACCCCGTTTGGATATCTAGTTTGTTGTTTATTTTTATTACATCTGTATGTATGATTAATCAAACTTAAGTCTAAAACCAAATAAGCTCAAGCCACGTACTAATTATGGATATGTTGATATCTATATAATATGACATGATATTTTACTATAAAGTAGTATACATACCAGCATCTCCTTCAACTCCTGAACGGTGGCCCTCAAGCTCTCCAGTTCCTGATGGACACCTCGGTCACTGGAGACGGAGGAAGTAACTGCCGGGGTGGAGTCCAATCTCATATAGGCCCTGCTATGGCCCATCCCCGGCCTCTCTCCCAACCTCCGTGGTGCCTTCCGTGTGCGACGTCCAGAACTGGGGTCAGCAGCCTCGGATCGCTCTGTCCGGTAAAATCGATCCCCGAGGCCTGGGCCTGCTCAACCACCCGCTCCTACACACACATTAAGCAGTAAAGTATAAGTATAAAATTTAAACTTGAACCTTCCAAAACTAAAATTTCAAATTTGGGTAGAAAAAATATTAACACTTACGTAGTACTCCTGGGTGCCCGTGGCGGGATCTGTCGAGGTGCCGTGGACGACAAGATATGCGGACAGCACGCTCGGTGTACCACCTGACGCCACGGTCTGAGATGTCTGCAATATTAGAAAGTAACTCTTAATATTAGAAATATTAGAAAATAACTCTTAATATTGCAGAATATCACAAAGGTCGGTCTATTGTAATTTATCGATAACTCCATGGCTCGAGTAATGTTTCTCGAGCCACCTGTGTAAGTGGGGCGACCCTTCTTCGCCGACTTCCTGTTCTCTGTATTCTGAGCCGGCTCTCATCCCTAATATACCGGTCGAACCTCTCGGCATGAGGACTAGTATCTGCATGTATCAAAATTTGAATAATATTAATTAATTTCAGTACATACATATTAACAAGATAAACTCGCATATAGCGCTGCTTACACATAAGACAGGGAGTGAACAAGCTCTTGTAGATCATCAGGCGCAAATCTAATCTCATCAAGTAGCACATGATAATGAGTTGGACGCGTGGTGCCCTATTTCTCATAAGTGCATTCTGCGTGAATAAATATTGTGTTAATTCCAAACTAAATACAAATATAACAAACTTATCAATTATATAGTATTCAATTTGATTTCAAACAAATACCAAATAAGAATTTATTGTCCAGGTCTACGACTTACAATCATTCCTGCATGCGAGCACATATAAAAATCATAGTTTCTAGGATGATAAATTTTATTGTCAACTACTGTCACCACCTACAGCTAGACAATAATAAAAATTACTATCTAAGTAAGAGCAAAAGAAATGTGTGTATTTATGATATGGCATTCTAAATCAATATACATGCACTATATGATATATAAACATACCTGGAGGAGCGGGAGTGGCCTCTGTCTCTGATATGGACGCATCACCAACAACTAGACAATCAAACATTGACAATATAAATAATTTTGACATAAACGGGCATGAATATCTATAATATTACATTCAAAATGGATATTAAAGAACGCACCTGCAGTGAGAAGTGGTAAAAGTATCACCCAATAAGGGTGTAATTTACAGAATCAGATGAAACTCTTGAAAATCATAGAAGAACCTGACCTGCACAAATCTGATGTATACTTTCCATTGGACACTAAGAAATCTCTAAAAGGAAAAGCCAATGTGAAAGCCATCATTAGTTCATATTAGAAAATTGATGCTGAAACAGAGAACAAGGAATGTCATTTTCTTTTTCTTCTGCCACATTACTATCTTCTCCTTCTTCTTCTGCCACATTACTGTCTTCTCCTTCTTATTATGTGTGCGTGTAAATTCAATGAAAGCAGAAACTCCAGTGACAAACTTAGGTTGCATATTGCCAATTCACATACATCCAGTCCTTAAGCCTGACGTATTCATAGGCCATGTTAGACTGTATCATATAAAGTGTAGGTTATGATGACTATATTGAGAATATGGATTAATAGTGGGTAGGAAAAGTATTTCTCAAATGGATTTTGCATCTGAAAACCATAAACTACTAAGTAATAGCATATATAATTTTTTTAGTATAAAGGTTGTTATTTTAAGTTTTCCCTTATTAAATCAAATTTGTTTCACGTATCGAGGAATATACCAAAACGTGCACATGCATGCAATGTCTTGGTTTCTAGTGTGTGATCCACCTTACACAATAGAACACAATACAATATTTCGTATAGTGATATCTAACTGCCTATATAAACTACAAGTGTACAGAAAATTATGATAAGAAACCATAAGAAAGGGTCGTAGTCATGCATAACCTTGAATCTGCATACCAAATCGTACACAAGCATGCAATTATTGTCACCTTGCCTTGGAATATAAAATATCTTGGAAGACTATAAGCGGAGCATTTAAATCTTGATAACTTTTGACTTCAACATATATTTTTCTCAAGTACCACGAAATATACTTCCTCCGTATAAACCTTTTTCAGGAAGATGGATTAACAATAACAAGTTATCCATATTAGAAAAACACGGTATTACCCTTCTTAAGATAATATATTGTATAAGCACACCATAGCCCAGAACATGTCCTTCTATCTACGCAAAACATAAACAACATATATCAATAAAAGGAAAAGAACCACCATATCGGAGATGAAAGACAGAGAATTCAAGCATTGTTTCATACCTTTAAAGCATGCTGCCAAAAGAAACAGAAAGACAATAGAACAGATTATCACATAGGAATTGATAGATAAATAAACAATTAACTTATGCTGCTTAAAGAAGATGTGACATGTTATTATAATTTCTTTTGGGAGAACCTGGAAATATGAAATGGAGGGGAAGACATAGAAGTAGAGGGGTTTTCTTTTGGGGGAAGGAGATGAGAAATAGCCCATAAAAGATGAAAGTTTATTGCCTTAAAACTTAGATATAAATTTATCGAAATACAACATTAGAGTTCTAAGAACCTTGCCTTGAAATTTATGCTTTATTACTAACAACTATCATATCAAGTATCATGGTTCATGAAAAAAATATTATTAAAATAGAAAAATTCATAAAGAAAAAGTTGCTTCGAAAGAACTTATACCTCATAGCACTTCTGAGCATGCTCAAGTTTTCGCTGGACAAGGTAAAATTGCCCTAAGTTGTGTAAATCAGCCCCTACTCTGCAAAAGCAAGAAACCTTAAAGAATGATAAATGTGTCCATCATCCAATTTAGATGACTAAAAAGGTAAAAATACATAAAATCATATATTAAAAAACAGAATTACTATATCTGTTCTACAAATATAATGTAAGTATATATCATTAAAAAAAAGTCAAAAAGTCAAAAAGACCCTTCACTGAACTTCATTAATAACTATTTATACAAATTATTAGATTTAACATTAGTTACTTACTAAGCATACATGTCTACAAGGTTAGAAAATAAAATAAATTTCAACTGAAATAATATACACACCGTACGTCATCAGAACCAAACACTTCTTTCAGAATAGTTATGGCTTCTAAATATAATGGCTCAGCTTTATCAAATGCTTTCTTCACCCTGTAAAGTTCTGCCTACAATACCAAGCATACATCAATAGATAAGCTTAAAACAATTAAGAAAGTCAAATTTCTTGACAAGACACTGGCTTATCTTGTTTAAAGGACATTTTATTGCTAAAATCAGTTAAAGGTTATAACGAAAAGAAAAAGAAAGAATGTCATAATCCTATGTTCAAATTTATTTCCAAAATCATATGATAAAAGTAGATAAAGCAACTTAAGTTGCATCATCCTAAATTCCTAATTCAATTCTTACGATTAACGACGGAAAAACAACATGTAAGATATGCTAAGATAAAGGCAGGTAGCATATACATACATTAAGCTCCACAAATATATTTTATAATTCTTGAAACTTCAACTTCTTAACAGTGTCTAGCTCGCTCAGTTATAGCTTTCCAATATCGCTTCTTTTGTTTTTGGGCTATGTCAAAGATGTATTTACCTAATTTTGTAATCTCACTGGCAAAATATCAGCCTTTGCAATCTACTGCGGTAACAGCATCCAGTTTCTAACCCCAACCCCAACCCCAATCCTAACCCCAGGTTTCGAATAATAAAATATAAAATAATTCATGAATCTAAATGAAGTCATTGAAAACTTTGATAGCAATGAGATATTGCAATCGATTTTTACAAAAATCATATCGTTCCTTTGTCATTTTTTTACACTGGTCTTAAATAGAATTTTAAAGATTCTTAATTTGTTTGATTCATTTACGATATTAAATAGAATCTAAAATAATTAATATCTATTGTATGATGATAATCAATTTGATCCAATTTAGAGAACAACCATACGAAATAAAATATAAAATAATTCACTTATATCATAATCTTTATATATTTGATCCAATTTAGAGAAAAACTATCTTTTTTCATTAAAAAAAATATTATGATAAATCTTAATTTAATCAAGGAACAACAACAAAGAATATCCAAAACACAAAACTATGGTTTATGTTAGTTATATGTATGCCCTAGAGGCCATTACAGTACATAGGATGTATATTGTAGTGGATGCTGGGACATATATAGGGAGGACTTTCTTGCTCGACATGATAGTATGCTATCTGGTTGAACTTTACCTTAACGTGTATACTGTTTGTCTCTCTGTTATATGTTGGTAAAGCCCTTAGGATGTGTGCTTGACTACCTGGACTATGATGCAGATCATACTAGTGGGGACATGGTAGTCCATAAGTACATCCTTCAAAGTCCCTAGTCGTGGATGTATCGAGAAGGGGCATCGATATACCAGAGTAGACTAGCGTATACCTTCTCGACCCATACAGATGGGCGATGGATGATCCCATATCCATTGGTGTTTGACATCGGAGATGATATACGGGTGCTCAGTAGAGACTGGGTACACTGGACGGACTCGCCGAGAACTCCCAGATGGTATTATACCTCACGTCAGATGGCAGTTTTCTGGTGACACTGGTACAGAGTAGTCTGTTGAGCCGAGATCGTCATAGAGTCTTGTGTGGTTCCCACTGTGCTTTGATTTCCATCTTACCACGTCCAAGAGGGCGTGCAAAACGGTGGTTTTTGGGTACAGTCCCGAGTCACATGGAGGCAATGAGCGATAGGAGGGGATTCGTCTCTCCCGGTATAGGGGGTTGATGTTGCGCTGTGTTCGATTGGCTATAACAGGAAATCCCAGGCCAGGGTTGCTGAGATTTACTGGTAAGTGTTACCAGTAGTTTCTCGAAGTGTTATAGACCTCATATCGACACGACTTATTGAGCTATTGGGGTCTGACGTTTACCACCCCTAGGCGAGATATGCGACATATCAGACGATCAGACCGGACTGTACGGTAGTGTTACTGGTCGGATTCACTGGAGTGTGAGCGGGCTTGCTCGTCGATCTTCAGATCGCTCAATACCCGGGTGGCCGTTATGTTTAGCAGACCGCTTGCGGCTTGTGGGTGTTTGATATGATCATCATCTGCTGCCGGCGTATTGACGAGTCTTTAGAGTCCTACACAGAGGTTTCCTGGCTCAAGCGAAACGAAATAGGAGCGCATATGAGATATGTGCGGGACCGAGAATAATGCGTGTATGTGATACCGTATTCCATTCTCGCGATGAATGTATCGAATGGTTGTATACGATATAACCTAGTTATCGATTCAAGCGTTGATTCGATAAGCCGATACATTGTATACTAGTCGGTTGTGTGCGACATGACCGGATCATTGAATCAAGTGTTGATTTAATGATTTAATGTATAATTATATATTTGATATATTACTTTGCATTAACTAGTATCGGTTCACTTTAAATGGATTTTCTCACATGATATGTGCACATTGTATATGTGATATACTTTTGTGCATTTGATTGTATCATGTTTGATGATGCAAGGTTGCTAGGATTTGTGTAAAGAATTAAACCTAAGTTAAGTAAATGGTTAGGGTTTTATTTATTCATTCATTTATCTTTTTAATTGGATTAAAAAGAAATGGATAAGAAAAACAAAATGGTGGCTTTCTTTGTTTGCATCTTGAATCTTCATGAAGCTTTGACCAAAGTCACCACTTTGTCTTCATCTTTAACCCTAACCATTCATCTAACCTTAGTCAGTTCTCTACACTTGACCATGGTTGATTATGATAAGTATTCTATTATTTTCTATTTTCTAAAATACTTATGATATAACAATATCTTCTTCTTCTTCTTCATCTTCAAGATGAAGAAAGCTTACTTCAACAATGGCAACTCTTGAAAAAGTGTGAGAAATCCAAATCTAAAGTCTACCCACTTCCTATTTCTTCATCCTCTACCTCTTGCCAAGTAGTAGAGTGCGTTTTCTTCACAAGTTTCATGACTTGGTGAAGTGAGAGCTTGATCTTGCGATGCTTCGACGTAGATCATCTTCGGCATGGACATCGACGACCTAGCTCGCCATTTCTCCGATAAAGCCGACGCTAGAGCCCGGATTTTGCATTGGACAGCGAGAGCACTTCATTGCGGAGCTATGGAGGTAGAGCACCGGATCTACAAAGGTTGTATTTCCGTATTCTCATAGTTAATTTGTTAACTAGCTTCTTTTTCGCCTAGTTTTCTAGCCAACGATCCATAGTCGGGCTTCTCGGCACCTAGATTTTTTGAAATTGCCATGATCGATGGCTTGTGAGACTACCTTAGAGTGCCTAGGAACCCTACAGTTTATTCAACAAATTTTAAGAAGCCTATCTAAAATATATTAGGGATTGTGCCTATTGTAGGATGGAGCATGCGAAACAAGAAGATTAGGAAGAGATGGAAGAGAGAGGGCTAGTGCATGATTTTCTTCGAACGTAGGATTAAGGTTTTTTCTCCAAAAAATGTTACCCTTCTTTTTTTAAATTGAGAAATGAGTACAAAGGGATTGTTTCAGGGAAAACCCTACCACCAGCCCCAATCCCAACCCCAGCCGAACCCCAACCCTAACCCTAACCCCAAGCCCAAGCCCAACCACAACCCCCTGCCGACCCCGACCCCAACCGCAACTGCAGCCCCCCAGCCCCAGCCCTAACCCAAACGCTAACCCCAACCGATGCCTCATCGGTACCCAAATCATGAACCATAGCCCTAAAACAATCAAAAATTTGTTTAATTGAAGATTTCCTAACCTGTGCAGGCGGTGGCGACAACGAATCGGTGGCGACGACGAACGGAGATGAGGAAGTAGCAGGCGGTGGTGACGACGAACGGAGATGAGGAAGAAGCAGGCGGTGGTGACGATGAATTGGCCGGCGCTGGCGACGACGAGAACGGCGACGACGAGAACCGCGATCGGCGGGAACGAAGGTTTGGGGATTTGGGTTCGCGCGCGGTGATGACAAAATAAAAGATAATCAGCGTAGGGATCGATCTGCCTTTTTACATAAATCCCTATTTAGATGCCCCTACGGATAAGTCCGTAGGTTCTTGGTTTGCGGTTCCGTAGGGGCAAACAACAATTTAAGATTTAATAATTTTTAAATAAATATGTAAGGACCGTAGGGGCAACCGTTTGGCCCTACGGATTAATCCGTAGGGCCAAACTTTATCTGCCCCTACGGATGTTGTTATCCGTAGGGGCAACCCACTATTTTAGTAGTGACACTTTCAATCGGTGTGATTTTATCGATAGTGTATAAAACCTCTACAACACCCCCCATCTACCTACAATTTTTGCACATGTAAAACACTTTCAATCAGCTAAAATAAAGCTTTTCTCTTACCTAACAATAGCAACATCTAAGTTTTAGTGTGAAAAATTATATTTATGAGAAAGAACAGCGAACTTCATATGCCTACAACACCCAGCATCTATCTATCAGCAGTTATTAAGAGTATCGATAGTGTGTGAAACCTATAATTTTCTATTTGAACAAAAAGATGGATCATGGATGGTTTAATTAGCACTGCCTAGTATTGAACTTTCTTTATTTTATATATAGAGAGAGAGAGAGGGAGGAGAGAGAGAGAGAGAGATTTGTTTCCTCTTCTTGTCAACACCTTGTTTCTAACATTAGCCTAATATCTGCTGGCCATGGAGAGGGAGGATGGCGACATGTTCCTAATTTCCTCTCCTCTCTCAAGACTCAATACTAATAAAGCCTAATTAATTACTTGTGTTAGTAAGAGATTAAGCACAGCCCTAGACATTAATTGCCACCTTCTCTTGTCTACCTTTCTCTTTTATTTATCCCAATAACAAACCATAGATTATATAAGAACATGAAGAGTACGTGGTACATTTTTGTCACCAATTAACCAACATGCATTTTGTATAATTAAACTTCCATCTAAAAAATTTACTAGCTTATTGCATGGTTTATGCTCCGTAGTAAATTAAGTATGAAAAGACTGAAGATTGAAGTTCCTCGTAAAGTCTAAGCAGCAGATATAACCAATTGATCGTAGTCGTTGTCTAAGGTGCGCATAGTAAGGATTCATAAAAGATTCGATACGATTTTCAATTAATTAGTGTGAAATCCGTAAACAAAAACCATAAACTGATATAGAACAACTATGATATATATAATTTAAATAAAAAATACAACTTAATTATATCATAAAATTTAAATAAAAAACTTAATTGTCTCCTAAAATTTAGCCACCATATCTGAAGCTATCTATCAACTCCTTATATTTTATTCCTCTTTTATGTATGCGTATGTTGCTTTCAAAAATATTACTACATCATGCATATGGGGGTTGTTAACGTAGAGCTTATGACTTCATTTCTTTTTTTGCCCCCATTTATTCTATATTCTTTTCTTTGTCTTGGTATTAATTACGGGAGAGGTATTGTGTCGGTGTTCTTTTTAATTAATCTGAAAGCAACAGTGAGAGAGAGAGAGAGAGAGAGAGAGATGGATTAGGATTAAGATATCAATTATTAATTAAGATGAGTTTCAGTGTTAGGTTTAGAGGTAGAGACAAGCTTAGCTAGCCTTTTGCCTTTGTTTATTTTATCAATGGCCACATTCACTTCTTCAGGATCTAATAATTAGTGTATCTTTGATAAAGATTATTGCTATAATGCAACTATAAATCTTTGGCTAAGCAAATTGGTTCAAATATCCTTAACTTTTGCCCCCAATAGAAGAAAATACCACTAATTTTGTAAAACTCGTATTTTGTCCCTAGCGACTTTAACTTATTCATGGAATGCCGTTCATTTAAATATTTAATTTTTTATATATCCTTTTTTATTAAATCTCTTTCTTATTTAATTAGCCTGCACCTTCTTCTTTCCCAATTTCACTTATGAACCTTCTCTTTTCCCAGCTCATGTGTATTAACCTAAGAGAATTCATATTGGGTGAGGTTGGAAAGAAATAGGATAAAGATTGCACTTTAATATTTAAATTAATTTTTTTGTTGCTTCACAATCGATTTAGGACAAAAGAAATTGGACGGATAGAAAAGCATTTTGGGAACACCATGCATAGACGGGTAATTGTGATATTGTCGTACCGATAATGAGATTTCTTTTCAATAAACATGCTTGGTGAAAAGTATTTTGGGAATAAGTTGCGGTTATGATAGCGAAGTGCAGGTTTTAGGAAGTTAGGATATTTTAAATACAATTTAGCCTAAATCTTTCTTCTTAACCATTAATATAAAAGCTATTAATCGGTCTCTCTATCTAACAAGATAATTAGAGATAAAAGGGCCCCAAATGCAATATTAATGCTTGTGACATATGTACTAATGATGAGGATAAAATGCATATTTTCATATGAACTGAAGTATAGATATCGAGGAGTAAAAGAAACAAACGATTTCCCATAATAGTATTTTGATGATATGTCACAATAGTTTGGTCTACCTATATAGCGATTCGGTGTCTCTCCACTGTTAATAATAGTAGTGAGACCATTCCTATCAATCTCACCATCCATTGTTAAATGGACGATGAATTTTGCATCTCACCCGCTCAATGGTGAGATGCATAGGAGTATAAGCTTCATCGAATATAAGCTTCATCGAATAATGAGCTTTAAAGTCGTTGTCTAATTTATCAAAAGGTTGATACAAAACAATTTTTGAGTAGCACTTTAGAAAATAAATTACTTGAAGTAATCAACTTTTGCTAAAAGAGAAGAGCATATGTAGCATTCTTTTCCTTGCACGCAATAATATTGCTAGCCAAAATATAAAATATAAATTCAACTATAACATTTGTTAGTGCAGCTTCATTTTTATCCAAACAAATCACATAATCGCAAGAGCAGTTAAAATTGGCCTAGATTGAATTAAAGGTCCCATATTTAGTGAAAAGCCCATCTAACTTTACAACCTTTTCATTGTAGGCCCCTATTGCATATTGAGTTGTCTAAAAACCCTTCGTATTTTCAAAATTGTAGGGATGGGGTCTACTGTACAAAATCTTTGTGAAAAATCCTGGGCGGCATTTCATTTAGGTATTTATTTCCTCCAACTGCTTAGATATTACAGGCAACAAGTATAAAAGGGGTTTTAATTGGGCCCATGGGTCTTTTACTAAGAGGAAAAGGCACAGGGGTTTTTACACGAGTTTGAAGCGGGGGCGCTGAGCATTTCAGCAAGTTACCCTTCAATTTATAGTATTGGTAATTTAAAATTAACCTAGCCTTACAAAAAAAGACCTAGTATCTTGCATGAAACCACGTAGATGCATATTTGTGTTCTATAGAGTTGAACATATAGAAACTTTAGCTAGTTGAGATTGATTGTTTGGTTAGAGAGAGAAAATGAGATCCATCCAGTTATTAAGAAATCGTGTGTTGTTTTCATTTGAAAATATTCAATACATATAATGTAACTGTTTTTTATAAGATGCCCAAGTGTTCTCTTTTGTCTATGGGATACAAGAAACAACATCTTAATCGCTTTGACTATTTGCATCTCCACCGCAAAAACTAGTACTAGAACACAATGAATGCCATATGGTGTTTTCTCCAAAAAAAATTCAAAAAAAAATATTCTAAAGTGTAGAAGATTTCCTTCCAGCTCCTAAGAGAAATTGTTGAGAATATTCTTACGACCGTAGAAACAAGAGTTGCATATAGATATAAAATGTATAAATGGGGATCCCACCAATAGGCTTAAGCCTTTTGGCTGGAACCTAAATATGTTAAAAGCTGATGTGCGTTCATGTGAGTCCAGCACTCCTGCATATCAATTTTTTATAAATTTTTTACGTATCCGTGTGGAATAGATAATGCAGGTAGTGGATATGGTCTTCCACTCTCACCCACTGATGATCCTGACTGCGTACATGGATTCCGACCCAACCCAAAAGAAAACAACATAGGGGCGGATTTGTTGGATATAGTGCCCTCAAGACAATTATTGTAATCGAAAGATGGTGATTGTGATAATCGAATGAGGATCTATACAGGTTAAACAATCTTACTCGAAATGATAGTATGCTACCTGATTTGTCTTTATCATTGCTATATATATGTTTTACTGGCTATTACGTATTGCTGATACGTAATAATAAAACCCATAGGATTTTTGCTTGATTACCAGAGTTATACAGGCGATCATACTTGTGAAAGCTGGGTTGTTAATAAGCACATCCTTAAATGTCCCTAGTCGTGGGAATATCGAGACTGGACATCGATATTTCAGAACAGACTAGTGTATACGTTTCGGTAGGATATAGTGCCCTCAAGGCAATTATTGTAATTGCAGGTATGCGATTATGATAATTGAACGAGAACCTATACAGGTAGAACAGTCTTACTTGAGATGATAGTATACTATCTGGTTTGTCTTTGTCATTATATGTAAACGTTTTGATAAAGCCTGTAGAATTATTTCTTGACTACCAGTATTATGATAGCAATCATATACGTGGGAGCTGGGGGGTCCATAAGCACATCCTTAAATGTTCCTAGTCGAGCGAGTATCGAGACTGGGTATCGATATTCCGGAGTTTACTAGTGTATACTTTTCGAGACCCCGGCGAGGGGCAGTGGCCGGTCTCACAAGCCATTGGTGTTGAGTCGCCTGAGATAGTATACAGGTGCTCATTGGAGGTAAGTACACCGGACGGACTCGCCGAGAACTTCTAGATGGTATTATACTTATCGTTAGATGGAACTTCTCTTGTGGCATGAGTACAGTTTAGTCTTTTGACCTGAAATTTTCATTTGTCTCGTATGAGTTCCCACTGTACTTAGATTACTACCCTACCACGGCTCAAAAGAGTCGTGCAAACAGGTTTTAGTTGGGTACAATCCCAAGCCGCATTGGAGGCAGTGAACAATCATCAGGGAATCGTCTCTCCCGGTATTGGGAGTCAATGTCGCATTGTGTTGGGTTAGCCGTCACCATAAAATCCTTGGTCAAGGTGGATGAGATTTACTAATTTGATATCAGTAGTTTCTCAGTGGGTGATGAGCTTCTGACCGGCACGACTTATCGGGTTAGTAGGGGTCTGACGTTATCCATCCTCTAGACCCGGTATGTGATTATCTCAGACGAAGAGATCGGATTGTACGGAGATTGTCACAGATAGGCTCAGTAGGGGTACAGATGAGTTTGCTCGTCAGTCTTCCTTTCGCTCAATATCTGGGTAGCTGTTACGTACAGCTAGTGCCAGTAACGTGCTTCTTATTAAACCCACTGCCAGCGTATTGACGAGTCTTTAGAGTCCTACACAGAGGGTTTTTCTCGGTTCAGGCAAAAAGATGTAGTGGCCGTACATTGATACGTGCAGGGTTCCGATTAGGTATGCGTGCTAGCCACTCAGGCTTTATTCGGGCGGATGATAATATTAGCCGGGTTAGGATTAAGCTGGATTATTAAATCAAGTTTTGATTTAATAATTTACATGTATATATTTCGATATGTATATTCTAGTATTATATTCATTGTATTTTATATTTCTTGGGTATTCGTATTTTGATACGAATACGGGGATGTATTTGCGGGGACATATTCTTATATTTATATAATAATATTTCTAGAAGGAGGACACCTCATATCTAGGTTTTTATTTCTTTTTAAAGAAATTAAGAAATGAGGTGGAAGAAAGAAATGGTGGAGGGTATGGGTAAATGAAAATTCGTTTACACATACTATTTAAGTATGGTTACAATTTTAAAATCTGAAAATTCTTTAAACAAAAGTAATGAAGCATGCTTGAATTTGTGAGGATTTTATTCATTCTACCATTTTTGCTTCTCTCTTTTTCATGGCTGCTTCTTCTTTTTCATCTTCAACCCTCTCATGAGTTGAGAACCATGAAGATAAAGAGAAAGAAAAATGCTAGAACACTCACACACATCACTAATCATCCTAGATTAGCAATCTAGCATCTTTAGTTACTTCATTAATGAAGTTGAAACTTGAACTTAATTCCCTCGGGTAGATCATCTTCGGTGAAGGAAGACTGGCTTGCAAACGCGATCCGGAGCTCTTGAGAGCATACTAGAGTCCAACCCAATTGGAGCAAATGAAGACGCTACAAATGTTATGATTTTTATCTTTTTGTGCTTGCTAATTTAGGTGTTTGGTTTAGATTCTTGGGTATAAGTTTCTAGTGCCATCAAAATTTTCGTTTTCGTATTCCGCATTTGCTGCGGGTTAGCGGCGAGGGCACTAGGAACTTTCAGTTTCTAGACCCCGATGAGGGGCGGTGGCAGGTCTCATAGCCTTCGGTGTGTTGGCAGGTCTCATAGCCATTGGTGTGCTGCACTTAAGATTGTATACATGTGCTCACTGGAGGTGTGTACACCTGACGAACTCGCCGAGAAGTTCTATATGGTACTATACCTATCGTTAGATAGCAGTTCTTAGTTGACATGAGTACAGATAGTTTGTTGACCTGAGATCGTCATTTGCTTCGTGTGAGTTTCCACTATACTTAGATTACTTCCCTACCATGGCTCTACTGAGTCGAGCAAACAGGTTTTAATTGGGTACAGTCCCGAACCATATGAAGGCAATGAGCGATCGTCATAGATTCGTCTTTC
The DNA here is from genome assembly GCA_030015575.1 of Agapanthus africanus. Classification (NCBI taxonomy): domain Eukaryota; kingdom Viridiplantae; phylum Streptophyta; class Magnoliopsida; order Asparagales; family Amaryllidaceae; genus Agapanthus; species Agapanthus africanus. Next base: position 566,685,980 of record CM057344.1, read on the forward strand.
CTGGTATTGGGAGTCGATATTACGCAGTGTTCGGTTGGCTATCACCATAAATCCCTAGCCAGGATTGATGAGATTTATTAATTGTAAATTAGTAGTTTCTCGGTGGATGATGAGCTTGACACCAGCATGACTTATCGGGCTATTAGGGGTTTGACGCTATCCACTCCCTAGACCCGGTATGCGATACTTTTAGACGAAGAGACCGGACTATATAGAGATTGTCATTTACAGGCTCGATAAGGGTACAGATGAGTTTGCTCGTCGACCTTCCTTTCGTTCAATACCTAGGTAGCCGTTACGTACAGTTAGTGCCGCTGACATGCTTGTGGTTAAACCCACTGCCAGCGTATTTCGAGTCTTTAGAGTCCCACACAGAGGGTTTCCCAGTCAGGCGAAATGATGTAGTGTGTGCGTATTTTGATACGCACTCAGGTTCGATTAAATACGTGTATTTAGTGTACGTACTTTAATCGGACATTTTGATAATACTGACAGGTTTGAAAGATAGCCAGATCATTGTGAGCTAGTATTATATCTCTCATTATCTCTCTTTTGGGTATTCATATTTTTATACAAATATGAGTATTTTTATTTTGATACGAATACGGTATTTATACGAATACGAGTATTTGTATAAATATGGGTATTTATATCTCGATATGAATACGGGTATTTTTATCTCGATACGAATACGGGTATTCGTATTTTTATACGAATATGGGTATATGTATTTGTATGTATGGTTATATGTGTATGTATGTATGAGTGTGTATGTGTACACCTACACTTTACTTTTCTCTTTAGAAGGATTAGAAGAGTGTGGGCTTATGTGGATGTGTGACTCATTGGTGTGAGTCACACATTCATTCACCCACTTTTCTAAAAGATAAGAAGAGAAGAAAGAAAAAGACGATGTTAAGTTTTCATTCATATCTTTTTCTCATCTTCTTCTTCTTTACTTCTTTTATGTTAGCCTTCTACTAAAAGATAAAAGAGAAAACCAAAGTGAGAAATCTTGAGATTTTCATTACTACATCTCTTATCATCACTTCTTAGTAAATTGTGATCATGAGTTGCTTCACTTGTTGATTTGGTGTGAAGCTAAAGTTTGATATCGGATTCTCTCGGGTGGATCATCATCGACGAGGAAAATCGACGTGCAAGCTTATTCCCGACGACTTCGGAGCCAAGCTAGAGTCCAAGGAGTGGTGCGGGGGTCTTTCGCAATTGCACGGACACGCTACAAAGGTAGCTAGCCCCCTAACCTTGCATGTTAGTTATCTTGTTTAGTATTTAGAATCGATTCTAGGGTTTTAGTCGCTAGAGCTCGCTTTAAAGGTTTTGTTTTCACTTCTGCCTTCGTTGCGAGTCTTGCAACACGAGCACTTGGGTCCTTACAGTGGTATCAGAGCCTTACCAAACATTTTAACTAGTTGTAGACGATATTTACATTTCAAAATCGAAAACTTAACCGGATCGAGTTTCTAAATCCATGTTTCTGTCCAGATTTTAAAACTTCACCTGAAATTTTTTTAAACTATACCAGCAGACTAGTTTTGAAGTATGAGAACATAGCACGAAACCCGAGGACCTCATTCAAACTTCTGGTCGCCGGAATCTTAATTTTCGCCATTTTGGGCAGTTTGAAAATTTAGTTAGGTCCCTGGATTTTTTTGGTGGCTTGGTTGTTTGGAAACTTGATTTTTGGTTATATTTATTTTTACCCAGATTTCAATTTGCATTATCTTTATATTCGGGCATGTTCTGGAAACTTTTCACTCGAAATAATAACATCGTTTATAATCCGTATCTTTGTTTGTGTGTTTGATAGTGTCGTCTAATTGCGATTTGTTCGATTAGACGGGGTTACACACTGGTTACTTGTTATGTTGTTTGTGTATATATATATATATGTTGTGATGGTTTAGTCGGATTGTCGTGATTGGATAGCTCCTTGTGCGATTTGTGTGTACAATTTTGATTCATGTATTTTTTTATTCGGGACGAGTGGCCGGATTATGGTCGCCGTTCCTGCTTGATGTATATTCTTTTTGGAACGCGTCCCGGTTGAGGTCGCTGTTGCCATTGTATATATTTCATTATTTATACTAGGATATCCCACGACAAAGTGCTCGGATGGCCGAATTCGAGAATGCAGCGGGTGACCATCTCATGGAGTTGAGACCAGACCACCTCATTCTCGGATTGGCGGGTTGCTCACCACACTTATAGAGGGTGCGGGTATGACCTACGGAGGAGTGCTCAAGTTACCAGATTTCAAGAAGTGCTAGGTGGCCCACTCGTGACATTGAGTACGGGTTTCCTAACTTCTAGAATTGGCCGGTAACTTACAGCACTCGTAAGGGTCTTAGTTCAAGATTGTACGGGCTATCCACATGACTGGGGAACATTGGTTTTCGTTTGCGGCTCAAACGAAACACGGGGCTCCTAGCTTATCCGCTATTCCATCTTGTTTGATGTTTTTTGCATGCTTGTGATGTTTATTACTTGCCTGTAATATATATATATATATATATATATATATATATTATTAGATGCTTCTATATGTTTTGCATCCGCGCTAGCCCTGTCTCAGTCCTGTCGTAAGTTAAGTAATCTTATGGTGAAGATACGGGACCCTGTGGCGAATGCGGATGGCATATAAAAACATTCTATTTTGGTTATTTCTGATGTGGCTTAGAAACTTGTAATGATGGGACCACATTTAAAGCAAGGAAAACAAACCTAAATGATGTTGTCGGAACTATTTTTTAAAACCACTCGGTTTTCTTCAAAACCACTCGGTTTTCTACAAAACCAATTGTTTTAAAAGCAGAGCTTAAACCACTCTTTTTCAAAGCCACTTGAGTTCCTTCAACGATATCAAGTTCATTACGTTAAAAGATTTCGTCAAAAACTAGTCGTAGCTCTCTGTCATTTCGGATTAGTATTACCTAGGATCTGTACTGCGTTTGTTGGCCTTTGTCAAGGCATGGTGTTCGGTAGTTATGTAGTACTTTTCTGTTGCATGGTGATGTGATTATGTAGGACAGTCGTATAGCCTTATTGGTCTTTGTCATGGGCTTATATGGATGGGTCTAAATTAATTCAGGATAATAACGGGTTGAATTTGACTTGCGACTTATGATTTGTTGGCCTTTGTCAAGGTCATAAGCCGCTTGGGGCAAAAACTATACCGGGAGTTTCAAATATAAGGGAAACTTGCAAGTATGCGCATACCTTCTAGAGTGTGGTAATTTTGGCCAGCTTCCGTCAAGATTATCACACAATGATAGTTGGATCCTAATTCCCACTGATGAGTAGGTATTATTCCCGGGAGATTTTCACTTCACAATTAGCTAACATATTAGGTGTCTAGAAAGGTGTTAACGGGGTTATGTCTCTACGGAAACGAGGTTATTTAATTAGGTTCGTGCGAAATCACGGGGAGCCACCCTCGGAGTACCAACATTGACCTGGCTGAACGGTTAGCGAACTTGTAAGGTGTACATAATCCCTACTAGTTCTCTTTTTAGGGTTTAAAGGAGAATTCAAGAAAATAGTGTGAGCCATCCTGATTAGATGAAGTAATTAACTAATCTAATCTTGATAGAGTGCACGCTCAGTGCTTCTTTTCTCTCTCTCTGGTAGCGACCATGACTGACCTTAAGCTATAACTCATAAACCAAGTTAACCGAACCTTTTTATATAACTTTGGCTTTAAATTGTCATGATTTATTACAAAGTCGTATATATCCTTACCCCTTCTACTTTACCATTTGCCTTCTCCAAAACACTCTGTATCACTACGAAGATCCATATTATTTGAAATGACCATCTCGTATAGTTATATACGAACTCGAAGAAATTGCTTCAGTTCGAGGATGGCCACGGGTTCAGGAGAAATTGAATTGCATAATTCGGATGTCTCCCTTTCTTCACCTTCTCTCAAGCTGAGAACTTCTTGTATAAGGAGAGTATACCAGTTACGCTTGTTGGATAGTTTTCTTCCAAATCTTAGGCTGGTGTCGAAAGATAGAGAAGGTAGAAAACCAACTAGTATAAGTGTGGTGAACAGAAAGTAAGATGTAAAGATATATAAAGGGATAGAAGTGAGGGTAAAAGAAATTGCAACTACCGTCGTAAATCTGGGCATTGGAAAATTCATTACTAGGAATACCCGGCCACCCTTGAAACATTTATGTTTCAGGTTTCCCGTGTTTTTGTAATTGAAAATTATTTCCCAATTAATTCTGACTCCAGGTTGTATATACCGGTTATTGATCTTATATCTATATGTTGTTACAGATGCTGAGAAGGGGTAGAATATTGGAAAATGGGTGATTTAATTCTCAATATCTAAATTCGTAGTGATTGGTGATATTGGATTAAATCACCTAGTTTTGCCTTATGGCAAATATTGGGTTTTGAATAACCGTTGTTATGCATCAATTTTTAAAACAATATATCTATATATTTATTTTATGAAGTGGGATATAATATTTTGAAAACTGTATCCTAGATATTTACCTTTATCAGTTGAGCATAAACTAAGGTGCATTGAATAATGATATAGACGTTCTTAACTGAAATACAGTTTTCAACTTACAACACATGGAGTTTGAGTTAGCGAACTCAGGGGACTTATACAAAGTACTGTATGTTGTCCAGTGTCTATTTGGACAAGAGGTTGGTACTCGTACTATATTCCGTTTACTTATGACTTCTCTGGTTTTAAACACATATTTCGATGAAATGCAAGATCCAAAGGTTTTGAGAAGTTCATAGGTATAAGAATAAAGTAGAAAACCAGACGTTGGAAGTATTAAGGTTCTTCAAAATAATCGAAGATGTAGATACTTATGCTAGGCATTCCGTCATAGCAATAATAAGAATATTATTTCTCTCATAGGTCACTCATCCATGGGTGCGTTGCTTGATGAGTAACCTCAGCCCGAGAGTTACTTCGGTTTCCTCGTAAACGGTGACAGTGAGGTTTGCATCATGGCATTGATGATCCTATGTCATGACCCATATCCAACACAGACGGTATTGTTCGTTCTAGCCGAAGCCGTACAGTTTTGTCCTCCAGAGTGAACCGGACCTGACCAGAGGCCACTTTCTAGGTGGTCACCCATCCCAGAATTTCCCTTGCTCGAGCACACTTAACTATGGAGTTCTCGAGCTCCTATAGTGCAGGTTCATTTAAAAGACGCCTCTGTATTGAAGAGTGGTATCATTCCATTTATAGTATAAATATGCTCTTTTTCGGAATGTATTACGATGATTCCCCATTGTTCTAGAGTGAGTCCCAAAGACTCAAGAGGTGGCCCCCACGGATTAAATAAGTGGCCCCACCCTTCGGTGTTGCACTTTGTTCCGGGCACTTTATTCCATGAGCAAGGATCGAGTCCCGACATCCTCCCCACCTTTTGAATACGTTCTTGCTTGCACCCAATGTCGGGCCCCGGTTCTTGCTCACGGAATAAAGTGCCACATAGAACAAAGTGTCATGCCGAATGGCATGGGCTATTTCTTGAATCCGTGGGGGCCACCTCTTGAGCCGTAGGACCCACTGTAGAATAATGGGGAATTTTCGGAATACATTCCGAAAAAGAGCAAATCAGAACTATAAATGAAATGATACCACTCCTATAACATAAAGACGCCTTTTAAGTGAACCGGCTCTATAAGATCTTAAGAACTCCTTAGTTAAGCGTGCTCGAGCCAGGAAAATTCTGGGATGGGTGACCTTCTGGGAAGTGGCTCCTGGTCGGATCCGGTTAGCTCCGAAGGACAAAACTGTGCGGTTTAGTCCAGAGCGGACAATACTGTCTGTGTTGAGAGAAGGGCGTAACATAATGATATCAGAACTGGTCCTTCAATAGTAAGTCTTTGGATCGAGGACAAACCTTTGTTCAAAGGTGGGGAGGATGTCGGGCCCCGGGCTCACGGAATAAAGTGTCATAACGGAACAAAGTGTCACGCTAATGGGCGGGGCCCACCTTTTGATTCTGTGGGACCCACTGTAGAACAATGGGGAATTTTCGGAATACATTCTGAAAGAGAGCAGATTAGAACTATAAATGGAATGATACCACCTATAACACAGAGCCGCCTTTTAAGTGAACCGATATTACAGGAGCTTGAGAACTCCGTAGTTAAGAGTGTTCCAGCCAGGGAAATTCTAATATGGATGTAACATTTCAGAAAATATAAAATATTATTTTTGGAATTTAATATTAAAATAATATATTTCCCGAAAACTGCCCGATTTGCGAAATTGGGTTTTCGAAAAAGGGTATAAATATATACCAATAATTGTGAAATAAATAGAAATTAAAATGATTTATTCATTTAATAATATATTTAAAGGATTTGGCATTTTAAAAATTTTTATATCCAGTTTTGATAAAAACCCGATTAGTGCACCGCTAATCGCGATTAAACCAAATCCGTATTTCTACAGTTTTTCATGGCTAGTGCACCATTTCATGTTGCATTTTAGTTACATGTTATTTTCTTGTGTTGGTTTGGGTATTTTATGGTTTGGTTTTAAAAGAAATGAGAAAAGAAAAGAGAAAAGGGTAAAAGGGTAAATAGATGAAAGAGTGGGTGAGAATAAGAGAGGAGAGAGAGAGGGGCTGCCTCATTTTCACCCCCCCATCATTTTCTTCTCCTTCTTCTTCCCCACTTCCCTCCACCTTCACCCCATGGTATCATCTCAAAATATCCATCAAATCCCTAAACCTCTTTTACAAAAATTGATCACCTCCTTCTCCTCTACACATTGGACCAAGAAAAGTTAGATTTTGACAATCTTGAGGAGATAGGGTTTTTCTTGAATTGCATCCATGAGGTATAATTTCTACCATTTAGATAATTTTAAGTTTCTTTATATTCTAGTTAGTTAGAAATGGGTTTAAAATGTGGATTTGTTAACTTGGAACATCCTAGTGAGGGTTTGAGTGAAATTGTGGATTGATGATGTTTTGTGGCTGTCAATGAGACTTTTGAGGTGATTCTTGACCTGGACCATAGCTTAGAAACCAAAATATGGATTTAGGAATTGATTATGTCGGTTTTATATTGATTTGTGAGGGTATATGGAAATCTGGAGTAACCTGGGGGCACTAAAAATTATTTAGCAAACGCAGTGACACATGCAGGAACCCAGGAAGCTACCACAGAGACCCGAGACCCCAACTCCACCAAATGGCCGCAGATTTAATCATTCTGGCCGCAATTTGCGGCCAGAGTAGGGTGGAATTGATCCATGTTGGTTCCAGGGCTTTATTTTCAGTAATTTAGACCCTCCATATGTGCAGAATTGACCAATTTGGCCTAAGGTAAAATTTGGGAGCACATCGGGGTGTTTTTGGCTATGTTTTCCGTATTTTGAATGACGAGTTTTGATATTTGGATTTGTATTTGGTTGTTGAATGTTTGTACATCAACGACTAGGGGTAATTTGTCGTGTTTTGCACGCGAAGCTATAGGTTTTAACCTATGAGCGAAACGTGTGCCGTTTTGGTTTTCCGCCTTGATTTTAACACGCATTGTGATTGTTTATTATTGTAGGTACCTTCACGTAGATTCCGAGGCGACGGAGTGTGGCGTTATCGACTTCAGCAAGCAAGAAGCAAGGTGAGTGGATTTATATCTACGGGGGAAGTCAGGTGGATGGCGTATAGCACCCCCGCAAAGTTTTGGTGGAAACCGATTTGTAGCTTATGGTTAAGAAAACCTAAATTTGGAAACTAGGGTTAGAGTTTGCTGATAGTTAGTGAAACCATATTAGAAATTAAGGATAGTTAGAAGTGATATAATACGGCTAATATGTGATGACGGTATTTGAGGATGATGTTTGACGATATTGCCGTTTAAGATACTATAGGACTAGATATTCGACGTAGATGTGTCATCCGAACTATACATATTTCTAAACTGAAGAGTTGTATGCATCTTTTAAACAGATACCTTGAGGAACGTTATGGAATTTCAAATGATATCTTTTCCTTAAAAACACCGTAACCCTTATTTTAAAAACTACGGCTCGCTCTTTAAAAATTTGATTGTATGGTTCGGGTGTGTATGTTAGATTAGATACTTATACTTTTAGTAGAGATAGAATGTTATGTAAACTCGACTTGATGTGAGATATAAATGCGACGAAAGAATATAAGACGGATATGATGATATGACGATGTTTTGGTATATGGATGCGAGTCGATTGAGATGGTTGATACCTTTTCAGTCCCCTGATATAAGATCGTTATAGATGTGACCTGGGACATATGAATATAGTTACATTTATATATGTTGTGAACATGTATGATATGCCATACGTGACGTTAGGTCCGTACCTCCCTCATTGTCATAAAGGTTGATAGGATCCCTAATGTTTTAAATGCCGCCGTACGATGATCTTTTCCATACGTGATGAGTTTGATTTTATGATTGATCCATACCCTTGACTAGAGAATACCGTACGATGGATTATACCGTACGTGACATTGTGTGGCTGGATGCCGATTGATTGATTTGCCGACTCGATCATGTCAGATACGTATACCCGTCAGTATTTGTATATGATTACCTTATGCTGCATTCATATTATTCTCATTGCATTGCTTATATCTATGCTAGTACACCTGCACCATTATCGATGATGCGTATGTTACACTTACACAGATCTGCCGGCTCACACATTTTATCATCGATAATTGCCATGTCACTACACAGTAGGGTTGCTGCATCATGATATGCATATTATACACTCATGCTTGCGTATATACCACTTATACACCCATATTGGTGCACATATATAGTGATACATCTATACTTATGCATATACATATGCACCTTTATACGATGTTGTATTTGACTTGGAGAAATTGGGAACCGCAGTATATATTTAAAAACATGATTCATTTTAAAAGAGCGGGTTTCCCTGAAATTGTCGCATCACTGTTCCATGTTGCATAATTTACTTGCTATTGTTGCATATGCACCTTTATACGATGTTGTATTTGACTTGGAGAAATTAGGAACCGCAGTATATATTTAAAAACGTGATTCATTTTAAAAGAGCAGTTTTCCCTGATATTGTCGCATCACTGTTCCATGTTGCATGATATACGGATATGCTTATATTTCTATCATATGTCGCATACATCATGCTTTATGATTTTACGCATTGAGATATGCTGTTTTCATGAGATTTCTGGATTTGAGAACCGTGGCGATTTCAAAAGAAAGCATGTACTATTTTAAAAACCCGGTTTCTCTTGATATGATATTTCAGTGCGTCCACCATGTGTTTTCTCGGTTCTGAGAGCGACATGTGAAACCCGATTCGAGGAGGCGGATGAGGCCGATTGCGGGTATATGGTGGACCCGGTATGGTACCCCGAGGCAAGAAAGGGATGCTGTGTATATAGACGGTGAGCCTGGCACAGGGATTACTACCTACCGATGATAGTATTTGGTCCCGGCGGATATCCGGAGGATACCGACCGGAGTCGAGAGATGATATGGGCCGATCCGGACTGACGGAGCCCATGGGCCGATCCGGACTGACGGAGCCCGAGATATGAGGATTTACGTGTCGATACTGGACACGGGTTTCATGATGTTTTCGGATGTCGATGTTGGATACCCAGGTTCCATGATTTTGATGTGTCGCGAGGGACACCGTTGATTTATATCCTCATACTTTCATGCACACTCTTTTATGATATTTACGTGCATACAGACATTGATTATATGGTTGGACGAGATCCACATGCATACATACCTTGATTATATGGTTGGACGAGATTCACATGCATACATACCTTGATTATATGGTTGGACGAGATCCACATGCATACATACCTTGGTTATGGTTGGACGAGATCCATATACATACATTGATTATATTGTTGGATGATATCCACATGATGATTGACATTGGTATTAGTGTTGGCACATATACGACCCGGTCACCCTAGATATCATAGTATTACCTTTATGATATAGTTGACCTAGGAGTCGTTGTTTATTCGATTTCTATCTGTTGATATTTTTCTACTCACGAGTTGGCAACTCATCCCCGTTGTGCCACAGTTCTTGCAGGTTGACCGCACGGATCAGTAGCGGCATGCTGGCACACAGCTTCATTTGGGTGTTTTGCATTGATAGGTGGGGCATTTGTATCGTACCCACTCTTGTATTTATATTTTCATATTGTATCTAGTCGACTCCATCAATCAAACTTAGTAAATTGTATAAGTAATGAGACTTAGTGGGATTGTGGTTGCGAGACTTAGAGCGAGCGATTTTCCGCTACTTGTGGTTTGATGTCTTGTTTATTTATTTATCTTTTGTGGTGAACTTCGCCGTTGGGCATCGTATACTTATATATATTGTCTTGCATGGTTGTGATCCGCCGGTTGGCGAAGAGCTAGCTCCCGCTTAGGGATGCCTTTATTATCATCTTGTATTATGGTTTTGGATCAAAATATACAAAGGAGGTGCTGCCCAAATTTTTAAAAGACGAAACACGTTTTCAAACTTGTAAATTTCACGTGTATTTTTATGTTCCTTTTCTATGCATCGAGAAAACTTGATTTCATTATACCTTTATTTCAAAACTTCACCTCCTTTATTTTCTTAAAAAGGTTTAGATTTCTGGGTTTCAGCTTACTTGAATTCCGTTACGCCTTTAGACGTTGCGTGATTCAAGTGCTGGTCACGAGCTAATACTTCGAGTCGTGACAATAGATGACCTCCTGGGAAATGGCCCCTAGTCGGGTCTGGTTCGCTCCGAAGGACAAAACCGTGCGGTTTAGTCCAGAGCGGACAATACCGCCTGTGTTGGGGGTGGGGTGTGACACCCTACTTGCTACTGCTGCTAGTCATGACTATGAGATCTGGCACGTGGATGAATATAACATCTTTCTAATGAGAATTTAGAAGTTAGCGTGTGTATGACTCTGCCAAAGAGTTGTCGTAGTCAGTGGGAGCAGCGGAAGGTGTGCAAGTTGCTTATGTCTATTTATAGACTAAAGCAAGCATAGCGAAGACGGATCATTTGTTTTGATGTGACAGTCAAGGTGTTTTACTTCATCAAAATAACAGACGAACCAGGTAAGAAGAATATGAGGAGTATAGTCATGGATGTGTTAGTTATATGTATGCCCTAGAGGCCATTACTGTACATACGATATATATTGTAATGGATGCTTGAACATATATAGGGAGGACTTTCTTACTCGACATGATAGTATGCTATCTGGTTGTACTTTATCTTAACATATACTCTGATTGTCTCTATGTTACATGTTGATAAAGCCCATAGGATATGTACTCGACTTCTGGGACTATGATGAGATCATACTAGTGGGGCCACGGTAGTCGACGAGTACATCGTATAACTGTTCCTAATCGAGGGTGTATCGAGACAGGGCATCGATACACCAGAGTAGACTAGCGTATACGCATCTTGACCTATATGATGGGCGATGGATGATCCCATATCTATCGGTGTTTGACATCAAGGATGGTGTACGGGTGCTCAGTGGAGACTGGGTATACTGGACGGACTCGCCGAGAACTCCTAGATGGTATTATACCTCACGTCAGATGGCAGTTCTCCAGTGACACTGGTACAAAGTAGTCTGTTGACCCGAGATCGTCATAGAGTCTTGTGTGATTCCCACTATACTTTGATTTCCATCATACCACGTCCAAGAGGGCGTGCAAAAAGGTGGCTTTTGGGTACAGTCCCGAATCACATGGAGGCAATGAGCGATAGGAGGGGATTCGACTCTCCCGGTATAGGGAGTTGATGTTGTGTTGTGTTCGATTGGTTATAACTGGAAATTCCTGGCCAGGGTTGCTGAGATTTACTGGTAAGTGTTATCAGTAGTTTCTTGAACTGTTATAGACCTTATATCGACACGACTTATCAAGCTACTGGGGTCTGACGTTTAACACCCCTAGACGAGATATGCGACATATCAGATGACGAGACCGGACTGTACGGGAGTGTTACTGATTGGATTCGCAGGAGAATGTACATGCTTGCTTGTTAATCTTCTGATCACTCATTACATGGGTGGCTGTTACGTTTAGCTGACCGCTTGCAGCTTGTGGGTGTTTGATATGATCATCACCTACTGCCGGCGTATTGACGATTCTTTAGAGTCCTACACAGAGGTTTCTTGACTCAGGCAAAACGGAGTAGGGGCACATATGTGATATGTGCAGGACCGAGGATAATGCGATATGAGATACCGTATTCTATTCTCATGATATTTGATATAGCCGGATTGTCGGATCAAGTGTTGATTCGATAATTTAATGTATAATAATATATATGATATATTTAATTACATTAACTAATATTAGCTCACTAAAAGATTCTTTTTCTCACTCGGGTAATACATTGATATATATGCGATATATGTTAATTGTATTATTTTATTTTGTTACAATAAATATTATATATGTGATATATAATATTGTAATATGATATGATTACTAATGCAACATGATTTGTGGAGATTAAACAAGATTAGGGTTTGTTTTGGGTTAGTTCCTTCTTGATGCTTCTAGAAGGTTTCTTTTTGTTTTTGCTAAGATATTTTTAAATGACTCATGCTTTAACCCAACCCAAACCCTAGCCCTAGTTAAATCTCTACAAAGGTTTAGTCAACCATGGTTGCATTATTCATCATGATTATCTTTTCATTATTCATCACAAAAGGATCACTATTCTTCTTCTTCATCTTTGAGCTTCATTGAAAAGCTTTCTAGCTTTTTGCCAAGTGATGAAAATGAGTGAGAAATAGAAAATAAATGAGAGCAAAAATCTTACTTCATCATCCTCATCTATCCTTGCCCTTTAGATGAGGGTGTTCACTTCATTTAGAGAGTGAGAGCTTGAGTTAATGAAACTTCAAGGTAGATCATCTTTGTTATCGAAGATCGGAAGTAAGCTTGCATCTTTCTCTTCGTGGAGCCTCTTGAGAGTCCGGAACACGATGATCGCAGCGAAGGAACCTCAACACGGAGCTTAAGAAGTGAAGGACCGGATCTACAAAGGTTGTAATCCTTCTCACTTAGTGTTAAAGTGTTTAACATGCTTGTTTTCGCCTAATCTCTAGTTTAAAGATCCGACTTTGGGTTGTTCGGCACGGCTAATTTTTAAATCGGGCATGGTTGATGCCTCGTAGACCCTTGTGCGTATGCCTAGCAACCCTACAGGATGATATACTCCAAATATGAAGTGATGTTTCTACACTACAATCGGTCAAATTTTGGTCGTCACAGATGTTTTTCCACATAGGATCTAGATAATATATCAGGAATTCTGGTAACTAGATCTATGTCGTTAGATCTCGATTTGGAAAGTGTTCTAATTTGGGTATTTGGACACCACTGCAGTGTAAGAACATCACCCTATTTAGAGTATATCATCCATTACTATACTCCTCGTATCCATCTTACCTGGTTCGTCTGTTATTTTGATGAAGTCAAATACCTTGACTGTCACATCAAAACAAATGATCTGTCTCCGCTATGCATGCTTTAGTCTATAAATAGACATAAGCAACTTGCAAACCTTCCGCTGCTCCCACTGACTACGATAAACCTTTGGCAGAGTCATACACACGTGCACTTCTAAATTCTCATCAGAAAGACGTTATAGTCATCCACATGCCATATCTTATAGTCATGACTAGTAGCAGTGGCAATAGGGTGTCACGCCCCACCCCTAACAAAGACGTGAAAGTGTACGTTACCACCTACTAGTTTTTACAAGCATCAAGCATGCCATTTAAAAATTTTTCCAGGGTGCTAACTAACACTAACGTAGATCGTTAACTAGATAATTCGGGTTTTAGGTTTGATATCTACTAAACTATAAGAAGTGAAAGATGACAATACCCTCGTAGATTGAGTCCTTCACTTCACATGCTCCGTGTAGTAGTCCCGTGACTCCACTAGGCTCTACTTGAGGGTTTGGACGAGCTTCCTCCGATGACCTTCGTGCCGAAGATGATCCACGTGACGTAGATCATCTTCGGCCTCGAAGACTTCATGCAAGTTCATTCCTTTCATCTTTTGGAGCTACTTTAGAGTCCGGAAGATCGCTACTTGGAGCGAAGGGACTACTACACGGAGCTATTGAAGTGAAGGACCGGACTACAAAGGTTGTATTTCTAGTTCACTTAGTTGTAAAGTAGTTTACACTTTGTATTGTCTAAATCTTTAGTTAAGATTCTAGGGTTAGGATTGTTTAGCATGGCAATTTTTTGAAAATTGCATGGACGATGCCTCCCGAACCCTTGCTGTCGTGCCAAGCAATCCTACAGTGGTATCAGAGCCAAGCTAGAGATTTAGACGATATTTGTAGAATTACTAAATTGAAACAACTCCGAAACGCTCGAAACTAAAACCCAGTTTCTGTCAATTTTTAATGTCGTCGAATTTTTTTTAAGCAACTGCAGAATGTTACATGAGATGTAATATGAACACTGAGCAAATACGAACCAATTCCACCAGATTTGACCCGAGCACATGGCTCCAAAAACCGAGCAGGCCGGCCCAAACTGCTCCATTCTGGTTCGTATTTGTTTAGTGTTCTGGTCTATGGGTTTTGGTGTTTCAGGTGTTACTTATTTTTGCTAAATTTGCATGTGATGTTATCTTTTTGCAAAGGCAATTCGGAGTGTTTCATAGTCGTAATTCTAACTATATTTCGGGTTATTTAGACGGTCTTAAACAGTTCGAACGGATATTAAATACCCACTTTAACCAGCGGAAAATTTTCGAATAGTTGGATTTTTTCCGAGTTAAAGAACATTCAAAAATCAAGCAAGTAATTCGATGGACCCTCTAGAAGAACAAAACATTAACTCGATTCTATGACCGTAAGAACTGCCGCTAAACCCTAGGGTTTGCAGTAGTTCCGCGGCGCCATAGGTGAGGCAAGGGTTGACCCTTCTACGGTTGGTCCATAGGTACTGTGGCATGTTCTGAGTATTTTTAAACCGCGCTCAAATGTTGAGCTTTTTGGGAAATTTTGGGTGTTTGTTGATTCGATCGGAATGTTTAACATTGTCTAGCTATTTGTGAAATATGATACAATATGTGGAATTCATACAGTTAGGCATGAAATCCGAAGTATGTGATATTTCGGGTTTATGATGTCTAAGGTGATTATGGATTCCAAATGTTGTAGTTTGACATTTTCTTTTTTGCGACCGTAAGTGTAATATGTGGTTTATCACCATTTTCGTTGTTATATGTCAACAACAATTGTGATGTGCATATTTACTTACGTTGATGACATATGATGTTATGTGTTGCTGTGATATGTTATATTGGATTGTCGTGTTTGGAATAGCCGGGGGTTTTTATGTGAGATGAGAGTTTTTATTTTCATTCATGTAAAATTCATTGTATGTAATTTTCTTTTATTGGGGCACTTCCGGGTTGAGGATGATGTCACCATTGTTGTATATTATTTACTTTTCCGCATTAGGATAGACCCAAGGAGGGGAGCACAAGTAACCGGGTTCTAGGGTCCAGCGGGAGACCATCTCAAGGAGTCGAGTCCGGATCTCCTAACTCTAGAATTGGTAGGGTTGCTTGCCGCTCTCGTAGGGGTCTAGGGATATGGGTTTGGATATTCATCACGACCGTGGAATCTGTGTTTTATACCGGCTTAATTTAAAACACGGAATTCCTAATATATCCAATATTTCATATGTTATCTTCTGCTTATGATATTCTGTGATGTGATCACTTTATATGTGTGAGACGAATGCTTTAATATTTTATATATGATATATAATAAACGTTGCTTATGTTTTGCATCCGCGCTAGTCCCGCCCCGCTATACCGTTAGTTAAGTAACCTAACGGTGCATAACGGGACACTGTGGTGAATGCGGATGGCATAAGCGTACGTTGTATTTTCATTTCTTCTGTAATGCTTAGGAAGCATAAATGCTGGGACTTCATTAATAAGATTAATGAAAGAAAAGAAACCTAAAAGATATTGTAGAATCAAATTTTCAAAAAGGGTAGCTCTAGTTTTTGCTTTACATAGCGGTATTCCTTATAGAATATCCAGCACCTCATTCGATGAGGAAAGAGCCGAGATTCCTTCACCGGGAGTGACCTCTTTAGTGAAACTAGCAAATGCTACAACCCACTCGGTTTTTTCTTTTGATTGCTTCTATAGTTCTTGCTTTGCGTAGAGGTATTTGTGAAATATCCTGCACCTTATTCGATAAGTAAAGAGCCGAGATCTCTTCATCGGGAGTGACCTCTTTAGCAAAACTAGTAAAAAGCTAAAAAACACTCCTTTTCAAAAATCACTTGATTCTACAACGATATCAAGTTCATTACGCTCATGGTTTTCAAAAACCTGCGTAGCCCTCCGTCATTTCAGATAAAGACTATTTAGTATTCGTGCTGCGTTTGTTGGCCTTTGTCAAGGCTTAGTGTGTGGTAGCTGACTAGTACTTATCTGTTTATGCATATGATGCGATTGCATTAGGGTAGTCGTACGACCCTGTTAGCATTTGTCAAGGGTCGTACGGGTGGGTTCAATTCAATTAGGAAATGACGGGTTGAACTTGACTAGCATCCTATGGTTTGTTGGCCTTTGTCATGGTCATAGGAAGTTAGGGGAAAAAGTATTATCGGGAATTTCAAGTGTTGAAATTTGCAATGAGATTGCATACCTTCTATGAGATAGTTGGATCCCGATACCCACTGCCAGTAAGAGTTACTCCTAGGAGAGTTTTACACATGACAATTAGCCGATCAAGTAGGTGTCTAGAAAGATGTTAACGGGGTTACGCCCCTGAGAAAATGAGGTTTATTCTAATTAGGTCCGTGCGAAAGCACGGGGAACCTCCCTCAAAATACCGACACTGGCCTGACCGAAAGATTGGAGAACTTGTAAGGTGTAATTAATCCCGGCTAGTCTTACCTTTTAGAGTTTGAAGGAAGATTTGATAAAAACAGTGGGAGCCATCCTGATTAGATAAGATAATAAACTAATCTAATCTTGCAAGAGCATATGTTAAAGTGTTTTCTTCTCTCTCTCCAGGTAGAGACTATGTCAGGCCTTAATCAAGATAATAATATGGATGTATTGACCGAACCCGCTTGTTATGCTGAGCAGGGAAACGTTGGTTCCGTTCTTTTTTATAATTGTTATAAGACTGAGCAGGAAATAGGGACATATCCGGATTCCCACGCCACCCAAACGAAGAATGAGTATGTTGATGCATCTTCTTCGGGTGTGTTAGTCATCCATAACTGTTTCTCAGTACACTCTACCTCCTGGGTATTAAATACAAGATCGGGATCTCACATATGTAATATGTTACATGGGCTAAGGTAAGGTAGAGAACTGGGAATAAGTGATCATTCCGTACAAGTAGGGAATGGTGCAAATGCTGCAGCCAAAGCAGTTGGCGAATATCACCTTGTATTACCAAATGGTAATACATTGATTCTGAACGAATGCTATTACATACCGACCCTGATATGCAATCTTATATCAGTTTCTTTATTAAGTAAAGAAGGATATAATTTTATAGTACATGATAATATTATGAACATCTTCCTTAATCAAAAGTTGATTGGATCAGGCTCGCTGAGTAATGGCATATACATTCTAAATCAAACCATAGTTCTTAACGTACAAAACACACACAAGAGAAAGAGTTCAGAAATGAACGAATCTTTCTTGTGGCATTGTAGACTAGGTCATATCAATGCGACACGACTAGCTAAGCTACATAAGGATGGATATTTGAATCCGTTCGTATTATCATCTTATGAAACTTGTCATTCATGTCTCAAAGGAAAGATGACCAAAACTTCGTTTACTGGACATGGAGAAAGAGTTACGGAACTTTTGGGACTGATATATAGTGATGTATGCGGTCCCATGTTTATACATGCTAGGAATGGTTTCTCATACTTCATTACGTTCATTGATGATCTCTCAAGATACAGACATGTGTTCCTGTTGAAACACAAGTCTGAAGCTTTTGAGAAATTCAAAGAATATAAGCATAAAGTTGAGAATAAAATAGGTAAAAGTATTAAAATCCTACGATCTGATTGAGGAGGAGAAAACTTGAGCAATGAGTTCCTGGACTATCTAAAAGAGAATGGGATTCTCTCTCAGCTTACTCCTCCGTATACACCACAACACAACGGTGTATCGGAGCGGAGGAATTGCGCCCTATTGGATATGGTGCGCTCTTTGATGAGCACCGCTGAGTTACCTATTTCCTTTTGGAGTTATGCGCTTGAGACAGCTGCATACCTATTGAATCAAGTTCCATCTAAATCTGTACCTACCATGCCATATGAGATATGGAGTAGGAGGAGACCATGTCTTAAACTAATTAAGATATGGGGTTGTCCGGCCTATGTCAAAAGGCAAAATCCGGACAAACTCGAGGCACGGTCAGTTCTTTGTAAGTTTGTGGGATATCCTAAATATTCACATGGATATCTATTCTACCACAGCGAGGAATAAAAGGTGTTTGTTTTTCGATATGCCACCTTTTTAGAAAAGGAATTTCTTGCAAAAGAAATTAGTGGCGAAAAGGTAGAGCTGGAAGAAGTTCCAGCAGCACAAACTATAACTGAAGATTTAGTGGAACTAGAGGATTCGATAGTCCCCAAAGAATCTCAGCCTCTCCGCCGATCTAGTAGGGTTCCTCATCCACCTGAGAGATACTACGGTTTTCGCATTGATGGTGGGAGCGAGTATTGCATCATGGAAGATGATGATCCAACTAGCATCGAGCAGACCCTCAAGAGTGGGGACTCTGTGAAATGGCTGGATGTAATGCGATCTGAGATGGAATCCATGTACAACAACAAAGTATGTACTTTGGAAGATGCTCCTAAAGAGGTAAAACCCATCAGGAGCAAGTGGATCTTCAAGAAAAAATTTGGTGTAGATGGAAAAGTTGAGACTTTCAAAACTAGACTTGCAAAAAGTTTTCGTCAACGACCAGGTGTGGATTATGATGAAACCTTTTCTCCAGTGGTTATGCTTAAGTCCATCCGGATCCTACTTACCATTGCTGCATATCATGACTACGAACTCTGGCAAATAGATGTTAAGACCGCCTTTCTAAATGGTGATTTAGAAGAGAGCGTGTACATGACTCAGCCAGAGGGCTTCGTGGACAGTGGGAGCAGCGGGAAGGTGTGCAAGCTGCTTAAATCCATCTACGGGTTGAAGTAGGCGTCGCGGAGTTGAAACATCTATTTTGATGTCATAGTCAAAGAGTTTGACTTCGTAAAAAATGTAGATGAATCTTGTATATACAAGAAGGTGGCAGAGAGTAAAATTGTCTTCCTCGTATTATACGTGGATGGCATACTCTTGATAGGAAATGATGTTCCTATGCTGCACTCAGTCAAGCTCTTCTTATCACAAAGATTCTCAATGAAAAATCCAGATGATGTTTCCTACATCTTGGGGGTTAAGATCTATAGAGATAGATGTAGACGGATACTGGGATTGTCCCAATCCAGATACATTGACACCATACTAAAGAAGTTTAGTATGGAAGAATCCAAGCATGGGAATTTACCCACGATCTCAGGACTCACTCTCTCCAAAGAGATGTTTCCCAAGACTGATTTGGAGAGAACTCGCATGCAAGGGATACCCTATGCTTCAGCAGTAGGCTCTATCATGTACGTGATGCTATGTACCAGACCCGATGTAGCATACTCACTAAGTGTAGTGAGTAGGTATCAAGCAGATCCAAGAGAGTCATTGGACAGCTGTGAAGAACATTCTCAAGTACTTGAGAAGACTTGTTCTCCGCCGAATACAGAGACGCGACCGCGTAGGTTCGTCTTGCCTGAATTTGGGGGCAGATGCTATTTGGTTTTATCCGTCCATCTCTCCGAAGATGCTAAGTTGATTTATGGCACCGTGTATCAGAGGTTTAGACGGATACGGCTGTTGTAGCAGACTTCGTCAGATTCCCCCTCGTTTGAGGGGTTTTTGATTGTGGGGATGCTCTTCCCTGCAGGCGCAAGCCCCTGCAGTTAATTACGCTACCGCATCGCGGTAACCACTTTCTCCTTCTCCAGATGGTCACTTCGTATCGTTTGTGTTTGTTTTTATTTTTGGTTGCCCATGCATTGTATACGGAGACTAATTTATGTTGTCGCCCGTAGGGCATGGATTAGTCCAAATCCGTATTTTCTTAGATTTGGGTTTGGGTTGGGTTTAAGGATCGTTAATCTCATTTGAGAGTAAGATCAACTTAAACGTTTGTTAAGGATACATTAGTCTAATTTTAGACTAAGATCGAATTAACGTTTTTTAAGGACACGTTAGTCTAATTTTAGACTAAGATCGACTTAACGAGATCATTTAAATCCAACCAAAAAGCATTTGGACTCTTTTGTTTAAGTTTAGGAACTTTGCGTCCATAGTTAGTTTAAGGACATCTCGGTCCAGTTTAGAGACATCATAGTCTGTAAAGTTTAAAGACATCATAGTCCATGAGTTTAAGGACCCCACAGTCCATGGTAGTTTAGAGACATCATAGTCTGTAAAGTTTAAGAACATCATAGTCCATGAGTTTAAGGACCCCACAGTCCGTAAAGTTTAAGGACATCATAGTCCATGAGTTTAAAGACCCCACAGTCCGTAGAATGTCTGGTTGTCGGGACCCGTCACCTCTCTGAAGACGTTGAAGGATTACAACGACAAATATCAGAGGAGTGAAGATATGTACCTTGAACCAATATTGGTTGGGAGATCTATAGTCCAATTTGGGACTAAGATCAAAGATTTATGAGCATATGGGCTCAATTAATATGAATGAGGGTTCTATGGCCACTTTGGGCTCGGCCCACTTAGTTAAAAATGTTGAACATTTAGTAATGTTGAGCATTGGTTTGGATTCTGACAGCCATTTTGTCTTTTACTGAGTGCTGAGCACTCATTGTAGCTTTGGGGCTTTTTTTATAGAACAGTTTATGTTCATTTAGCGCACACATGAGAAGCACGTGGCGCTGAGCGCCAGTCAATGAGCGCATTACGCTTCTGGTGAAGTAGCGCACACGTGAGGAGCACGTAGCGCGCTTGGCGCTGAGCGCCAGTCCATGAGTGCATTGCGCTTCTGGTGAAATAGCGCACATGTGAGGAGAACGTGGCGCGCTTGGCACTAGCGCCAGTCTATGAGCGCAAAGCTCCGGTTTATGAGCGCAAAGTGCTATTTGTCCAGTGGCGTACACATGAGGAGTACGTGGTGCGCTTGGCGCTGAGCGCCAGCGCAAGAGCGCAGAAGCGCATCTGATCAGTTTTATGATCTGAGAAATAAATTCTCGCTTATAAAAGACTTTGTCTCAAGGTTCAAAGAACAAAGTTCTTATTTTATAGGAGATATTTCAATCTCTTATTTTGGTGAAAGGCTTTGCCTTTATGGATCTGTAATTCTAAGAGAATTGAATTATTCCCCCTTTTTATAATGAGATGTTCATGATCTCTTTTTGTAAAAAGACTTTAGTCTTATAGATCTATGATCTGTGAGAAGAATTATGTTCTTCTTCTTTAATGAGATTTTTCTTATCTCTGTTTTTTTTACCTTGAAGAAAAGTTTTTCTTCTACCGAGAGCTTGCTCTTCTTTCTGAGATTTCTCAAAGTTTATAGGGGGTTCCTCTATATGAGACTTGAAGTCTTGGGGCCTTTTTATAGAGCAAGCTGATTTGTTCAATCGGTTAAAAAGATCTTTTCTCTAATTGATTTGGGGATTTCCCCAATCGTTGGATTTTTGATCCAAGGGCTTCTGATATACAGAAGGCAATTTTATTATTTTTAACAAGATTGGAAAATCTTTTCCCATACAGAATTTATTCATTATTTTGGTGATTCTTTTAATCATCATTGGATCATTGATCCAACGGTGCTCTAATATACAGAGCACAACCTTTTTTTCAAGAAAGATTTTGAGGAATCTTTCTTTAACAGAATTTCATTCTGGTCAATCGATAATTTATCATCTTTATTGGATCTTTGATCTGACGGTGGGGTACATTTAGTTCCAGCGCTAGCGCACTTGTGCTTTACACGTGAGCGCTGCCTCAGAGCGCTGGCGCTCTTTGCGCTAGCGTACTTGTGCTTTGCACGTGTGCGTTGCGTCAGAGCGCTGGCGCTCTTTGCTCTAGCACACTCGTGCTTTGCACGTGAGCGCTGCCTCAGAGCGCTGTCGCTCTTATGAAGCACTGCTCATTTCAAATTTTGAAAACTTGAACATAGCTTTACTCTGATTGAGGGAAACAAATGCCCCCCACCGTTGCGCTCACGTGGCTCACACATGAGTGCAGCGGTGGCAGCATCTCCACCATTAGATCAACTTTGAAGTTGAAACGGCTCTCAGTGCCTATAAATAAGGCCTTTGGCCCTTAAGATGACTTCTATTCATCTTCTTTCTTGTTTTCTGAGAATCAATTTCTCCTTTAGAGCATAGCTCTCTATTTCAAGAACTCTCTTAAAGACAGAATTCTGTCAAGTTTTTAGGTAAAAGATCAAATCTTTAAAGAGATTAGTCAATAAACTAGGGTTTCACCCATTAACAGAGCTTTTGCTCTTCTTAGATCATAAATCTTCAAGAAAACCCTTTTTTTTAGGGTTTCTCAACAGAGTTTTGCTCTTGTTAGATCTTAGATCTTTCTTAGGGTTTCCTAACCCATCAGCAGAGGTTTGCTCTTTTCAAATCAGATAGATTTATTAATCTTTCATGAAAACTCTTAGAGTTTGTTCATAGATCTTGAAGATCTCAGAATTTTAATTCATTAAAAATTTTATTTTAAGTTTTCTGATGGGTTATTTCATCATTTTTACAGAGCAAGGCTCTTGAGAAATTTTTATTCCTATCATCATCAGAGTTGACAGATGTCACTCTGTCACAGAGCGCCGCTCTAAAGGGGAGATCTACTCCTTGGCCCGAGGGGTTCTCATTGAATGAGAATCTTTTGAGGATTTTCTCATTTAATGACAGTCTCATCAAATGATGAGACTGTTTCATTAATGATGAACTGTCATCTAAATTATGTGGGTCTCCTTTGGTCCCTTTTCACTGTATTGCAATGTGGTACGAATTTAAAGTACCTAGTGATGGAACTTAATCTGTAGTATTGGCGGTTGAAAATTTGTTCTTTTCCGCGCAGGTACTATTTCTTTCGACACTTCCTTCCTGTTCGTCCGTTCGGAAGGCGGATTCCTCGAAGCGCCCGTAGACCGAGAAGTTTTTGCACTGATCAAAGACCATGATCCAGAGCACAATAATCTTCATCTATGGTGAACATGGTATAACCAAATCATCAGGGATCGGAGGAGCTTTTATTCCGCGGTACCCTCGGTTCCCATTTTGGCAATCCCTTACGCCGACCCACCCCCGGTGAACTATGCCGTGGAGGAGGTTAATTGGACTTCAGATGGTCTCCTTCAGCCTTCTTTGGCTGCGATACCCGTACAGCCTCCAATGGCAATGGATATCCTAGGGCGGCGTATATGCCAGGGTGAGTCGTGCCCTTAGGGATAACCATACAATATAGGCTTGACTCCCCGTCACCCAGCCGGATATTTGCAGTGGGCCCGGTACATTCTGTCCGCCAAGAGGTTGCAGTTGCTGAGGCTCGGGTTGTATCCCGCAGTTTACGTTTCTCTCTTTCAGTACTCCACGCCTCCTACATGGTGGGTAAAAGCCTTTTTGGAACAATGGAACGTTTGAACTCACACCTTTCTTTTGATGGACCGGGAAGTCTCCATCTCTTTAGAGGAGTTCACGGAGATCTCTGGCTTGCCTGTTAGAGGGGAGCATTATGAGGAACTACTTCCTCATTATGAGTACGTCTTTGCCGCCATGTCGATGATGATGGGCCTTACCCCGGACAACGCCATTCAACATCAATCACCAAGTTTGATTAAGGTGTTGAATATCTACGATGGCCTATTTCTCGAGTCTGGGAGCCGTTGGGTTAATTTTAAGGATTTTATCGCTCATTTTCTCCACTCGGAAGTACTGTCGAAGGAAGCCGTGAAGTTCGCCAAACTTGACGATCCTTTTGGCTTCGGTTTGGGCAACCTGCTGACGGCGGAGGCGGACCAGAAGAGTTTCTTTCTCCCCGACACCCCGGTCGTCCCTTTTGCAGAGCTTGCAGCTCCTGGGATCGATGAATAAACGTTCTTTTTGGGGTTTCTCGGGCTATGGCTGACCTGGTTTGCGCTTCCAATGCACCCTCGCCGTATGAGGCCGTCCGTCTTCTACCCAGCGCATCGAATGGTTATTGGGGTGAAAGTGGCCGTCGGGGTCTCTGGTTTAGCCCATTTGTATCACGGCCTTAGCCTAGCGGCAGATACTACTCAACCGGGGGTGCATTCCATGAACTTCTCAATGCATTACTTCACCTCGTGGCTCGAGTTGCATGTGCTTGGTACTTTTGGAATTCACAAAATGCCCTTTTTTAATGAAAGATATAACTTTCTTCGACTGCTGCAGCTGGTTGACGCTTCTATTTTGTAACCGACTCCACGAGAGGCTTGGGGCTTGCTCCTTTGCCCGCGTACCGTTGGGGATGGCATGACCTTTGTTGACAAGGTCTTAAGTATCGGCAAAGAATCCGCAAAGGCGGTGCAGCCGCTGCGGGACACCTTTAAAGATGGTGCCTCTACCTTGAAAGCTCGGGAGATTCTCCACCTATATTTGATAAGGCCGGGCTTTCTTGTGTTTAGGTAGAATGATGCAGCATTGTTTATGAGATACAACCCGCATCGTTTCGCCCAACAATCTAGCTACAATCAGGGTGTTTCGCTTGGGGCTTTCTAGCTGAGCCGCCCGCCACAGAAGAAGGCATCCGCAGCGCATTACACCATTTCATGAGGCTCAACACCGGTTCTAACTTTTTTATCAGTGAGCCAAGCTGCGTCCCAAAGGTGTTGAACGTGTACGTGGTGTGGTACCAGCATGCGATGGGTGCTGTCATCAGGGAGGAAAAGAAGTTGTTTCTTGATCGTAAGGGTGCAGCCCCTGCTGGTAATCCAGCTATTCCATTAAGCAACGGACCGTCGTTCGTCCTCTTTTAAGAGAGGTTGGTGCGGTTGTGGTACCATGTGAGATGCCTGAGCTGCCGCTACCCCGTGCTCCCGTGAAAGAGGTAACTGTGGCGTCTCCCGAGTCTGGTGTGGGTTCAGATATCGAGACTCGTCGTCCAAAGGTGCCCACTAAGCATAAGCTTGTGCTAGCGGCTACGGGCACTCGCTCGCAGAAGAGAAAGAAGTCAATACTCTCTGCAGATGTTGCATTCGGCCAAGAGCCTCATGCTCCTTACAGCGAGGGCATAAGTGAATATGGGACCAACGAAGGCTTATTTATGGTGCCGGATGATACTGATTTGGAGGCCGCCATCGCAGCTTCCGAGCGACTAGTTAGCCACAAAGCAGGACTGATCATCCTCGCATAGTCAGGTATACTTCCGCCGTATCTTTGTGTGGTTTCATCACACACATTTTTTTATCATGCTTTGACTGACACTTCTTTTTCAACAGGCATCTCCACTAAAGAAGCTCTTGCGGCTTCTCTCAAGACTTTCAAAGAGGAAGAGAGGCTTCGCGTTTCCTTGGGCTTTGGTACATTTCGGCTCACTGTGCCTTCATTCCCATTTTTATGGGTAAACTAACTCTTCTTTTCCATCTTATTGCAGGGGCTATCTCGACTCAGGTTATCCCAAGCGCAGTGCCAACTTCGTAAGGCAGTGCGGAGACTCTTCCCAGGCAGGCTATAGAAGTCTCAGCCTCTCCGGTATTGCCAAAAGAGGCTTCACTTAAGCAACCGATGACGGACGCCACAACGGCTCCAGAGGTAGCTCCTAGCTCGGACGATGATGTCTCCTTGACGGAGGTCTTAAGAAGATCAGCTCTCACGGCCCAGGCAGAAAGGAAGCGCAGGAGGCGTGCAGCAGGAGAACGTAACACTGCCTTGGCTGTAGGTGCAGGCTTGAGCGCTGCTCCCCCTGTCCCTGCTTCTTCAGAGGGTGCTCCGACCGCCCTGTCTACCGGTCATAGACAGGCGGTATGCGCGGTTCGGGAAGCAATTGAAAAGCTATCCTAAGGAAACGTAATAATGAGTCCTTTTGTCAGAGTTTTAATCTTCAGATTCTCATATACCCTACCCTGCAGGGCCAAGTCCTGATGAGGAGGTGGCAGGTGAGATGACAACAACCACCGAGCCCGAAGTGGCTACTCTTTCTCAGGAGTCCGGGACTGCTCCTATCACCACTCTTTCCACCTGTGGTTCCCTGCCATCGCCTGGCATTGCGAGTTTCACGACGGCCCTCGTGGAATCAGGGGACGAAGCCACGGGCGGCGAAACTATCCCCCCGAATGAGATCGAAGAAGTCGTGATGCTTGGTGATGCTTCCATCACCGTTTTGTATGATGACCTGTCTGGTAGGTCTTGGGTCGTTGCATTCTTTTTGTTTTGCAATCCCTTCTGATGACATTTTGTTCCTTTCAAATGTAGGTGTGGTGAGCGCTGAGGTTGTGACCCCTGAAGAAGCACCACCAGCTGCTGTTTTGATGGTCGCTGCCCCTTCGTCTCCTCTTATATCCTCTCAAATGCTGGAAGGTATGGGTTTGCGATCAATTTAAATCAGGGACAGCATCTTTCGTGTACTGACTATGTATCATCGTAACCTTGCAGGAGTTCTCTTAGATCATCTGTATCAAGTGTTGAACCCGCACTTCTCCTTCCAGTTGGAAGTTAGTCTGCCTGTTGGTGCCGGTGAGTATAGCTTTCTAAACCGACGTTCCTTCTTTTCTTAGATGGGCGACCCGACCGTTGTTAATTTTGAGTTGATTGCAGCACTACAAATTGGAGGAGGGGATGAGGGAATCATCACGCCACCAGTACTCCCAACTTTGCCCCCTGTCATAGCTGGTCGTAGCTGGTATAGTAGACTCTATTGTTCATGCATTTTCTTTATCTCTTGAGCCGACATCTGACTATGATTTGTTTTGCAGCGGTCGCACCGACTCCAGCTCCGTTCGAGTCTCGCATCACCATGCCGGCAGGCCCCTTTTCTAGACGTTCATCTTCAAAAGGCGCTGTGACCAGTCTGCGTATGTTGAGCGAATACATCGAGGTGCTTGACGCGGAGGCCCCTACATTCGCTGCAGATTTTGCTGTCGAGGTTAATCCAATGTTGGCGATGCTTGTGAACTTCCATAACGAAGGCGTCGTTGAGTCTTGGGTTAACTACTGCAGAAAGATTGAGGCCTGCCTGCATGAGCTTGAGCTTAGGCGTCCTGCTCCTGAGATTTTGGCTTTTAACTCCCAGCAGGCTGCGTGGGTATAGCAGAGCGTGTCCTTCCTCCACCATTTTGAACAAGAAGCGACCTTGAGGCGGAAGGAACGCTAAAAGGCTTCAGGTGAATCTGCTCGGCTGCGTGCCTAAGTTGAAGCGAATACCTCGCAACTGAGAGCCGTCTTTGATAATTTGTAGCGATGTATTTTAGACAGGCTGGCATTGAGGTGGAAGCTCGACTTCATTGAGCGGGTTACGCAGAGTCGCGAAGCTGCCCAATGGGAAATCGATGAGAAGGTTTCATCGTGCTTGTAGCAGCGGGCTTGAATTGAAGCGGAGCTGGCCGCGGCGGCCGATCATGAGAAGGAGTTGAGAGGAGTGCGTGAACAGCTAGCTGATTTATTGAAGACACCTTCTCCTCAGTAGCTGTTTTTGTATAGATTGAACACTTGTAACCTTTGAATATTATGTATCCATTGTTTTATTCTTTCATATGATTCAACTTGTACTCCATTGAATTCATGAATAAAAGATACACATTTTTTTGTTCTATTGTTGCTTTCTTCTTTTCGCTGTGTCATCGCCATATGATTTTAGCAAGTGTGGCCTTTAGATAGTAGAGAACATTTCATCTTAGTCTCCTTGTAGGGTAGCAATGGCTTAGGAAGCAGGTTCAGGTCTGCTGCCTAAGACTTTTCAACTTTATGAGCCGTGAGGGTCTCACAAAGACTTTTCTCCCTACGAGTCGAGAGGATCTCGTAGGTGTATTTTCTCCTTAGGAATCGTGAGGATTCCTAAGTGTGCTTTTCCCTTAAGAGTTATAAGGATCTCACAAGAGAGTTTTCTTCCTTACAAGTCGAGAGGACTTGTAAGTGGTTGTTTCCTTTCTTGTCGATGTTTGACTTAGGAGAGTGTGGCCTGTAGAAAATCTACCTTGACCTCTTTGCGAAGCAATGATGGCTTGGGAGACAGGGTTAGGATCTGCCACCTAAGACTTTTCAACTTTATGAGCCGTGAGGGTCTCATAAAGACTTTTCTCCCTACGAGTTGAGAGGATCTCGCAGGTGTGGTTTCTCCTTAGGAATCATGAGGATTCCTAAGTGCGTTTTCTCTTGAGAGTCATAAGGATCTTACAAGAGAATTTTCTCCTTACAAGTCGAGAGGACTCGTAGGTGATTGATGAGTTGATCTACTCTTGAGTCAAAGCATTGCTTTGACGGGGAGTTCGAGGGTTTACTCTGGCTGTTTCCCACGGAGTTAGAATTGACTTTAGCCGTGTTCTATGAGACCAGGATTTGCTCTAGCCGTTTCCCACGGGGTCAGGATTGACTTTAGCCGTGTTCTACAGGACCAGGATTTGCTCTGGCCATTTTCCATGGGGTCAGGATTGACTTTAGCCGTGTTCTACGGGACCAGAATTTGCTCTGGCCGTTTCCCATGGGGTCAGGATTGACTTTAGCCGTGTTTTAGGGGACCAGAATTTGCTCTGGCCGTTTCCCACGGGGTCAGGATTGACTTTAGCCGTGTTCTACGGGACCAGGATTTGCTCTGGCCGTTTCCCACGGGGTCAGGATTGACTTTAGCCGTGTTCTACGGGACCAGGATTTGCTCTGGCCGTTTCCCACGGGGTCAGGATTGACTTTAGCTGTGTTCTACGGGACCAGGATTTGCTCTGGCCGTTTCCCACGGGGTCAGGATTGACTTTAGCCGTGTTCTACGGGATTAGGATTTGCTCTGGCCGTTTCCCACAGGGTCAGGATTGACTTTAGCCGTGTTCTACGAGACTAGGATTTGCTCTGGTCGTTTTCCACGGGTCAGGATTGACTTTAGCCGTGTTCTACGGGTCCAGGATTTGCTCTGGCCGTTTCCCACGGGGTCAATATTGACTTTAGCCGTGTTCTACAAGACCAGGATTTTCTCTGGCTGTTTCCCACGGGGTCAGGATTGACTTTAGCCGTGTTCTACGGGACCAGGATTTGCTCTCTCGGTTGTCTGTGAACTGTCGAGGTTTGGAACAGGGACTTTGCTATGGCTCTAAGGTTGATTGTCCTATCTTAATCCTACTGGAATGAGGAGGAACTCTGTTGTGGATCTCTAGGTTGTCTGTGAGCCGTCGGGATTTGGAACAGGGACTTTGCCATGGCTCCAAGGTTGATTGTCGCGTCTGAATCCTATTGGAATGAGGAGGAACGCTATCAATGATCTCTAAGCTGTCTGTGAACTGTAGAGATTTGGAACAGGGACTTTGCCATGGCTCCAAGGTTGATTGTCGCGTCTTAATCCTACTGGAATGAGGAGGAACGCTGTTGTGGGTCTCTAGGCTGTAGATGTGGCCGTCGAGACTTGGAACTAGGGACTCTGTCGTGGCTCCGTTGTTTTGACCCTGGGGTCAGTTGTTGATGTTGCATCTGGATCTTGCTGGAGTTGAGAAGGAACGCCGCTGTTGATCTCTAGGTTACCTATGAACCGTCGAGATTTGGAACTAGGGACTTTGCCATGGCTCTGTTTAGTGGATGTCGCGTCCATATCCTGCTGGAATGAGGAGGAACGCTGTTGATGATCTCTAGGCTGTAGATATCACCATCGAAATCTGGAACCAGGGACTTTGCCAGGCTCTGTTTGGTGGATGTCGCGTCCATATCCTGCTGGAATGAGAAGGAACGCTGTTGATGATCTCTAGTCTATAGATGCCGCCGTCGAAATCTGGAATTAGGGACTTTGCCGTGGTTTCGTTTGGTGGATGTCGTGTCCGTATCATGCTGGAATGAGGAGGAACGCTGTTGTGGATCTCCAGGTTGTAGATGTTGCCATCGAGACTTGGCTCTCTTTCTGATGGAGTCTGGTGGGATGATATGGTTCCCTGTTTGTTTGTGCCCCTGGATTGTATACAGGGATCGATGTGATCTCACCTGTAGGGCAAAAGTTTCATTTTATACGTATTATTTTTATTTTCTTTCCGCGATGCTTCATCATTTTAGCTTTTTGTATCGCGAAAATCGTGATTGCCCAATAATTTCGGCTATTTTTCGCGGTGCCCAATCATTTCGGCTATATTTTTTTTACTCACTATTTTTTATTGCGAGTTGCCCAATCATTTCGACTATTTTGTATGCATATATTTTACTTGCTGGTTTTGTTGCAAGTTGCCCCTATCATTTCGGCTATTTTGCATGTATTTTTGGCTCGCCGATTTTTATCGCGAGTGTGGAACTTGGAATCTGGTGCCAATCTCCGCATCAACATCGCTACGACTGGAATATTGCCAAGAGCGAATCATCATTTGCCTTGAAAGGACTTGGGATCTGATACCGATTTAGGTATCAGCATCGCTACAACTGGGATATTGCCAGGAGCGAATCATCATTTACCTTTGTCAGTTCGAACAAAGGTGGCTTAGCAAACAGGGTTAAGATCCTGTCGACTAACGCTTTAGACTTTATGAGCTGTAAGGGTCTCATAAAGGTGTTTCTCCCTACGAGTCGTGAGGATCCCGTAGATGCGTTTTCTCCTTAAAAATCGTGAGGATTCCTAAGTGTATGTTCTCTTATAAGTCGTAAGGATCTTACAAGAGTGTTTTCTCCTTATAAGTCGAGAGGACTTACAAGGGTTTGTTCACCGTGCGAGCGTATCCCTAGTCGCTGATGGGGCTCTGTTAGGGAAATGTTTATTCATGCCCGTGGATTGTATACAAAGGTCAATATTGAAACGCTTGTAGGGCAGAATCGGGGTGTATGACGGCTTAAGAACAGGTTCAGATCCCTGTAGCTTATGGCTTTTGAATCCTATGAGGCGTGAGGGTCTCAAAGGGGGAATTCTCCTTACGAGTCTTGAGAATCTCGTAAGTGCGTTTTCTCCTTAGGAGTCGTGGGGATTCCTAAATGTGTTGCTCCCTTGTGAGTCGTAAGGATCTCACGCAGGTATTTTCTCCTTACAAGGTCGAGAGGACTTTGCAAGTGTCTTTTAACGAGATTGCGCCCTTTCAGGTTTTCACAAACTCGCCGGTAGCCCTGCTGTTTTTACTCACGGAGCCTTTTTCGGGTTTTCATCCGTGTCCATCTCGCTTATGGACGTACCATTTTTTTACGAGTCTGCGCCCTTTCGGGTTTTCACAAACATCGCCGGTAGTCCTGCTGTTTTTACTCACGGCGCCCTTTCAGGTTTTCATCCATGCCCATTTTGCTTGTGGACATACCATTTTTTTGTCAGCGTTAGGATGCCGCGGTCCGTAGTAGTTTATGGACGTCTCGGTCAATTGCAAGTTTTAGGACATTGCGCTCCATTGTTAGTTTAGGGACATTTCGGTCCATTGTTAGTTTAGGGACGTTTCGATCCATAGTAGTTTATAGACGTTTCGGTCAATTGCAAGTTTTAGGACATTGCGGTCCATTGTTAGTTTAGGGACATTTTGGTCCGTTGTTAGTTTAGGAACGTTTCGGTCCATAGTTGCAACGGTTTCGTTGGTTACCACTTATAAAGTTTGGGCTTGGGAAGATAGCAAGCGGACATAGGCGTCGTCATCTATCATTAACCCAGGCCGTAACTCGTCAGGCGTAGTATTTCTTTAGGAACCGACTGTTTATCGGTCTGAAGGGTCTTTCGCCATGCATATCCATGAGCAAGTAAGCCCCATCCTGGTAGACTTTGTCTATGATGTACGGGCCTTCATAGTTTGGCTCGAACTTCCCTCGTTTGGCACGGTTAGGGATCATAGGTCTTTTGACCATTAGCACGAGATCGCCTTGGCAGAATATTCTCGGCCTAGTCAATCTCTCATACGAGCGCGCCATCTTTGCTTTGTAAGCTTTCAAGTTTTGCTGCGCCATAAGCCAAGTTTCGTCGAGGGCATCAAGTTCCTCAAGCGAAGATGAGCATTCTTTTCATCCGTTAGCTCGTAATGAACTGCCACTCGTAAGGAGGGTAACTCTATCTCCAAAGGGAGCACTGCTTCAGTGTCGAATACCAAAGCATATGACGTTGTGTTTGTGGCCGTTTTGAACGTGGTTCAATACGCCTAGAGAGCTTCATGCAGCCTCTCGTACCAGTCCTTCTTATTTCGAGACACCGTCTTTTTCATGACCTTTGTCAAGGTCTTGTTGAAAGCCTCAGCCAGACCGTTAGCTCGGGGATTATAGACCGAAGAGTATCTCTAATCTATATTATGTTGCTGTGCGAAGCGGTTGATTTTGTGGCTTCTGTAGGCCGGCCCGTTATCGGAGATAATCCGTCGCGGAGTGCCGAACCGATAGATGACATGTGTCTTGAAGAAATGGAGGATATTCCCCATCTTCACTTCTCTTAATGGCACTGCTTCTGCCCACTTAGAGAAGTAATCGGTTGTTGCCAGTATGAATCGATGCCCTCTGGACGATGTTGGTTCAATGGGCCCGATTATGTCAGTTCCCCACATTTCGAACAGCCAGTTAGCCACCATTGGATGTAGCGGAGTTGGATGATGGTGGATAAAGTCCCCGTGAATCTGGCACGAATGGCACTGCTTCGTGTATTCGAGGCAATCTTGGATTATTGTGGGCCAATAGTAGCCCATCCTTTTGATCTTTAGCTTCATCTTTGGCCCGGCTTAATGAGATCCACAGAGTCCGTCATAAGTTTCTTGGATGACTCTCCTCGCTTCTTCTAGTCCCAGGCATCTCAGCCATAGAGAGTCGAACGATCTCTTATATAGCGTGTCATTGACGAAGGCGAAGGACAGAGCTCATTTCGTGAGCTGATGTCTTGAGGATGCATCTTCAAGTGTTCGACGGGATTTGAAGTAGTCTATTAAGACTTCTCTCTAATCCTTAGCCTTTTCCAGGTCTTTTATTTGTAGGGCCGCTTGCTTGGTCTATCCCTTTTCTTCGGATGACTCCGGAGATATTTCTGCTGGTACAAGAACCCGACGGCATTGCACAACAATCCTCACATCATCGAGGTTTCCGTCAGCCAGTTCTTTAGCGAGTTTAGTTAACACGTTTGCTTTGTTATTCTCCACTCGCGGTATGCTTTCCAGGGCATAGGCAGGGATTTGAGTCAGCAATTGATGTACTTTCTCTCCGTACTTTACCAACTCCGGTTTGCACGTTTGATAGTCACCGTTTACTTGACTAACGACCAGCTGGGAGTCTCCGTATATGAGGAGATTTTTGATTCCCATGTCGACAGCGATCTCAAGACCTGCTATCAAAGCTTCATATTTGGCTTCATTGTTTTTTCTCGGCTCTGTTAGGGAAAAGGCAAAGCGCATTATCTCTCCTTGTGGAGTCACAAAGATAAGGCCTACCCCAGATTTGATTATGTGGGTGCTTTGTTTGTGCTTCTTCATGGAAGATGCTCCATCGAAATAGAGTTCCCACCGGGTATCATTCTCTCTTCTCCCCCCGCCGATCGTGTCAAATGCGTGCTCGTCGGGCAATTCGCAGTTCAAAGGAGAATCGGCAGGTATCGGATGCTCAGCAAGGAAATCGGCGATAGCCTGGCCTTTTACTGCCTTGAGGGGACGATAAGTTATTGAGAACTCCATCAAGAGCAGGGCCCATTTAGCGAGTCGTCCTATTAGTATGGCTTTTGACATCAAGTATTTGAGAGGATCCACTTTTGATATGAGGCGGACCTCATGTGCCAAGCATAGTGTCTGAGCTTCGTTATCGCGAAGATTAACGCCAGGCAGTGTTTTTCGATAGGGGAGTAGTTGCTTTCTGCCCGCAGGAGAACTCGACCCAAATAGTAGAGGGCTCTCTCCTTCCCTTGGTCGTTCTCTTATACCCATAACACGCCTAAGGAACCTTCGAGGGATGTTGTGTACAGGACGAGTGGTTTTCCTTTAACGGGAGTGGCCAGTACTGGCGGATTCTGCAGGTATTGCTTGATTTCGTCTAGTGCGCTCTGGCATTTGTGATCTCAGACGAACGGGATTCCCTTCTTCATTAGGTGACTGTAAGGACGGCACTTGCCGGAGAGATTGGCTATAAATCGCCGGATTTATGCGAGCTTTCCTTGGAGAGACCGCAGTTGCTTGAGGGTCCTTGGCGGAGGCATTTCCATGATCGCCTTGATCTTCGATGGGTCTATCTCGATGCCTCGATGTCGGACGACGAATCCTAGGAACTTGCCCAAGGAAACTCCGAATGCGCATTTGAGAGGGTTCATCTTCAAGTTGTATTTCCGAAGGCGCTGAAACACGATCTTCAGATGCTCTAAATGTTCCTCGTATGATTTGCTTTTAACTACGAGGTCGTCAATATAGAATTTGACGATTTCATGTATGAGGTCATCGAAAATCTGCGTTATGGCCCTCTGATAGGTGGCACCGGCATTCTTTAGACCGAAAGGTATCTCTTTGTAGCAGAATATGCCCAAAGGGGTCCGGAAAGCGGTATGCTTCTGGTCCTCGGGATGCATCTTTATCTGATTGTATCTTGATAAGCCGTTCATGAAGGAGAAAGCTTCATGAGTGGACGTATTATCTATCATCAGCTCAGTGACCGGTACTGGAAAGTCGTCCTTCGGGCAAGCTTTGTTGAGATCCCGAAAGTCCACACATATGCGCACCGTCCCATTTTTCTTCATCACTGGGACGATGTTGGCAATTCAATCAGGGTATTGAACTTCTTGGATGAAACCGGAGTCGATTAGCTTCTTGACCTCGGCGTTGATGCTCATCTCAAGCTCGAGCCGCATTCTTCTCGGTGCTTGTTTGATCGTGTTGACGTCCGGAGATATCGCCAATTTGTGCACAGCAATTTCCGGATCTAGTCCTGGCATCTCGGAATAGTTCTATGCGAAGCAATCTTTATACTGCATAGCACGTCTTTAAGCGTAGCCTCCTTTCCTTCAGACAACAGTTCACTGACGAATGTCGGCCGTGGGTCGTTTGCCGTTCCCAAGTCGATTTTTCTGAGGTCATCTGCAGTAGTATGTATCCTATCTTCTAGCTCTTTTAGCGCTGGTGGAAATTCTGAGATCAACTCATCTTCATCGTTTTCAAAGCACCAAGAAAGGTCATCCATATTCTCGGGTTCTTCTTCTGACAGCGTTATCGCATGACAGGTACGAGATAGTTTCCAAGACTGATGTTGATCTGGTTCTACTCTCGCTATCACGTTGCTTTCGGTTCATGCTTCTGTGGCGGGATTATCCTCCAACTGCTGAATAGAGCGAACCTGCCTTGTTGATATTGGTCTTCGACCTAGTTCTTTAAGGTGAAGCAGTCTTCGAGAAGATGTCCTATTGCTCGGTGATAGGAGCAATAGTCTGGGTGAGAGACCTCGTCTGCTTGCTCGGGGTGCTTGGACACCGGGAGCATAATCATCCGATGTTTCACGACGAGTGTTCACACCATAATATTGCATTATTCTATTCCCCATTCTTATTCTTTTTATAAATAAACAGGTGCTTTTGACGCATGTCTGCTATATGTTACAGGTTACAGGTTCTTGGATAGAAAACAGTGAAAACGATGTAAAGACGATGAAAAAGTGGACTTTAACCAATAAACAGAAGATCTTGATCAAGCCTACATAAGAAACAGTTCACAAAGCAAGATTCAAGATATCGACTCAAAGCGAAGGGTTAAAGTTCACTTCAAATTGTTCAATGAAGATCTGGAACCAATGTAGAAGCCAAATTGATAAAAGAACCAAAGAACCAGAAGCCCAAAAAGACCCAGAACAAAACCATAAAGTTTCAGCACCCAAGCTTATTAAAGGGCCGTGGAACCGCGGCCCAAGCCTGCCATTGCCACGGTTCCGCGGCCGTTTAGTGCCCGGAATTTGTAAAATTTTTACCAATTGTTTTATCGGCGCTGACAAGTCAACCTAGAGGGCTATTTTTGTAATTGTAGACATGCGAATCAGATGTAACCTAGGGTTTCCTATTCTCTATAAATAGGAACTCTAATCATTGTAATTCATTATGCCTCCTTTTAATAATAAATTCAGAATTCTTTATGGAGAGCATCGGTGCCTCTTTTCGATTCAGAAATTCAGATCTGACAAACCTGCTTTGATGATTGGAGAGAGCCATCTGTAAGTAGATTTAATTAATTGCTCTAGTTTAGATTTTAATTTTTTGCCCTAGGTAGATTTAATTCATTGCCGTAGAAAATTGTTTAGAGTTAGCTTTGGGGAAGGCTTTTGAGAGATGAGATCTCTCATCCCTTTCTTACCCATCAAATATTTACAATAGGACTCCATGCATACACGCACACACCGCGCCCTACGGCATCCTACCCCTCGAGGTAATGATGACACCATAGTATAAAGGCCCGGTTGCGCACGTTTTCCATAGAGGTTAGGGTAAGGATCTCTAAAGGAAGGACAAGAACCTAGAGGAAGGAACACCTTCCCGAATGGATCTAATCCCCTTTATTGATAATTACCATAACTCCTCATAGATCTTCATTCGGGTATAGAAAGCGTTGAGATTTACTTGCATTTCCAAACCATCCCTAAACCTAACCCTAACAAGACTAGATCCAGATAATCGTAGTATAGAATAATTAGGTTTTTAGATTTAATAATCAATCCGAACACCCTTCGGAATTAACTCGTTAGCGCGACTAGGAGATTCACAACATCCCTGTGGACCGACCCGTACTCACCGGCTTGCTGCATGCGACGCCGTTCTTGATTGCGGTAATAGATAGTTTTTGAGATCAATCAAATGGCGCCGTTGCCGGGGATGGCGTAGAAATTTCCTTTTTGCAATTTCGGGTTAATCAAAATTAAAAAAAAATCATAAAAATCTAAAAAAAAATCCAAAACTTATAAAAATATATCAATTGTTATTTTTTGGAAAGGGTACTTTGTTGTGTGAATCTTGCTGGAACAATCGAAACAGATCTGGAGATTTCCAGAAAGCGAAACAGAAAACGGGATATCGGAACAGAAGAGATTTTAAACAACAAAACAGTGAAATTTTTTTTGGAGCAGTGAACCGCCCAAAGCGCCGCCTTTCCGCGGCCAAAACCTACCTTAGGCCGCGGAACCGCGGCCGTCTTGTTGAGTCAGAGCAACAGAAAAATTTTGGGGACTCGTGCTGACTAGACTGCCGCGAAAACGCGGCAGTAACGCGTTTATTCCGCGGACACGCGGCCTTTTGGTGTCCTCTGTTCGTGAAATTTGCTCTGTAAGCTTCCTCTGTTCCTCCTCTGTAATTTTTGAAATATCTTTTCTAGAAATGCCTGCAGGATTTTGTGCACTTTAAAAATATATTCCCTTCTAAATAACGATGTTGTGCAGGATTTTTGGGCCCCGCTTAAATTAGAAATAGGTTGCAAGTAACATTTTTCTGTTGCATATCTTTTATCAAAATTTTTTTGCAACAATTTCCAAATAAAGAATAAAGAAAAAAAAAGGGGACAATTTTTATTAGAAAACTTGCAAACTTTTGCCGCAAACAAATCCTTGCACCACTCAACTTTCTTTCTTTTCACCCTTTTCTTCTAATATGGGGACCCCACATAATAAATCACTTGCCGAACTTTGGTATCCCGAACCTAATTTTGCGTCGTATATCAATTTGTTTGGTCAATTTAAAGACGATCCTTCCTTGCCTAAAAAATCTTTGAAAGATCAAATAGAGGAGTCTAGGAGAAACAGTTCGACTTTTCAACCCACCTTGTGTCAACCAAGTCAACCTTTACCACTTCCATATGTTGATACCTCTTTTTCAAGTCCTTTTGTCACTCCTAAGCCGATGTCCATTGCTGAGCATATTGCTCAATCTAGCAGACGATCTTTCACCCCTCTCCATTCATCTAGTTCTAGGGATCCACACGACTATTCATCTTTTTATCCATATGTTGACCCTACCCCTATCCAATCACCCACTTCCTACCAGTCCTACCCGACCTTACCACCCTCACTAGACACTGTTTCCACATAGCCATTAGGGAGTTTTGCATATCCACACGATTTCGAATCTTTTACCGAAACCCCCTTACCACCCAAGTCTAGTTTGGAAGAGTCGTTGGAGGCATATATCGCAGCAACAAACAAAATGACTAGGAATGTGGAAGCGTCCGTGGCCGTCCTTATGCAACCTAGTGAAACGGTAGCTAGTTTCCCGCTAGTTTCAAATTTTTCAATGTGTAAGGAGGCGGTTGGACAGAGTGAGAATGAGAGAGATTTCCAAATCAAACCTACCCTTACCCAATTGAAGCCCACAACTCCAGTTTTCCATCGAATGTCCTAAATGAGTCACAAGTTCAAAATAAAAACGAGTTGTGTGATTTTGTAGTGTTTGATTTGCCAAATTGTGGGGAACCCCTTTCGAGTGAAACCACACCTAATCCTTTCGATCTTTACACCTCCCATCTAGAACTTAAATCGATAAATATCCATGCTTTTGTTGAGGTGTCTAAGAAAATTGATTTTCACTTGATTGAGGATCTAGATGCCGGGAATATTTCGGATGATGAACCAGTAGATTTAATTGAAATTTTATGTTCAATTCATCACCCCGAGTCATTAAAGGTTTCTCCCGAACTTCATTTGCGTCTTGATTTTGATGATAATGGCATGGAAGAGTTGAATTTTGAGGAGAATTGTGATGATAGTATTGAGGAGAGTTTTGAGGATCATATTGAGGTTGAACCATTTTTGTTTGATGTGTCGGATTTTCTAGCTCATCCTCTTAAACCTTTACCTAAATCACCCTCCCTCCTTTCCATCGTTCCGACCATGCTTGAAGACTGTGAGCTTGAAAATTTTTCCTTCGAATCCGATACTGTTCTCACAGATGATAACACTTACAAGTGTTTCACTTTTTCGGACGATGTTGATGACTCACCGCCCGAGTTTGAGTCCTTTACATTTTCTGATGAGTTAGTTGAACCATCAGACTCGGTTAATTACAGTAGTTTCGACCCATTGATGGAATCTTTTAAGTTCGAGACAGTTTACTACGGTGAGAATGATACTTTCCCTAATTCACTTCCTTTCGTCATTCTTATTGTTCCTACCGTACAAGTGACTGTTATGCTTTCATCTCCTATACCAAGTTTGGCGTACCCATGTTTTCTTGTGAATCTTGAGGGATTTGATCCCATTTCTCGACGGGTTGATAGGTTAGCGCAATCGCTTTTAACACATCGGTCATCACATATTGTGCTAATTTATTCACTCGATTTACACCCTCAAGTTCGTGCTTCACTTCTTTCTTTCTTTCGTCATTCTTCTCCTCCACCGAGACCATATTCCACTCTTCTTTCCACACGGTCTCGCGTGTTTCTCATTTCTTTTCTTTCCACCCTATTCTTTCACCAACTAGATCTTTACCATGATAAGAATTTTGACTGGTTGGTGCTAACCTTTGGCTTGTGTAAGGCCAAGCTTAAGTTTGGGGGGAACCTTGTTGTATATATGTATATATAGTTTTGTTTTCTTTTTCTATAAAAAAAAATTCAAAAAAATAAAAATAAAAAATAAAAAAAAATTATAAATAAATAAACAGGGGAGTGCCGACAAATTTTGACCCTCTTGGTTTAGCATGACAGTGAGGACACTGTCAAGTTCAAGTTTGGGGGTATGCTCGGTACGTCTTCTTCCTTCGCATTCATTTATACATATTTTTGCATTTGCATACTTATTTGAAAACCCATAAAAATTGAAAAATTTCAAAAATTATAAAAAAATATTGTATTCAATTTTGGTCTAATTGACTTGAGTTTTACAAATAGGTTAACTGGCTAGGAACAACTAGATTTTAGACTTAGTAAATTAAAAACCCTAAAAATAATCTTCCTTAAAGTTTAACAGTAGAGAGTATATGTCTTTGTAATTTATTTAGAAATAGGCAAATTTTGGGTTCACTTCTTGGGTTAAGTCAAAATAAGGGAAGAGTATTGATGTTCTTATTAGAGTATAAGTTTGAAAAATAGTTACTAGCTTAAGTCTAGATTCTGAAAACGTATACCCTACAATTTGCACAATCACGCACCTTGAAACTTGGAATAGTAGAAGAGATATTGAAATGCTCTTGTTTAAAGTCCTTAGTACGAAGAAAATTAAAAGAAAAAAAAGTGTGAAAAAAGAATAAAAAAAAATGGACACTGGTTTTTGTGATTACTTAAGGCTGCAAAAAATAGAAAAATATTTAGCGAGGGTGCTTCATCACCTAGTGCCTTAGACCAACTGGTTTAGGAGTTACTGCTAAAGCCTTGGGTGTTGCAAGACTAGGAATTACGCTTTAAAGTGCAAACGCATCTTGTAATCGGTCGTTGGTACCTCAAGAAGTATTAACGGTCGCATGAAGGATGTGTAAGCAAAATTCAATTAAAAATTCACCAACTAATTAGTACTTTGGACAACGGACAAGGGTATGGTTGCTTGATTTGAATTTCCAAGTGTAGGGATGATTTATACACACACGTAGGGGTATGTGATTGGGATTTAGATGAGAGAAAGGAGTGAAGAATAGAACTTGTATCTTGAGTAGAATTGATAAAAATTCCTAAGTGGAGATGGAACCCTAGAAGGAAAACTTAAGAGATGCCGAAAGCTATGTAAGTCTACAGAACATATATAATCTTAAGTTAAATAATGAGGAAGTGTGAAGAATGTGGGTGGATAATTTACAAGTATAAGATAATAGAATTCCTTGTTGGAAAACATAATTGGGGAACAAAAGTCAATGGGCCGAGTTGATAGGATTTTGTGGGTAGTATCCGCTGAAAACCCTCAGGAGACTACACTCCTCCTACTAGGGACACCTAGAGGTTTAACGGCTTGTTGCATGTGCTCAGTGCAATCGCGTTTCCTTGCGAAAGTGAGGTTAGGTTTTTGTAGTGAATAAAAATAAGTTTGCTCGAGGACGAGCAAAAGATAAGTTTGGGGGTATTTGTTCACATCATAATATTACATTATTCTATTCCCCATTCTTATTCTTTTTATAAATAAACAGGTGCTTTTGACGCATGTCTGCTACATGTTACAGGTTACAGGTTCTTGGACAGAAAACAGTGAAAACGATGTAAAGACGATGAAAAAGTGGACTTTAACCAATAAACAGAAGATCCTTATCAAGCCTACATAAGAAACAGTTCACAAAGAAAGATTCAAGATATCGACTCAAAGCGAAGGGTTAAAGTTCACTATAAATTGTTCACTGAAAATCTGGAACCAATGTAGAAGCCCAATTGATAAAAGAACCAAAGAACTAGAAGCCCAAAAAGACCCAGAACAAAACCATAAAGTTTCAGCACCCAAGCTTATCAAAGGGCCGCGGAACCGCGGCCCAAGCCTGCCATTGCCGCGGTTCCGCGGCCGTTTAGTGCCCGGAATTTGTAAAATTTTTACCAATTTTTTTATCGGCGCTGACAAGTCAACCTAGAGGGCTATTTTTGTAATTGTAGACATGCGAATCAGATGTAACCTAGGGTTTCCTATTCTCTATAAATAGGAACTCTAATCATTGTAATTCTTTATGCCTCCTTTTAATAATAAATTCAGAATTCTTTATGGAGAGCATCGGTGCCTCTTTTCGATTCAGAAATTCAGATCTGACAAACCTGCTTTGATGATTGGAGAGAGCCATCTGTAAGTAGATTTAATTAATTGCTCTAGTTTAGATTTTAATTCTTTGCCCTAGGTAGATTTAATTCATTGCCGTAGAAAATTATTTAGAGTTAGCTTTGGGGAAGGCTTTTGAGAGATGATATCTCTCATCCCTTTCTTACCCATCAAATATTTACAATAGGACTCCATGCATACACGCACACACCGCGCCCTACGGCATCCTACCCCTCGAGGTAACGATGACACCATAGTATAAAGGCCTGGTTGCGTGCGTTTTCCATAGAGCTTAGGGTAAGGATCTCTAAAGGAAGGACAAGAACCTAGAGGAAGGAACACCTTCCCGAATGTATCTGATCCCCTTTATTGATAATTACCATAACTCCTCATAGATCTTCATTCGGGTATAGAAAGCGTTGAGATTTACTTGCATTTCCAAACCATCTCTAAACCTAACCCTAACAAGACTAGATCTAGATAATCGTAGTATAGAATAATTAGGTTTTTAGATTTAATAATCAATCCGAACACCCTTCGGAATTAACTCGTTAGCGCGACTAGGAGATTCACAACATCCTTGTGGACCAACCCGTACTCACCGGCTAGCTGCATATGACGCCGTTCTTGATTGCGGTAATAGATAGTTTTTGAGATCAATCAACGAGGTCGAATATCTTCCTTGTCTTATCTTGGGGAAAAGAATATGCTCGACCCATCTTCTTTATAAGAGACGGATCCCGGCTGCTCGATTCTCGATCGCGTGGCTTCTTAGACCCACTTTGCCGTTGTCGAACGTTGTTTCCATTCTTTGGTTTATTTTTGCCTCTGCGTCGGGTCTTTTGTATGACGGGCTAGCGACGAAGAGCATTGTCATTCTCTGCGGCCTGCTAAAGGAGGCGTTGCATCATGGCTTTCTCATAAATAGTCATTTCGCGGCTATGGTCATCCCGGACCTTCTGACCCGCTTCCCTTATTAGCTTGTCTATCTGTTCTTCAAACGACGGACTTGGTATTTTCATGGAGGGACCTCGTCTTGGTTCAAGGTTAGCGTATCTTAAAAGAGCATCATCTTCTTTATCGAAATCATGTATAATGTAGCAGCCATGGAAACGCTCCCATTTCTTGGATTGAACATATCCAAGCCCACTCGTTTCTATTCTCCCATTGGGCAATTTTCGCTGAGTTCCAGGGACGCTCCAGATCCTGTTGTAGAACTGGGCTTGTCGAGCAGTCTGTTTGAAGGGTACGTCTTGGCGCCTCAACAGCCTTTTTAATCCTTCTGTGTAGTATCTGGGCAGACGGATGGGCTGGAGCCTGTCAAGTGTAGAATCGGCACCATGCTAAATTTCTTTCTCCACTTTGGTTTCCATGGATCGATAAAAGAGGATCGCTTTTTCATCTCTTCGCCTGGGGGACGTAGAATTTCTGTAGTTCCTGCACACCATAAGTATCAAGTGTGTTGAGCTCTTTGTAATGCTCTTGCGGAACCATGGCGATTTGCAAACTCCGATCATCGCCAGCGAAGGCTTGTATTGATGGCCGAACAGAAAATATGGTATTGACCTCATCTTCCGAGTCGCTTCCGAAGACTAAAATAGGGGTGGACGGTCCCGGCTTGTTGCATTGGGGCGGCCCTGAATAAATTATTTCTTCTTCCTCCTCAGTATCACTTCCGAAGACCGGAATAGTGGTGATAGCCTTGTTCTTTGGTTTAAGGCATCTTTCTGTGTCTTCGAAATCTAGTAAGAAATATTTCGCATCTTCGTACTTTCGGACTTCATTCACAGAGAATGAGTTCAACTCCCTTGTCATGGTATACTCGAGACTATCCTTGAAATACTTCATACACTGATGCTGTGTAGAAGGGATGATGTTGTACTTGTGTAACCAAGGCCTGTCGAGCAAAGCATTGTAACATGTCTTGGCATCAATGACGTGAAATTTGATGTCCGTGACGAGTAGCCCAAAGCATAACGTCAGTATCACAGATCCGAGCATCCGTGATGACTGGGAGTCGAACCCGGAGATGGTGATTTTATCACGAGCGAGATGCTGAACGCTCATGTAGATTTCCTTCAGCACTCTTACATTGAGGAGGTTGACGGAGGACCTATTGTCAACCAGAATTTTGCCTATCTTGATATCATGACAGTATCCGGAGACATAAAGGGGATGGTTATGCTCGCACGTCCCGAGGAGGAGGTCTTCATTGCCGAAGGTGATATCGGCCGTGTGTACTTCTTCCAGCTCATCCTTCATCTTTTCTTTGGCTAGGAAAGCTTGAAATTGGTCAGGTTCTTGTAATGTCTTGATCAAAGAATCTCTCGCCTCCTTAGATAGCAGAAGGGCGTCGAGAATGCTTAGCTGTGAGGGGATCTTCCTCAGGTGTGCCAAAACGTTGTAATCCACCTTACTTTTCTTTGGCGGGTCCTTTGCTGCCAGCTCTTCGACGAATCGATCATCGAGGGCGATATCCTCAGGGACCTTTTCTTTTCCCTTATCCTTTTTGTTCAATCCCTTGTTTGCGGGTCTGAGATTCTTTTCAGGTAGCATGCGATTGCGCGGCTGAATGTTCTCGCAGCTCCTCGGTTCTTCCTCTTTTCCTAGGGTGGATTCTTTGAAGAGAGGGCCGAGAGTCATTTCTTCTTCAAAACCACTCCCAAAGGTGATAACTTGCAATCCCTTATTATCAACCATGTGACAGTTGTCGGTAGCTCTTCCTCGTTCGTCTGTCGCATTTTTCCGCTGTCGACGAGCTTCACGCTTCATCGTTTTGAAGTGTTGCCTGTGAGTGACATACCCTTGCCGCCAATTTTTAAAGGCGTTGCACTTTTCGGTGGGGTGCGCAATCCTTCGATGATATAAACAGTAATTAGGATGCACATCCTCTTCATTATGGTGTATCTCATCAGAAGTGTTTCCTTCGGAGGGTGGCAGCTTCATTCCCATCGATATGGCTTTAGCGAACCTTTTCTTTATCTTGAACTTGCTTTTGCTGGTGGCCGAAGTGCTCCTATCTGGTTTGGG
This sequence comes from Agapanthus africanus, assembly GCA_030015575.1. Taxonomy (NCBI): domain Eukaryota; kingdom Viridiplantae; phylum Streptophyta; class Magnoliopsida; order Asparagales; family Amaryllidaceae; genus Agapanthus; species Agapanthus africanus. Next base: position 566,730,889 of record CM057344.1, read on the forward strand.
TGCTTCAATCTTTCCGTTCAGTCGCCGGCGTTTGGCTTTTCCAAATATGACCGTTTCGCGCTCTCGATCAACCTTGCTTTTCAGAAGAGCTTCGTTTAGGAATGCATCAATCATCTCGTTTGACGGTCCTAGGAGCTCCGATTCGGGATCTGCCCCCAGTTTCTTTGCGTCAGGAGCTTCTTCACTGTCTATCGACGAGTGAGAGATCACATGGCATCTTGCCACATAATCCTCAGGTTCATCCGATGAGTCTTCTCCTTCATTATTTCCGTCCTTAAGGATATGGTTGAGAAACTCTTGGAGTGTGACTAGGGTCCGCACTTTCTGGTTATATTCTTCTAGAGCGTCAATATGTTTCTGCAGGTCCGTGTGCTTGTCACCAAGCTTCATGGGCTTTCTGGTCTTCTTTTTCTTCTTCGAAGACTTTGATGGCTGGGTATGGGGGTTTTGACCATCCCCACCAATTTTTGGCGTCGGGCGCGGCTTCAGCATTCCCTTGATGACTTCGGGTTCCAGCGGACTTTTTCATTTAATCGCCGGGCATATTTGGAGATCCTTCAGCATTCTTTTCGTTTTAGCTGAAAGAACGACCTCCCATGGAGCTTCTTCTACAAAAGAGCATGATGCCCTCGGTATATCCGCCTTTTTGAGAGCGTGCGGCTGGAGCGGGTTTACTTTCCAATTCTTGGATAGTGCGAATTTTCCCTGTTGGTATTGGTTCTCAATCCACCCTTTGAAGATGAAGCAATCTTCGATTGGATGGCCTATCACTTGGTGATAAGGGCAATAATTGGGATTATTAGCTTCACCGGGTTGCAATGGGCGTTTTGGATCCGACAAGTTGATGAGCCTGTTGCGCACCGCCAGCTCGAACAGTCTCCTCGTTTTATCCCGGGGAAACGAATAAGGGCGCTTCAGTTTCTCATTGAAGAATCGTCGTCTTTCATCTTAGCGATCAGTTGGCTTTAGACCACTGGGCTGCTGCTGAGCATTGGCAACAAAGGTCGCTTTCCCTTTCCCTTTTTCATTTCGAGATTCCAACTTCGAAGGAGAGGGTCTATGACCAATCTGATCCATTTGGGCCAGTTTGTCAATCAAGACCTGGAAAATAGTTGGCTTGAAGAACATCATGAATTGCGAAATGGTCACCTGCCGATCAAGAGTACCCATGAACATGCCTACCGCATGTGCTTCCTCGATGCACTGCTTACACTTTGACCATAGATTCCGCCATCGTATCGCGTATTGCACCCATGTTTCGCCTGGCTTCACTCTGGCGTTAATTAACGCGGTGATTGGAGTGCGTTCACTGGCGCTTGCGAAACGTTGGGTGAACAGCAATTCCATCTCCGTAAAAGTTTTGACGGAGTCGTTGGGAAGCTCTGAATACCATTCAAACGCCGTTTCCGCCAAGCTGCCGATGAACTGGCGAAGCAGTAACTTATCATCCCTCCAGTGTTGCCACAGAGAGCCCTGAACTGAGCAACATGTTGATGGGGATTGCCTTTCCCCTTGTACATATGGAATTTAGGAATTGTGTATCCTGGCGAGTAGTTTATTTGGTCGTACCAACCCGGATAGGGTCGTCCAGTCTTAACAATCTTCCCGGCCGCTTCTCTCGCCTGATGAGCTCGTATCTGTTGTGCGATATAGTCATCCAGGGTGGCTTTAGAAATGGTCTCTTCCTTGGCTGCTGAACAAGCCGAAAGAGGGTTTGATGTCTTCGCTCGGTCGTCTTCGAGAATAATCAAAGGATCTTAAGCTGGAGGATCCGGCTGTAACATCATCCCGACCATGTCTTGGAATAAGAACGCCATTCGTTTTATGTTGGCAGCTTGTTCCGCTGCCTCTTTGTCCTTCTTTTCGAGGATTCTGCGGAGGAACTCAGCATCAGTTTCTTGTTCTTGATGTTTCTCCGACGACGCTTCCGGGCTTTCTTTTGGTTCCGTGAGTGCGGCCATAGCTGTTAGCATCTCTTGGAGCTTTTGTTGCTGCTGCTCCTGAGCCTTAGTCACTGATCGCGTAAGCGATTAATAACCTATGGAGATACGGCTATCCTCTTTTTCGGATGCCATATAGACGGTATGCACCACCATGCCCTCAGACTTAGGGCGTTTAGGCTTAGTGCCCTTGACATTTGTCGCAGACATGGGAATTTTCTCCGGCCTTCTCCTCTTGTAGGCAGTTGAAGTTGAGGGAACCGTTGCAGCGGGTACCCAAACAGATGACACCTTCTGTGGCTTGACAGGATAGTCCTCTTCTCGCCGCACTTTCATTTTTTCCTGTCGGCGGGGGTAGTCTTGATTAATCACCGAGTCTTGGACTTGACGCCAGACTTTGTAAATTTTGGAAGACAGCCGCTGAGGGGCTGTTCAAGCTTCGCCTTTGTGGCATTCTCTACAGGTGGAGAAGAACTTTTCAGCACAGTAGTCGGAGAGTTATTGCGGACCCTCCTGAGTGGTTCAAAGCTGTTCCCAGTTGGAACAGCAGCATCGGCTTCCTCCGTCAGAGCTGGCGGAGTTAGTCTAGAAGGAGAGCTGCCCCCAGCCTTTCTTACTCGGCGCCAGTGACGACGGCGAGTATGGCGAGCGGCCGGGATCACCTCCGATGTTGGATCAACTTTTCCATGCCCTCTGTTTTGAGGAGAGGCTGTTATTGGCGCTAGCCTGTCGAAGACAGACGTCCGCTGGGAGGGAATGGTCAACCTGTCGAAAGCCGACTTTCGAGTACGGGGAGCAGCTTGGACAACCTCAACTGTAACAGGAGTTGGAGTGTCCTTCTATGGTATTGCGAGCCTCTTTGCGAGCCTACTTGAGCATTGACCCAGCCTGTCGAAGACTAAGGCATTGGAGTTGGACGACCCGCTGAGAGGGGCTGTGGTGGTTGCAAGCTGATCAAGGACCGACTTCTTCACAGCTTCCTGTGTCGGCATCTGAACGCTGAAGCTCGTTGGTGGGATCATGGTCCCGAAGAATAGCCCAATTATGTCTTGGGTCACTTGTTCCATCGGCATTGTGAAAAGGGAGGCCGCTTGCGGCCCGTAGGTTACTCCTCCAGATGAGGCGGAACGGGAGTTGTTGCAATTAGTGCAATTTGAAACCATTGATCTTTTGTTTTTCTGCACGGAGCAAGATACCAAATCTAAATACTTCACATCCAAAGGAAACCATGTCAAACCGCGACTTGTTCGCGAAACACGACACACGAAGTGTGGAGTGGAAAGAGGAAAAGATCCCACCGGGCGTGCCAGAATCTATTCTTCGCCGGATAGAGAGACGCGACCGAGTAGATTCATCTTGCCTGAATTTGGGGGCAGATGCTATTTGGTTTTATCCGTCCACCTCTTCGAAAATGCCAAGTTGATTTATGACACCGTGTATCAGAGGTTTAGACGGATGCGGCCATTGTAGTAGACTTCGTCAGATTCCCCCTCGTTTGAGGGGTTTTTGATTGTGGGGACGCTCTTCCCTGCAGGCGCAAGCCCCTGCAGTTAATTACGCTACCGCATCGCGGTAACCACTTTCTCCTTCTCCAGATGGTCACTTTGTATCGTGTGTATTTGTTTTAATTTTTGGTTGCCCGTGGATTGTATACAGAGACTAATTTATGTTGTCGCCCGTAGGGCGTGGATTAGTCCAAATCCATATTTTCTTAGATTTGGGTTTGGGTTGGGTTTAAGGATCGTTAATCCCATTTGAGACTAAGATCAACTTAAACGTTTGTTAAGGATACGTTAGTCTAATTTTAGACTAAGATCGACTTAACGTTTGTTAAGGACACGTTAGTCTAATTTTAGACTAAGATCAACTTAACGGGATCATTTAAATCTAACAAAAGAGCATTTGGACTCTATTGTTTTAGTTTAAAAACTTTGCGGTCCATAGTTAGTTTAAAGACCTTACGGTCCAATATTAGTTTAAGGACATCTCGGTCCAGTTTAGAAACATCATAGTCTGTAAAGTTTAAGGACATCATAGTCCATGAGTTTAAGGACCCCATAGTCTATGGTAGTTTAGAGACATCATAGTCTGTAAAGTTTTAGGACATCATAGTCCATGAGTTTAAGGACTCCACAGTCCGTAAAGTTTAAGGACATCATAGTCCATGAGTTTAAAGACCCCACAGTCCGTGGAATGTCTGGTTGTCGAGACTCGTCACCTCTCTGAAGACGTTGAAGGATAAAACCACAAATATCAGAGGAGTGAAGAGATGTACCCTTGAACCAATATTGGTTGGGAGATCTATAGTCCAATTTGGGACTAAGATCAAACATTTATGAGCATATGGGCTCAAATAATCAGAATGAGGGTTCTATGGCCACTTTGGGCTCGGCCCACTTAGTTAAAAATGTTGAACATTAAGCAATGCTGAGCATTAGTTTGGATTCTGATAGCCTTTTTGTCTTTTACTGAGTGCTGAGCACTCATTGTAGCTTTGAGGCTTTTTTTATAGAACAGTTTATGTTCATTTAGCGCATACATGAGAAGCACGTAGTGCGCTTGGCGCTGAGTGCCAGTCAATGAGCGCATTGCGCTTCTGGTGAAGTAGCACACACATGAGGAGCACGTAGTATGCTTGGTGCTGAGCGCCAGTCAATGAGCGCATTGCACTTCTGGTGAAATAGCGCACACGTGAGGAGCACGTGGCGCGCTTGGCACTAGCGCCAGTCTATGAGCGCAAAGCGCCGGTTTATGAGCACAAAGCGCTATTTGTCCAGTGGCGCACACATAAGGAGCACGTGGTGCGCTTGGCACTGAGCGCCAGCGCAAGAGAGCATCTGATCAGTTTTATGATCTGAGAAATAAATTTTCGCTTATAAGAGACTTTGTCTCAAGGTTCTAAGAACAAAGTTCTTATTTTATAGGAGATATTTCAATCTCTTATTTTGGTGAAAGGCTTTGCCTTTATGGATCTGTAATCCTAAGAGAATTGAATTATTCCCCCCCCCCCGTTTTATAATGATATGTTCATGATCTCTTTTTGTAAAAAGACTTTAGTCTTATAGATCTATATCTGTGAGAAGAATTATGTTCTTCTTCTTTAATTAGATTTTTCTTATCTCGGTTTTTTTACCTTGATGAAAAGTTCTTTTTCTACCGAGAGCTTTCTCTTCTTTCTAAGATTTCTCAAAATTTATAGGGGGGTTCCTATATATGAGACTTGAAGTCTTGGGGCCTTTATATAGAGCAAGCTAATTTGTTCAATCGGTTAAGGAGATCTTTTCTCCAATTGATTTGGGATTTCCCCCATCGTTAGATCTTTGATCCAAGGGCTTCTGATTTACAGAAGGCAATCTTCTTGTTTTTAACAAGATTGGGAAATCTTTTCCCATACAGAATTTATTCTGTATTTTGGTGATTCTTTTAATCACCATTGGATCATTGATCCAACGGTGCTCTGATTTACAGAACACAACCTTTTTTTCAAGAAAGATTTTGAGAAATCTTTCCTTAACAGAATTTCATTCTGGTCAATTGATGATTTATCATCTTTATTAGATTTTTGATCTGACGGTAGGGAACATTTAGTTCCAGCGTTAGCGCACTTGTGCTTTGCAAGTGAGCGTTGCTTCAGAGTGTTGGCGCTCTTTGCGCTAGCGCACTCGTGCTTTGCACGTGTGCGCTGTGTCAGAGCGCTGGCGCTCTTTGCGCTAGCGCACTCGTGCTTTACACGTGAGCGCTGTCTCAGAGCGCTGGCGCTCTTATGAAATGCTACTCATTTCAAATTTTGAAAACATGAACAGAGCTTTACTCTGATTGGGGGAAACATGACTAAAAAGATGTTCTTGGTGTATGCTAACGGAGAACTCCAAGTGGAGTCCTTTACCGATTCGAGCTTCCAGAGTGATAAGGACGACTTTAAGTCAGTCTCGGGATTTGTCTTTACCCTCAATAGATGGGCGGTTTGTTGAAAGAGTTGCAAACAGGAAACCGTGGTAGACTCGACGATGGAGGCTGAATACATCGCTGCCAATGATGCTGCCTAATTGTTTGCGTTTTTACATGCGTTCTTAATTTTTTAATTGCCGCAATCAAGACGGTGTCGCTTGGTAGCTAGCCGGTTGAGTACGAGTCGATCCACAGGGAGATGGAATCTTTTTATTTATGTTTTAACGAGTTAAATCCAAATATTTGGGTTTTGTGTTAAGATCTACTAATGAGATAAAAGATGATAAAGGACTTGCTAGGGTTAGGATTAGGTTAGTTCGGCTTAGGAATATCTCACCTTTCTCAATTCCCTTTTTAATATCGGTGTTAAGGTAATCAGCAACAACATGGATTAGCACGACTAGGAAGGAACTTGCAAGTATAAGCTAGGCTTTCCATGCTTAGTTTCTTTCTTTTGGTCCTTATCCTTCCGTTCTTGTCTCTTAGCCCTAACCTTTAATTAATTTAACCACAACCGGTCTAACTAGAGAATCACCACTATCATGTAGGATAGGGTGCCATAGTGAGCGGATTGTGGTTCAATTAAAGGGAGTCCGAATTAAGGTGTTGGCAAAAGAAAGGAGTGAGAAAGATTTCCTTCTCTCAAACCTTCCTTCTCCTGTCCTAACAAGTGAGAAATTACTCACTCATTAAAAAGATAAAAATAAAACAAGAGAGAAGGTAGAATGAATTTTAGGTTAAGAGTAATTTACAACTATCTATTTAAGACCTCACCTAGGCAAGTATCTTATTCAAGCATCATCGTTGTTTAATGATAAAAAAAATAGAAAAGGAGACAACAAAAGAAAAATACTGATTTAATTCTACGACTAAGTTAACAAATGAAAATTGCAGATATTAAATAGCAATAAACAAATGCGAGAAAAATAAAAAGAACTTACTTTTATTGATAACCTCTCAAAAACTCACTACAATTTTTCATAGAGAATTTTAAATTCTAGATCTAAAAATAAAAAGAGGCCTGCTAATTTGGCTTTGAGCTTTCCTATTTATAAATAGAAAAACCCTAGGTTTACATTCTGATACATACACGAAATTACAAAACTACCCCAAGAGAACCAAGTCAAAGCACCGACACTGCCACCGACATGCGCAGAACGCGGTCGCGGTTCCGCGGTAGAAGTGCCTGATTGGCCGCGGTTCCACGGCCAATTGGTGGAATCGTGGGGCCATCTTTTCAGGGTTTCTCCATATTGCTTTTATATTCTGTTTTATTCACTTGGTTTCTCAAAATCTTTTCAATTTCCTTCCAGATCTCCAACAGTGCAGAATGATGTGTACTTTTACCTTGAGCTCCGCGTTGAAGTCTTGGATCTTGTGCTGCTCTTGTGCTTTGTGCATTGAAGTGCCTAATGATTTTCCATTTGTCTCTTAAACTGGTAGGCGGCATTATATGGATGGTTAGCGGAGATCAATATTTATTTGTTGTTGGTCGTAATCCCGCATTTGTTTTGACTTTTCATGAATTTCACTGTAAAGAGCTGAGAACCTGTAACCTGCAACTATTTAGCAGACATAGATCAAAAGTACCTACCTATATGCAATGTGATTAAGAATGAGCGATATAAAAATGCAAAAATCTGATATGAACAAATACCCCCAAACTTATTTTTTTTCTCGTTCCAAGCAAAGCCAATTTTATTCTCAAAAAGTCCTAATCTCACTTTCGCAGGGAACGCGATTGTACTGAGCTCGTGCAATAAGCCGTTAAACCTCTAGGTGTCGCTAGTAGAAGAAGTGTTGTCTCCTGAAGGTTTTCAGCGGATACTACCCACAAAATCCGTTCAATTTGGCCGTTGACTTTAATTCTTCAATTCAATATTCTAGCACGAAATTCTATTATCTTCAACTTAGAAATCAACCCGTATTTTTCACACTTTCTTTTCATTTATCTTAAGATCATATACATTTTGCCAATTTATAAAGCTTTCAGCATCTCCTAAGTTTTTCTCCTAAGGTGCAATCTTAATTCAAGAATTTTTATCATCTCTACTGAAGATATAAGCCCTATCTTTTATTCTCATCTCTCCTCCAAACTCCAATTATATACCCCTACATGTGTATAATTATCACCCCTACACTTGAAAATTCAATTCAAGCTATCATATTCTTATCCAGCTTCCAAAATACTTTTAGTTGATGAATTTTAGATGAAATTACTCACACATCTTTCATGCGACCGTTAATACTTCTTGAGCTACTAAACGACCGATTACAAAATATGCTTGCGCATTTAGGCGTAATTCCTCGTCTTGCAATACCTAAGGCTTAGCTAGGGTTGTGACCTACAACTGCGCCTGGGTTGGTGACTCCCAAACCAGTTGGTCTAAGGCACTAGGTGATAAAGCACTCTCGCTATATTTTTTTATTTATGCTGCCTTAAGCAATTACAAAACCAGTGTTCATTTTTTATCTCTTTATTCAACACTTATACTTTTATTTTATTTTCCTTCATCCTAAGGATTTTAGACAAGAGCATTTCAAGGTATTCTCTACTATCCCAAGTTTCAAGATGTGTGTGAGTGCATGAAGTAGGGTATATATTTTCAGAATTTGGACTTAAGGTTCAGAATTATTTTTCAGACTTATACTTCAAATAAAGTTTTCAATATTCTTCCCTTATTTCGATTTAGCCTAAGAACTGAACTCAAAATTTGCTTATTTCTAAATAAACTGCAAGGATATATATTTTCTACGGTTAAACTTTAAGAAAAGTTATTTTTAGGATTTTTAATTTACTAAATTTAGGATCTAGTTTTTCCTAACTAGTCAACCGTCATGTTGAACTTGAGTCAAATATGGCCAAAACTGAAATTTTCAAATTTTTATTTTAATTTTTAAAATTTTTCAATTTTTATAAATTTTTTAAATATATTTTTATATATTTTAATATTTTATTATTTTTTAGCAAACTTGACAAAGTTTTAATTTTTTGGAAATTTTTTCGATTTTATGGGTTTTTAGAATAAGTATGCAAATGCAAAATATACATATGAATGCGAAGGTATAAAGCTTACCGAGCACACCCCCAAACTTAAACTTGACAGTGCCCTCACTGTCAGGCTACACCAAGAGGGTCAAAATTTTTGGCGCTTCCTAAAAGAAATATATACAAAGCAAAAAGCAAAACAAATACACACACACACACACACATACAAAGGTTCTCCCCAAATTTAAGTGAAACAGTGTTTCCACTATTTAAGCGTTAAAGTTCAGAGTTAAGGGGGGAAAACACAGTATCAAGGTATACAAGGCCTTACATAGGCCAAAGGTTAGCACCAACCATTCAAAAATTTTATCGTTATAAAGCGGCGGTTGGTGAAAGAAAGGAGTGTAGAGAAAAGAAATGAGAAACACACGAGACCGTGTGGAGATAGAAGCGGTATAAGGTCTCGGTGGAGGAGAAGAATGGCGATAGGGAAAAAGAAATGGTGTACGAACTTGAGGGTGAAAATGAATTGAATAAATTAGTACAATCTGTAATGATCGATGTGAAAAGATGGATTGCACTAATCTATCAATATGGCGAAAAATTGGGTCAAATCCCTCAAGATTCGTGAGAAAACATGGGTACGCCGAACTTGGTAAACCAGACACAGATAATGAAGGTGAAACGGTGTCTTGCGCGGTCGGAATAATGGAAAGGATGGAGAGGAGTGATTGAGGAAGGGTAACAGTTAAAGGTTGAGGATGGTGTACACAGTCAGTGGAAGGGGCATAATGAATTGGAAAATCCGACTCATCAAGCAAAACTGGTTCATCCTCAACACTATCCTCAAAATTTCCCTCAAAAGTTATCTCATCCATGCATTTATCATCAAAATCCAGACGCATATGAAGTTCGGGAAAAACAGTTAATGACTAGGGATGATGAATTGGAGAGAGAAACTCATCCATATCTATAGGTTCATCATCCGAAATATTCCCAGCGTCAATATCCTCAATCAAGTGAAAATCAATTTTTTCTGACACTTCATCAAAGCATAGATATTAATCTTCTAGAGTGGAGGTATAGAGGTCAAAAGGATTGGTGATGGTTTCACTCGAAAGGGACCCTTCACATTCAGGTAAATCAAACACTACAATGTCGCACAACTCATTAAACGTTCTATCTTCAACTGGTGAATCACTTGGGACACTTGATAGACATTCAAAACTGGAGTTGTGGGATTCAATTTGGGATAGGTAGGTTTGATTTGGAAGGGTACACAGCTCACTCTCTCCACTCAAATTCTCAATCTGTCCAACCGGCTCATCATACATTGGAAAATTTGGAGTTAGTTGGAAACTAGCTACCGGGTCACTAGGTTGTATGAAGGCGGCCATGGACGCATTCAAATCCATCATTTGTTGGTATGACGCTACCCTAAAGTCTTCCAACGACTATTCCAGACTAGAAATGGGTTGTGAAGGGGGTTCAGTAAAAGATTCAAACTCGTTTGGATACCGGAAACTCCCAAAAGGCTGTTCAGAAGCAATGTCTAGGGAAGGTGTAAAAGTTGGGTAGGATGGATAAGAATTGAATGGTTGGACAGGGGTAGGATCAACATACGAATAAGAAGGTGAATGGAATTGTTAATCCAAAGAATTCGCAGTGGTGAAAGGAGTGAAAGATCGGCTACGGGATTGTTCAATACGTTCAGCGATGGACAATGGACGACTCGCAAAAGGGGTATCAAGGTAAGAGGGTGGGGGAGGTTGAAATGGTTGATATGAAGTGGATTGCGGAGTGCAAGTGTTTGTCCTAGACGCGTCTATCCGATCTTTCAAAGATATTTTGGGCATGGAGGGGTCGTTTGAAATTCGACCAAAGCAAGAATCGTAGGAAGTAATGTCTGGTTTTGGGTACCAAAGTTCGGCAAGAGTTTTGCGAGGTGGGGTACCCATGTTGGAAGAGTGAAAATGTAGGAAGGGATGGAAGTGGTGTATTTATTTATTTTTTTTAATTTTTTTTAAAAATTGTTTGTTTTTGGAGTTTTTAAAAATTGTTTGTTTGAAACTGTAGGGTTCCTAGGCACGCTAGTGAGGTCTCCCAAGCCATCAACCATGGCAATTTCAAAAATTATGGTGCCTACAAACCCTAAACTACGGATCGATAACTAGATGTCTAGGCGAACAAGAACTAGTTAACACTTAACTAATGAGAAAACGGAAATACAACCTTTGTAGATCCGGTGCTCCACCTCCATAGCTCCGCAACGAAGTCCTCTCCGCTGTCCAAGTCAAATCCGGGCTCTAGGATCGGCTTCGTCGGAGAATGGGCAAGCTAGGTCGTCGATGTCCATGCCAAAGATGATCTACGTCGAGGCATCGCTAAATCAAGCTCCGACTTCACCATGTCAAGAAACTTGTGAAGTAAACACACTCTACTACTTGGCAAGAGGTAGAGGATGAAGAAATAGGAAGTGGGTTAACTTTAGAATTGGATTTCTCACTCAAAAACATCAATCACCATTGATGAGGTAAGCTTTTCTTCACTTGAAGCAAGGAAGAAGAAGAAGAAAATGTTATGATAAGTTAAAAGAAAAAGAAAAGAATAATCAAAACTTATCATGACTAAACCATGGTAAAGTGTAGAGATTGAACTAGGGTTAAAACAAATGGTTAGGTTAAGCATGAGATAAGAATGGTGGACAAAGTCAAAGGTTCATGAATCTTCAACTACAATCCAAAACAAGCCACCATTTACCTCATTTCCTTTTCCAAAAAGAAAATAAATAAATAAATAAATAAATAAATAGATAAATAAAGGAAATGAACCCTAACCATTCTTTTAACCATGGTTTAAATCTTTGCACTTAACCAAGTAAACATGTATCATCAAACATGATACAATCAAATGCACAAAATCATATCGCATATGTAATGCGCACATCCGAGTGAGAAAATCCATCTTAAGTAAACCGATACTAGTTGATGCAAAGTAATATATCAAATATATAAATATGCATTAAATCATTAAATCAACACTTGATTCAATGATCCGGTTATGTCGCACACAACCGACTAGTATACAATATATCGGCTTATCGAATCAACGCTTGAATCGATAACTAGGTTATATCGCATACGATACATTTATCGTGAGAATAGAATACGGTATCACATACACGTATTATTCTCGGTCCCGCACATATCTCATATGCGCTCCTATTTCGTTTCGCTTGATCGAGGAAACCTCTGTGTAGGACTCTAAAGACTCGTCAATACGCCGGCAGCGGATGATGATCATATCAAACATCCACAAGCCGCAAGCGGTCTGCTAAACGTAACGGCCACCCGGGTATTGAGCGATCTGAAGATCGACGAGCAAGCCTGCTCACACTCCAGTGAATCCGACCAGTAACACTACCGTACAGTCCGGTCTGATCGTCTGATATGTCGCATATCTCGCCTAGGGGTGGTAAACGTCAGACCCCAATAGCTCGATAAGTCGTGTCGATATGAGGTCTATAACTGTTCGAGAAACTACTGGTAACACTTACCAGTAAATCTCAGCAACCCTGGCCAGGGATTTCCTGTTATAGCCAATCGAACACAGCGCAACATAAACCCCCTATACCGGGAGAGACGAATCCCCTCCTATCGCTCATTGCCTCCATGTGACTCGGGACTGTACCCAAAAACCACCGTTTTGCACGCCCTCTTGGACGTGGTAAGATGGAAATCAAAGCACAGTGGGAACCATACAAGACTCTATGACGATCTCGGGTCAACAGACTACTCTGTACCAGTGTCACCAGAGAACTGCCATCTGACGTGAGGTATAATACCATCTGGGAGTTCTCGGCGAGTCCATCCAGTGTACCCAGTCTCTACTGAGCACCCGTATATCATCTCTGATGTCAAACACCAATGGATATGGGATCATCCATCGCCCATCTGTATGGGTCGAGAAGGTACACGCTAGTCTACTCTGGTATATCGATGCCCCGTCTCGATACACCCACGACTAGGGACTTTGAAGGATGTACTTATGGACTACCATGTCCCCACTAGTATGATCCGCATCATAGTCCAGGTAGTCAAGTACACATCCTAAGGGCTTTACCAACATGTAACAGAGAGACAATCAGTATACACGTTAAGGTAAAGTTCAACCAGATAGCATACTATCATGTCGAGCAAGAAAGTCCTCCCTATATATGTCCCAGCATCCACTACAATATACATCCTATGTACAGTAATGGCCTCTAGGGCATACATATAACTAACAGAAACAATACGGAATTATGGGATTAAACCTTTTACAAGCACAATCACAAGCACAATATGCACAATCATACCTAGAGCTATGGTCTTCTAAGTCCACTAAACTGCTCCTAACTGTTCCAAAGTGATAAGTTGTGAGATAACCCTCAAATCGTCTTTTCACTGCCAATTGTAGCCAGGTAAGCACAAATGAAGAAAGGAGAGTTCCACTCACGAATCACCGTGAGACGGGCCTTTTAAAATTACCTTTCTCATTTGTCTAGCTTAGGCGCCACAAAGTCAAGTTTAGATAAGCGTTGAATGCCCACAACCTTCCTCTGTCCTAATGAGCACGACAGTCCTTAGTTGGATGAGTCTAGATATTTTTTAATTAAGCTTAAGGGTGATGCGTATGCTTTTAATGATTTTTGGGGTCTTAGGAAGGGTGATGAAATCCCCACCCAATCTGAGTTGGTGTTATAGCCCCTTAAATTCCGTATTGATTATGCAAAGCAGTAACAACCAAAAATATAAAAAACTTGCAAAAATGTTTATTTTGGCTGCGGCGCAAAGAATCCTGCACAAAAATCAGTTTATTAGAGAGGGGAAGAGAATTTGCGCAATGAATACTGCAGAAAAATTTGTCAGTGGAGTTTAGAGAAAGGAAGAAGAGAAATGAGATACTTACAGAGAAAATTGGGTCGCTGACGTCAACAGTTGACCGCGGTTCCGCGGTCAAACGTGCTCTTGTGCCGCGGTTCCGCGGCTGTTCTGAAGGTTGACGTCTTCAAATTTGTTTCCTATGATGAGTTGGTTCTCCTCTTCCTGTTTAGAGTCCCTGAATCTTGATTTGTTTACTGAGTTTGCTCCAGAACAGAACTAGACCTTCTTCGTATCCTGTACACTTGCACAAAAACTAATAAAAAATAACAAGATGATTTTTTTTTATATTTTTCAATTTTTATATTTTTTAATTTTTTTAATTAACTTGAAATTACACAAAGAAATAAACTACTGTCTTCCCGGCAACGACGCCATTTAATTGTTTGCGTTTTTACGTGCGTTCTTAATTTTTTTAATTATCGCAATCAAGACGGTGTCGTTTGGTAGCTAGTCGGTTGAGTACGGGTCGATCCACAGGGAGATGGAATCTTTTACTTTATATTTTAACGAGTTAAATCCAAATATTTTGGGTTTTGTGTTAAGATCTACTAACGAGATAAAAGATGATAAAGGACTTGCTAGGGTTAGGATTAGGTTAGTTCGAGTTAGGAATATCTCACCTCTTTTAATGCCCTTTTTAATATTGGTGTTAAGGTAATTGGCAACAACGGGGATTAGCACGACTAGGAAGGAACTTGCAAGTATAAGCTAGGCTTTCTATGCTTAGTTTCTTCCTTTTGGTTCTTGTCCTTCCGTTCTTGTCTCTTAGCCCTAACTGTTAGATATGTATGCCCTAGAGGCATGTACTGTATAAGATGCTAGGTATGTATATGTGCAGAAACAATCTTTGCTCGAAATGATAGTATGCTATCTGGTTTATCTTCATCTTAACTTGTGTTATATTTCATATCTTTATATGCATGTTGATGAAGCCCTTAGGATTATGCTTGACTACCAGGATTATGATGAGATCATACTAGTGGGGCCTGGATAGTCTATAAGCATATCTTTTAATAGTTCCTAGTCGAGGGTATATCGAGACAGGGCATCGGTATTACCAAGTTAGACTAGTGTATACGTTTCCTGACCCTTGGGGGGCGATGGTTGATTCCACAACCATTGGTGTTTGACATCAAAGATTGTACACAGGTGCTCAATGGAGAATGGGGACACGGAACAGGACTCGCCGAGAACTCCTAGATGGTATATATACCAATTGTCAGATAGCAGTTCTCTGGCGACACTTGTACAGGTTAGTCTGTAGACCCGAGATCGTCATAGTGTCTTGTGTGATTCCCACTGTGCTTTGATTTCCTCCCTACCGCGGCTCTGCCGAGTCGTGCGAACAGGTGGATTTTGGGTATAGTCCCGAATCGCATGGAGACAGTGAGCGATAGGAAGGGTTTCGTCTCTCCCGGTATAGGGAGTTGGTGTCGCGCTATGCTTAATCGGCCATAACATCAAATCACTGGCCAGGGTTCTAGAGATTTACTGATAAGTGTTATTAGTAGTTTCTTGAACCGTTATGAGCCGTAAATCAGCATGACTTATAAAGTTACTGGGGTCTGACATTTACCACCCCTAGACTTCATATGCGACGTATCAGACGAAGAGACCGGACTGTACGGTAAGTGTTGCTTGCAGGCTCGTTGGGGTTGTGATGAGTTTGCTCGTCGGCCACTTTTTCGTCATGTACCTGGGTAGCCGTTACGCACCGCTAGTGCCGCTGATACGCTTGTGGTTAAACCCACTGCCAGCGTACTGTCGAGTCTTTAGAGTCCCACATAGAGGGTTCCCTCGTTCAGGCGAAAGATGTAGAGGCCATAAGTTGTTACGGCAGCCGTAAGGTGTTACGACAGGGTTTCGATTATGTTCGTGAAATTGTTACAGGAATAATAATCGGAATAATAATACTGGTAGGTTTTGGTTTAAGCCGGATACCGGTATTATATTATTGGATTAATGGTATTCGTATTTTTTGGAATTCGGATACGGGTATACGGTATACGGTATACGGAGGAGGGGTATTCTTGTAATTGTTACAAGAATACCTTCTAGAAGGTGCCACCTCATAATGACATTATTTATTTTATGAAAATAAATAAATGAGGTGGAAATAAGAAAGTCCAAGTATGGTTGCAAGAATGGGTTATTTAATTTTATATTGTTTTGGAATTACTATTGAAGCATGGTGCTAATTTTATATTATATGCTTCAATTGTTTCATATGCAATATATCATTTTCTCATGCTTGAACTCTCTCATTATCACAAACACTTTCTCTCTCCTTCTTCTCTTCTCCTCCTTCATCCTAAGCTTACCCTTCACATGTGTTGTGAAACAAAAGTTTAGGATTAAAGATAATCCAATACCCTAATCTCTACATGATCCTAGTGACCTCTTCTAGCAAACTTAGTCTCTAGGTTAAGCTCTTATGAAGAGTTTCTAGCTTGCACAACAACTCTCGCATGGATCATCTAGGTCTTGGGGTGGCCGGAGATCGAGAACATCGGCAATATCCAAAGGAACTAAGGAGTGGCAAGGAGCAAAGGAGTTGCACCAAAGAGAAGACCCGAAGGACCGTATCATTGAGGTATAATCCCTAACATAGTAGATAAGATCTCTAGTTAGGTTTTTCTAGTTATGGTTTAGACAAGATCTTATAAAAAGTGCGTGTTGTATGCAAAGAAAATTTTCGTTTATCGCTTCCGCCGCCTCACAAGAGTTGTGGGAGCATGCAACATACACTAACTTGGTATCAGAGCCTAACTAAACCATAATTTGATTATTAGCCAAAACTTAGAACTTCGATCGACGAATTTTTCCCGGAAAAACACATTTTCTGTCCTCGTTTTCTATCAATTTTTAAAGTGTTCAAAAAATCAATTCAGTGGCCTTAAAAATATATGCAGGGTTTTCTAAGCACACTATAGAAAAACGAGACTCTAACTCCCCAGGAACGCCGCGGATCCGTGGCCAAACTCAGTGTTTGGCCACCAATCCACGGCCGAGTCATGGCCGAGTTGACTTATTTTACAGTAGTTTGTTTAGATTAAGAAAATTGTGTTTCTGGGATATCTGGAATTTACACGAAGTTGTTTGTGCTATGGATTGTGACAAGTGTTGGCATGGTTTAAAATTATCGATCGAAATTCTAAAGTGCTTAGCTAATTGGGTCTTCTTGGTTAATGATATGTGTGTTTGAAACGTCGACTAATTGCTATAAGTCGATTAGTCGGTGTTGCACACTTCTGTAATGATATCATGAGATGGTATGTGTATATGAATATGTTGGATCGTCATGATGAATGGCCGGGGGATGTGAGAAGAGCGTTTTTCTTTTCTTTCATTCAATGTAATTTGTAAAAAGCAATATAATATTATTTTGCGGGGCACATCCGGGTTGAGCTTGTAGCCACCGTTGTATAATTTCTTTTTACTGTTTTTGCTCTTAGGATAGACCCAAGGTGGGGTGCACAAACTACCGGGTATTCGAAGTGCCGAGTGGCCTAATCACTTTGCTGAGGGAGGTTGCTCCATTTCGGGAATTTAGCGGGTAGTTTGCCTCACCCGTAGGGGTCTAGGGTGGGGTTTTGGTTATTCATCACGACCGTGGAACCCGTCTTTCATTAAGGCTTGAATGAAATGCGGAATTCCTAGTATATCCAATGTATTCATCTATGATCTCTAATGGCTATATTTATATATGAGATATATAATAAACGTTGCTTATGTTTTGCACCCACGCTAGTCCAGCCCCCGCTCTGCCGTTAGTTAAGTAACCTAACGGTGCATGATGGGACCCAGTGGCGAATGCGGATGGCATAAGCGTACGCTCTATTTTCGTTTCTTTTCTGTGATGATTAGGAAACGTAAATGATGGTACAACATTAATGTGACTAATGTGAAGAAAAAGAAACCTGAAGATGTTATAGAATCAAATATTTTAAAATGGGTAACTCTAGTTTTTGCTTTGCATAGTGGTATTTTTGAATATCCTGCATCTCATTCGATGAGGAAAGGGCCGAGATCCCTTCACCGGGAGTGACCCCTTTAGCGAAACTAGCAAATGTTACAAAGAACTCGATTGTTTTTATAGTTGATCTAACTTTTGTTTTGCATCATGGTATTCATCAATATCCTGCACCTCATTCGATGAGGAAAGAGCCGAGATCCCTTCACCAGGAGTGACCTCTTTAGCAAAATTAGAAAGACACTACAAAACCATTTGATTTTTAAGACTGGAGCTTAAACCACTCTTTTCACTCGATTCTACAACGATATCAAGTTCAAAACGTCAAAGGTTTTCACAAAAACCATCCGTTGCCTTCCGCCATTTTAGGAAGCAGAGTACTTAGTATTCGTGCCACGTTTGTTGACTATAGTTAAGGCGTGGTGTACGGTAGCTAAGTGATGTCTTCCTACAAAGCATTTGATGCGATCGATTAGGACATTCGCATGACTTTGTTGACCATAGTTAAGGGTCTTGCGGGTGGGTCTAAATCAATCCCGAAATGGCGAGTAGAACTTGACTAGTGCTTATGATTTGTTGACTATAGTTAAGGTCATAAGACACTAGGGGTAAAAATCAAATCGGGAATTTCAAGAGTTGAAATTTGCAATGAGATTGCATACCTTCTATTTGATGGTTGGATCCCGATCCCACTGTGAGTAAAAGTTACTCCCGGGAGAGTTTTGCACTTTACAATTAGCTAATCCAGTAGGTGTCTAGAAAGGTGTCAATGGGGTTACGCCTCTAGGAAAACGAGGTTTACTTTAATTAGGTCCGTGCGAAAGCTTGGGGAACCTCCCTCGAAGTATCGACATTGGCCTGGCTGACCGGTTAGCGAACTTGCAGATTGCAATTAATCCTGGCAAATTTTCTTTTTGAAAGGTTTGAAGGAAAATTTGATAAAAAGCAGTGGGAGACATCAGTTAGATAAGATTAATAACTAATCTAATTATGCAAGAGCAATCGCTGAGTGTCTTCTTTTCTCTCTACTAATGACAAAAATAAACTCACGGGACCGAATTACAAAGATTGGCTAAGGAACGTGATTATTGCCCTGACCTATGATATGGTCGGATACGTCCTGACTACTCCAGCCCCTCCTATCCCAGGCCGTGATTCTTCGGTTGCGGATAAAGAAATCCGCAAGACATGGGATATAGACTGCGCAACAGCCAAGTGCCTCGCGCACGCTTCTATGAATAATGAACATCAGAAGCAGCATGAGAAGATGGATGTTCAATCCATCTTTCTCCATACAAAAGAGTTGTATGGAAAGCAATCTTTGACTCTCCGATACGAGGCATCTCGAAAGTTGTTTCAGATGCGGATGGCTGCTGGCACGTCTGTAAGTGACCATGTATTGAAGATGATTAGACTTATCGAAGAACTTGAGGACCTGGGTTGGACCATGGAGAACGAGCAGTATGTTGATATTATTCTACAGTCCCTTTCCCCTGCCTTTGCTCAATTCATTGTAAACTTCAACATGCACAACACGGAGAAGTCTTTACCTGAACTCCTCAAGATGTTGAGGAGTGCATAGAGCACACTAAAGGTAGCGAAAACTCCTGCTCTTATTGCTGGGCCATCTTCTTCCTCCGTCCCAAAGCCAAGGCCAAGGGAAAGAAGAAGAAGAATCCCATCAAGCAGAGAGGAGGAGTGAAAGAGGCACCGGGAAGGGAAAAGAAAGGGACTGCTGCGACAGGACGAGGGGAATGTTTCCACTGCCACCAGACTAGGCACTGGAAGAGAAACTGCGTTGGATACCTGGCCGACCTCTAGAAAAAAAAACAGGCCAAAGTATCAAGAAACTTCGATCAGATCGAGGAGGTGAGTATCTAAGCTCAGAGTTTCTAGATTTCCTAAAAGAGAATGGGATTCTCTCTCAGCTCACTCTTCCGTACACACCACAGCACAATGGAGTATCAGAAAGGAGGAATCACACCCTATTAGATATGGTACGATCTATGATGAGTGATGCTGAGTTACCAATATCATTCTTAGGGCACGCATTAGAGATTGCGATTCATCTTTTGAATAGGGTGCCGACCAAAACCGTGTCTACCACTCTATATGAGATATGGTATGGGAAGAGACCATCTCTTAAAAGATTTAGGATATGGGGTTGTCCGGCTTATGTGAAAAAGCAGAATTCAGACAAACTCGAGACACGATCGGTTTTGTGTAGATTTGTGGAATATCCAAAACACTCATATGGATATCTCTTCTACCAGGAGGAACAAAGAGTGTTTGTTTCTCAGTATACCACATTTTTAGAAAATGAATTTTTTGCAAATGATACTGTTGGCAATGCGGTAGAACTGGAAGAAATTCTAGATACACAAACAATTACCGATGATTTGGTTGAACCTGAGATTTCAATAAAACCTAACGAACCTCAGCCACTCCATAGATCTAGTAGGACTTCTCGCCCATCTGATAGATACTACGGTTTTCTAATTGATGGTGATAGAGAAGATTGTATCATGGATGATGATGACTCTACTAGTTTTCAGCAAGCTATCATGAGTGGTGACTCAGTGAAGTGGCTGGATGCCATGAGATCCGAAATAAATCTATGCACACCAACAAAGTATGGACTTTGGAGGTTGCACCTTCTGGAG
The DNA here is from genome assembly GCA_030015575.1 of Agapanthus africanus. NCBI lineage: Eukaryota > Viridiplantae > Streptophyta > Magnoliopsida > Asparagales > Amaryllidaceae > Agapanthus > Agapanthus africanus. The sequence continues at coordinate 566,751,327 of CM057344.1, forward strand.
TAAAACCCATAGGGTGCAAATGGATCTTTAAAAGAAAGATCGATGTGGATGGTCAGGTGGAGACCTATAAAGCTAGGCTGGAAGCAAAAGGATTTCTTCAAAGACCAGGACTGGACTATGATGAAACCTTTTCACCAGTCGCGATGCTCAAATCCATTCGGATCCTGCTTGCTATAGCTGCTCACTATGATTATAAGATCTGGAAGATGAATGTTAAAACGACATTCCTAAATGGTGATTTAGAAGAATGCGTTTTTATGGATCAGCCAGAAGCCTTCATTGATAGTGGGAGCAGCGGAAAAGCATGCAGGCTGCTTAAATCCATCTATGGATTAAAGCAGGCATCACAGAGTTGGAACATCTGCTTTGATGATACAATTAAAGAGTTTAGTTTTATCAAAAATGTGGATGAACCATGCATTTATAAAAGGATTGTAGAGAGTACTGTTACATTCCTCGTATTGTACGTGGACGACATTCTCTTAATAGGAAATGATATTCCTATGCTACAATCGGTCAAACTATTCTTATTGCAAAGCTTCTCCATGAAAGACCTGGGCGATGTCTCATACATTCTGCGGATTAAGATCTATAGAGATAGATCTAAGAAATTATTGGGATTGTCCCAATCGAGATACATTGACACCATACTAAAGAGGTTTAGTATGGAAGATTCCAAGAGGGGTAATTTACCCGCTTGTCATGGGATCACCCTTTCCAAAGAGATGTCTCCAAAGACTGATGAAGAGAGGGCTCGCATGAGCATTATTCCCTACGCTTCAGCAGTAGGATCTATAGTGTATGCGATGTTGTGTACTCGTCCAGATGTAGCTTATGCACTGAGTGCAGTAAGCAGGTATCAATCAAACCCAGGGGAGAAACACTGGACTGCTGTGAAGAACATTCTGAAGTATTTGAGAAGAACTAAAGAAATGTTCTTGGTGTATGGTAACGGAGATCTCCAAATGGAGGGATTTACCGACTCCAGCTTCCAGAGCGACAAGGATGATAGTAAGTCCATCTCAGGGTTTGTATTTACCCTAAACGGAGGGGCGGTATGTTGGAAGAGTTCCAAACAATATACCGTCGCTGACTCCATGATGGAAGCTGAGTATATTGCTGCTAATGATGCCGCAAAAGAGGCAGTCTGGATGAAGAAGTTCATTTCCGAACTTCAAGTAGTTCCATCCATTGCTAATCCAATACCTCTGTATTGCGATAACAATGGAGCCATGGCTTTGGCAAAGGAACCGAGGTCCCATCAAAAATCCAGAAATATCTTGAGGCGGTATCACCTCATCAGGGAGATGGTGGATTGCCAGGACATCGAGGTACGGAGAGTAGACACGAAGGAAAACACAGCAGATCCATTTACCAAGGCCATCACTCAAGTCCAGTTTGAGAAACTGTTCGAGCTGTTGGGCATGCGGTACGCAGGCAACTGGTTTTAGTACAGACAGTTGGTGCTTATTGCATCAACTACAAGCCTTAGTGCAAGTGGGAGATTGTTAGATATATATGCCCTAAAGGCCTGTATTGTATAGGATGCTAGGCATGTATATGTGCAGAAACAATCTTTTCTCGAAATGATAGTATGCTATTTGGTTTATCTTCATCTTAACTTGTGTTATATTTCATATCTTTATATGCATGTTGATGAAGCCCTTAGGATTATGCTTGACTACCAGGATTATGATGAGATCATACTAGTAGGGCCTGGATAGTCTATAAGCATATCCTTTAATAGTTCCTAGTCGAGGGTATATCGAGACAGGGCATCGGTATTACCAAGTTAGACTAGTGTGTACATTTCCTGACCCTGGGGGGGGGGGCGATGGTTGATTCCACAACCATTGGTGTTTGACATCAAAGATTGTACACAGGTGCTCATTGGAGAATGGGTACATCGAACATGACTCGCCGAGAACTCCTGGATGGTATATATACCAATTTTCAGATAGCAGTTCTCTGGCGACACTTGTACAGGTTAGTCTGTAGACCCGAGATCGTCATAGTGTCTTGTGTGATTCCTACTGTGCTTTGATTTCCTCCCTACCGCGGCTCTGCCGAGTCGTGCAAATAAGTGGATTTTGGGTACAGTCCCGAATCGCATGGAGACAGTGAGCGATAGGAGGGGTTTCGTCTCTCCCGGTATAGGGAGTTGGTGTCGCGGTATGCTTAATCGGCCATAACATCAAATCCCTGGCTAGGGTTCTTGAGATTTACTGATAAGTGTTATCAGTTGTTTCTCGAACCGTTATGGGCCGTAAATCAGCATGACTTATAAAGTTAACAGGATCTGACATATACCACCCCTAGACATCATATGCGACGTATCAGACGAAGAGACCGGACTGTACGGTAAGTGTTGCTTGCATGCTCGTTGGGGTTATGATGAGTTCGCTCGTCGGCCACTTTTTCGTCATGTACCTGGGTAGCCGTTACGCACAACTAGTGCTGCTGACGCGCTTGTGGTTAAACCCACTGCCACCGTACTGTCGAGTCTTTAGAGTCCCATACAGAGGGTTCTCTCGTTCAGGCGAAAGATGTAGAGGCCGTAAGTTGTAACGGCAGCCGTAAGGTGTTACGATAGGATTTCGATTATGTTCGTGTAATTGTTACAGGAATAATAATCGGAACAATAATGCTGGTAGGCTTTGGTTTAAGCCAGATACCGGTATTATATTATTGGATTAATGGTATTCGTATTTTTCGGAATTCGGATACGGGTATATGGTATACGGTATACGGTATACGGAAGAGGGGTATTCTTATAATTGTTACAAGAATACCTTCTAGAAGGTGCCACCTCATAATGACATTATTTATTTTATGAAAATAAATAAATGAGGTGGAAATAAGAAAATCCAAGCATGGTTGCAAGAATGGGTTATTTAATTTTTATTGTTTTGGAATTACTATTGAAGCATGGTGCTAATTTTATATTATATGCTTCAATTATTTCATTTGCAATATATCATTTTCTCATGCTTGAACTCTCTCATTATCACAAACACTTTCTCTCTCGTTCTTCTCTTCTCCTCCTTCATCCTAAGCTTTACCCTTCACATGTGTTGTGAAACAAAAGTTTAGGATTAAAGATAATCCAATACCCTAATCTCTATATGAACCTAGTGACCTCTTCTAGCAAACTTGGTCTCTAGGTTAAGCTCTTATGAAGAGTTTCTAGCTTGCACGACAACTCTCGCGTGGATCATCTAGGTCTTAGGGTGGCCGGAGATCGAGAACATCGGCAACATCCAAAGGAGCTAAGGGGTGGTAAGGAGCAAAGGAGTTGCACCAAAGAGAAGACCCGAAGGACCGTATCATTGAGGTATAATCCCTAACATAGTAGATAAGATCTCTAGTTAGGTTTTTCTAGTTATGGTTTAGACAAGATCTTATGAAAAGTGCGTGTTGTATGCAAAGAAAATTTTCGTTTATCGCTTCCGCCGCCTCACAAGAGTTGTGGGAGCATGCAACATGCACTAACACTAACCTCCAATTAATTCAACCACAACCGTTCTAACTAAGGATCACCGCTATCATGTAGGATAGGGTGCCGTAGTGAGCGGATTGTAGTTCAATTAAAGAGAGTCCGAATTAAGGTGTTGGGCAAAGAAAGGAGTGAGAGAGATTTCATTCTCTCAAACCTTCCTTCTCCTACCCTAACAAGTGAGAAATTACTCTCATTAAAAAGATAAAAATAAAACAAGAGGGAAGGTAGAAAGAATTTTAGGTTAAGAGAAATTTACAACTAGCTATTTGAGACCTCACCTAGACAAGGATCTTACTCAAGCATCATCGTTGTTTAATGATAATGAAAAATAGAAAAGGAGATAACAAAAGAAAAACACTGATTTAATTCTACGACTAAGTTAACAAATGAAAAATGCAGATAATAAAAATGCGATAAACAAATGCGAGAATAATAAAAAGAACTTATTTTTATTGATAACCTCTCAAAAACTCACTACAATTTTTCATAGAGAATTTTAAATTCTAGATCTAAAAATAAAAAGAGGCCTGCTAATTTGGTTTTGAGCTTTCCTATTTATAGATAGAAAAACCCTAGGTTTACATTCTGATCCATACACGAAATTACAAAACTACCCCAAGAGAGCCGAGTCAAAACACCGACACTGCCACCGACATGTACAGAACGCGGCCGCGGTTCCGCGGCAGAAGTGCCTGATTGGCCGCGGTTCCGCGGCCAATTGGTGGAATCGTGGGGCCATCTTTTTAGGGTTTCTCCATGTTGCTTTTATATTCTATTTTATTCACTTCGTTTCTCAGAATCTCTTCAATTTCCTTCCAGATCTCCAACAGTGCAGAATGATGTGGACTTTTGCCTTAAGCTCCACGTTGAAGTCTTGGATCTTGTGCTGCCCTTATGCTTTGTGCATTGAAGTGCCTAATGATTTTCTATTTGTCCCTTGAACTGGTAGGCGGCATCATACGGATGGTTAGCGGAGATCAGTATTCATCTGTTGTTGGTCATAGTCCCGCATTTGTTGTGACTTTTCATGAATTTCACTGTAAAGAGCTGAGAACCTGTAATCTGCAACTATTTAGCAGACATGGATCAAAAGTACCTACTTATATGCAATGTAATTAAGAATGGGCGATATAAAAATGCAAAAATTTGATATGAACATTGCCAAAGAGGCTGTCTGGATGAAGAAGTTCGTAACTGAACTTGGTGTGGTTCCATCCATTGAGCGTGCAATACCTTTGTATTGCGATAACAATGAAGCAGTGGCCTTAGCCAAGGAACCCAGGTCCCATCAGCGATCAAGGCATATTCTGAGGCGGTATCACCTGATTCGGGAGATAGTTGATCACTGGGAGATCGAGATCGGGAGAGTTGACACGAAGAACACAGCGGATCCACTCAGAAAGGCCATACCCCAGATACAATTTGAGAGACTCTTCGGAATGTTGGGTATGAGATACTACAATAACTGGCCTTAGTGCAAGTGGGAGATTGTTAGTTATATGTATGCCCTAGAGGCCATTATTGTACATGTGATGTATATTATAGCGGATGATTGGATATATATAGAGAGGACTTTCTTACTCGACATGATAGTATGCTATCTGGTTGCTCTTTGTCTTAACATGTTGACTTGTATAAGTGATGTTGTCTTACTCTCATATGTTGATAAAGCCCTTGGGATGTGTATTTGACTACCAGGACTATGATGGAGATCATACTAGTGGGGCCAAGGGTAGTCCATAAGTACACTCTATAATTGTTCCTAGTCGAGGGTGTATCGAGACAGGGCATCGATATTCTAGAGTAGACTAGCGTATACGCATCTTGACCCATATAATGGGCGATGGATGATCCCATATCCATTGATGTTTGACATCAAAGATGGTGTACGGGTGCCCAGTGGAGACCGGGTACACTGAACGGACTCGCCGAGAACTCTTAGTTGGTATTATACCTATCATCAGATAGAAGTTCTCTGGTGACATAGGTACAAGTTAGTCTGTAGACCCGAGATCGTCATAGAGTCTTGTGTGATTCCTACTTTGCTTTGATTTCCACCTTACCACGTTCAATAGAACGTGCAAAACGGTGGCTTTTGGGTACAGTCCCGAATCACATGGAGGCAATGAGCGATAGGAGGGGATTCGTCTCTCCCGGTATTGGGGGTTGATGTTGCGCTGTGCTACGATTGGCTATAACAGGAAGTTCCTGGCCAGGGTTGATACGGAGATTTACTGATAAGTGTTATCAATAGTTTCTCGACTCGTTATGAGCCTTACATCGGCACGACTTATCGGTTACTGGGGTCTGACATTGATCACCCCTAGACTAGATATGCGACATATTAGACGAAGAGACCAGACTATACGGTAGTGTTACTGACAGACTTTATAGGAGCTAGAGCGGGCTTACTTGTTGATCTTCTGATCGCTCAATACCCGAGTAGCCGTTACGTCCAGCTAGTACCGCTGACGGTTTGTGGGTGCTTGATATGATCATCACCTACTTCCGGCGTATTGACGAGTCTTTAGAGTCCTACACAGAGGTTTTACTGGCTCAGGCAAAAAGAAGTAGGAACACATATGTGATATGTGCGGGACCGAGATTAATACGAGTATGTGATACCGTATTCTATTCTCGCGATTTATGTTTTCAGTCGGTTATATGAGATATAGCCGGATTATCGAATCAAATGTTGATTCAATAAGTCGATACAGTATCGGTCGGTTATATGAGATATATCCGGGTTATCGAATCAAGTGTTGATTTGATAAGTTGATACAAATAATATTAGTCGGTCATATGAGATATAGCCGGATTATTAAATCAAGTATTGATTTAATAATTTAATGTATAATTATATATTTGATATATTAATTTACGTTAACTAATATTAGCTCACTTAACCATTTCTTTTTCTCACATGTGCACACTTAATATATATGTGATATATATTAATTGTGTTTTCTTTTTGTGTCATGCTTGATGCCACATGGAACATGGGTGTATGAGACTTACACCATGATAATGATAATGAAGGATTTATTTATTTTGAGTAATTCAATTATTAGTTGGAAATTGGTCACATGGCATGAAACTTGTAGAAGCTTGGAGACCCATTGACTTGGTCCACTAGTTTTGTCTTACACTAGATATTTATTAACCCAACTATTATCTAAACCCATGGTTAAGTCTTTACATGAGTTATATGAGATATTTCTCACCCATGATTGCCATTCACTCTCTCATCTATTATTTTGCTTCATCTTCTTCAAGCTTAAGAGAGAGCTCTCTAGGTTTTTGAGAGGAGAAGAAAAAGAGTGAGAAAATTAATTCTAAAGTGAGAAAAATTCCTACTTCATCATCCTCTACTAGATTAGCAATTTAGTTTACAGTGTTAGCTTCACTAATCCCTAATTAGTGAAGAGGTATCTTGGGTTAGTGTCTCTTCGACGTAGATCATCTTCGGCCTCGAAGACTTCGTGCAAGTTCGTTCCTTTCATCTTTTGGAGCTACTTTAGAGTCCGGAAGATCGCTACTTGGAGCGAAGGGACTACTACATGGAGCTATTGAAGTGAAGGACCGGTCTACAAAGGTTGTATTCCTAGTTCACTTAGTTGTAAAGTAGTTTACACTTTTTATTGTCTAAATCTTTAGTTAAGATTCTAGGGTTAGGATTGTTTAGCATGATAATTTTTTGAAAATGGCATAGACGATGCCTCCCGAACCCTTGCTGTCGTGCCAAGCAATCCTACAGAAACATCAACCCCAATATCGGGAGAGATGAAACCCCTCCTATCGCTCATTGCCTCCATGTGACTCGGGACTGTACCCAAAATCCATCTGTTTTCGCAACACCTCTTGAGCGTGGTAGGGAGGAAATCAAAGCACAGTGGGAGCCATACAAGACTCTATGACGATCTCGGGTCTACAGACTAATCTGTACCAGTGTCACCAGAGGACTGCTATCTGACGATAGCTATAATACCAATTAGGAGTCCTCGGCGAGTCCGTTCGGTATACCCATTCTCTAATGAGCACCTGTGTCCAATCTTTTATGTCATACACCAATGGTTGTGGGATCAACCATCGCCCTCCAGCGGACAAGAAACGTACACTCTAGTCTACTCTGGAATATCGATGGCCTGTCTCGATATCCCCTCGACTAGGAACAATTAAAGGATATACTTTTGGACCACCCTTGCCCCACTAGTATGATCTCATCATAATCCTGGTAGTCAAGTACATATCCTAAGGGCTTTATCAACATGTAATAGATAGACAGTATAAAAATAACAGTCTACATGTTAAGATAAAGGTAACCAGATAGCACACTATCATGTCGAGGAAGAAAGTCCTCTATATATATTTCCAAGCATCCATTATATCAACAATAATGGCCTCTAGGGCATACATATTCTTAACAATCTCCCACTTACACTGAGGCCAGTTGTTGTAGTATCTCATACCCAACGTCCCAAAAGTCTCTCGAATAACATTTGGGGGATGGCCTCGGTGAGTGAATCCGCTGTGTCAACTCTCCTGACCCCGATCTCCCGGAGATTAACTATCTTCCTGATCAGGTGATACTGTCATAGAATAAGTCTGGATCGCTGAAGGGACCGTGGTTCCTAGGCCAAAGCCAGAGCTCCATTGTCATCACAATACACAGGTACTAGATGCCCAATGGTAGGAACCAAGTTCATCATATGAACTTTATTCATCCAGACAACCTCTTTGGCAACATCGTTGGTAGCGATGTAATCAGCCTCTATCAACGAGTCTGCTACGGTATATAGCTTGGAACCCTTCCAACATACCGTCCCTCCATCGAGGGTAATGTCAAAACTCGAGACTGGCTTTTAGTCATCCTTATCACACCAGAAGCTCGAATCAGTAAAGGACTCCACCCGGAGTTCACCGTTACCATACACCAAGAACATCTCTTTAGTGCTTCTTAAGTACTTAAGAATGTTCTTCACAGCTGTCCAGTGGGTTTTCCCAAGATCTTTTCGATACTTACTCACTACCCCTAGTGAGTAAGCTACATCTAGTCTGTACATAACATCCTATACATGATTGACCCGACTGCTGAAGCATAATGTATCCCTTGTATGCGAGCCATCTCCAAATCAGTCTTGGGAGACATCTCTTTGGAGAGAGTGATCCCTGAACAAGCGGGTATATTACCATGCTTAGAATCTTCCATACTAAACCTCTTTAGTATAATGTCTATGTACCTGGATTGAGACAATCCCAAATCTGTTTAGATCTATCTCCATAGATCTATATCCCCAGGATGTAGGAAGCATCAATTAGATCTTTCTTGGAGAACTTGTATGATAAGAGGAGCTTGACCGAGTGTAGCATAGGAACATTGTTTCCTATCAAGAGTATGTCATCCATGTACAATACGAGGAAGACAACCTTACTCTCTACAAACTTCTTATATATACATGGTTCATTTACCTTCTTGATGAAGTCAAACTCTTTGACAGCTTCATCAAAACAGACGTTCCATCTCCGCAGTGCTTGCTTTAATCCGTAAATGGATTCAAGAAGCTTGCACACACTTTCGCTGCTCCCACTGTCTACGAAGACCTCTAGCAGTGTCATATAAACGCTCTCTTCTAAATCACCATTTAGAAAAACGGTTTTGACGTGCAATCTGCCAGATTTTGTATTTATGGTATTCAGCAATGGCAAGTAGGATCCTGATGGACTTAAGCATAGCGACAAGAGAAGAGGTTTCATCATAGTCGACACCAGGTCGTAGACGAAAACCTTTTGCTACAAGTCGAACTTTGAAAGTCTCAACTTTTCCATCTACACTAAATTATCTTTCTCAAAGATTCTCTTGCTCCCGATGGGTTTTACCCCTTTAGGAGCAACTTCCAAAGTCAACACTTTATTGGTGTATATAGATTCCATCTCAGATCGCATAGCATCCAGTCATTTCACAGAGTCCCCACTCGTGATGGCCTGCTCGAAACTAATTGGGTCATCATCTCCATGATCCAATCCTCGCTCCTACCATCTATGAGAAAACCGCAGTATCTCTCTGGTGGATGAGGAACCCTACTAGATCTGCGAAGTGGCTGCGGTTCGTCGGAGACTATTGAATCCTCCAGTTCCACCAAATCGTCGGTTATAGTTTGTGTTGCTGGAACTTCTTCTAGTTCTACCTCATTACCACTAATTTCTTTCACAAGAAATTCCTTTTCTAAAAAGGTGGCATGTCGAGAAACAAAATACCTTTTGTTCCTTAGTGTGGTAGAAGATATACCCTCACGAATATTTGGGATATCCTACAAACTTGCACAGAACTGACCTTGCCTCAAGCTTGTCCGGATTATGCTTTTCAACATAGGCCGGACAACCCCATATCTTAACTCGTTTAAGAGATGGTCTCTTTCCATTCCATATCTCATATAGAGTGGTAGGCAACAGATTTGGTCGGAACTCTATTCAATAGGTATGCAGCTATCTCAAGTGCATGTCTCCAAAAGAAAATAGGTAACTCAGCCGTACTCATCATAGAGCGCACCATATCTAATAGGTTGCGATTCCTCCATCCTGATATACCATTGTACTGTGGTGCATACGGAGGAGTAAACTGAGAGAAAATCTCATTCTTTTTAAAATAATCCCATAATTCCGTGCTCAAGTATTCTCTTCCCCGATCATATCGAAGGATTTGAATACTTTTACCCATCTGGTTCTCAACTTCGTACTTATATTCCTTGAAATTCTCAAAAGATTCAGATTTGTGTTTCAACAAGAACACATGTCCGTATCTTGAGAGAACATCAGTGAATGTAATAAAGTACGCAGAACCATCCCTGGCATGTGCAAACATCGGACCGCATACATCACTATGTATCTGTCTAAGAGTTCAGTAGCTCATTCTCCATTTCCAGTAAACAGAGATTTAGTCACTAAGCCTTTGAGATATGACTGACAAGTTTCATAAGATGTAAATTCGAATGGATTCAAATATGCATCCTTATGGAACTTAAGCTAGTCTTCTCTCATTGATATGACCTACTCAACAATACCACAAGAAGACTTCGTTCATTTCTGAACTGTTCCTCTTGTGTGTGTTCTGTACGTTTATAATTGTGGTTCGATTCAGAACGTGTATACCGTTATAAAACGTACCTTACCCAATCAACACTTGATTTAGAAAATATTCACAATATTTTGGTACGGAACAACAGTCGCTTAGAATCAATGTATTACTATTGAATACAAAGTGATATTTGCCAACTACCTTGGCTGCAAAAATTGCACCATTCTCTACTAGTAGAGATATATCACCATTTCCCAGTTCTCTACCTATCTGTAGCCCATGTAACAAATTACATATATGGGATCCTAATCCGGTATCCAATACCTAGGACGTAGAGCAAACTGAGAAACAGTTCTTGGTTACGAACACACCCGAAGACTATGCATCAACATGATTTTTCTTCGTATGGGTGGCGTGGGAATCCGGACATTCCCATATTCCTTACTCAGACTTATGACAATTATAAGATAGAGCGGAACCTAGCCCAGTATAATAAGTAGGTGTTAGTGTTTATGCCCTAGAAGGCCATTACTGTATCATACTAGCTTGTATATTACTTAATGGAAGCTTGGGATATTCACATGTATATAACAGTCTTGCTAAACATGGTAGTATGCTACTTGGTTTTTCTATCTAAATATGTAAGTGTACGTATTGATAGAGCTCTTAGGATCTTGCTTGTCTACCAGCGTTGTGATGGCAGTCACACTAGTGGGGGCTGGGTAGTCTACAAGCACATCCTTATTCAGGTCCCTGGTCGTTGGATTATCGAGACAGAGCATCGATACTCCGGAGTAGACTGGTGTGTACGCTTCTCATCCCAGTTGGGGAGATGGTCTGTCCCACAGCCGTCAGTACGTCGTACTGGAGATAGTATACAGGTGCTCGTTAGGTTACGGGTACACCGGACAGGACTCACAGGGAACTGTTGGTTGGTTTGATACCAGTCGTCAGTGAACAGTTCCCAGGTGACATGAGTACAGCATAGTCCGCAGACTTGACACTGCTACTTCGCCTCAAGTGTGTCCCACTGTTCTTAGATTGCTACCCTACCACGGCTCAAAGGAGTCGTGCAAACAGGTAGCAGTTGGGTGCAGTCCCGAGCACTTGGAGGTAGTGGCGGTTAGACAGGATTCGTCCCTCCCGGTATTGGGAGTAGATATCGTGCTGTGTCAGAGAGCCATTACGCAAAGTCCCTGGCCAGGGCAAGCGGGATTTACTGGTAGGTTCCAGTAGTTTCTCAGGGTGTAATGGGCTTCCCTCCGACACGACTTATACCGCTATTAGGGGACTGACGCTTGCCGCCCCTCTAGGCCCGATATGCGATAGTCTTGGACGAACGGACCGGACTGTATGGAGATTGTCACATCAGACTCAGTAGGAGTTCGGATGGGTTTTCTCATCGGCCTTCTTATCGACAACTACCTGGGGACCGTTACGTACAGCTAGTGCCGCTTGCGGTCTGTGGTTAAACCCACTGCCAGCGTAGTAGTCGAGTCTCTAGAGTCCCACACAGAGAGTTTCCTACTCCATGCGAAACGATATAGAGGTTGCATGGTTTTGCGACAAAGGGTTCGGACGTATACGTGCGTTTACGCACGTACGACTTTCGGACAGTTTTTACCAGTCGGCTTTGGTTTAAGCCAGTTACTGGTATCCGGTTATTGGATTTTTACAGTCTAAAGTTTTTCCGTATTTTTGCGGATCGTAGGGGCGTTCTCGTAATTATGCGAGAAGCTTCTAGAAGTGGTGACTAAGGAGGTTTAGGTGTCATTTGCATTTAATGAGTTTAGTGAGCCATGAGGGTGATTCATGCATATCATTAATGCATGATAAATGCTTAATGAGTCATGGTTATGAATCACCACTAGATATTTATGAAACTTCATTATTCATCATTTTAGTTTTTCTTTTATGGATGAATTTTAAAGGTTCATATATATTATGATAGATTTACTATTCTCATAAGATTCATTCTCACCTTCTCTCTCCTCAAGCTCTCATCTTCAAACCCTAATCCTTACACCTCATGAGTTGAGATCAAAGGATTAGTTAGACTAATCAATCCATAACCATCACTCTATTTCATTCTAGCTTCTTTGATTAGCAATCCAAGAAGGTTAGTTGCCTCAAGTTTAGAGGCTAAGCTTGGAGTTTTGCTCTCGGGTGGATCGTCTACTACCTAGAGAAGGCCGAGGAGAACAAGGAGATCGTAAAGACGAAGGACTAGTTTCGATAGGTATAATCCCTAAGCATAGTAGTTTAGAATAACTATATGTTTAGTTAGTTATCGTTTAGCTTCGATATAAGCGGTTAGTCGATGTTCGTTCATTAAACAAGATCGTTTTTGAAATTTCCGCCTCCCCACAAGTACTGGGGTGTAGTACATCGACTTACAGTGGTATCAGAGCCTCGCTAAACAATAAATAACTTAATTGCAAATTTGTACGAATTTCGAACGGAAAAACGAAGCCGGAAAACCCTAAATCTGTAAAGTTTCTGTCGAATTTAAAATGATGTCCTAAAATTTTTCAGGTGATCTCAGAAAGCTAGTAAACAGTCCAGAAGAACACACAAGAAATTCGAGCCCATGAATCGGCTAAAGCGCCGCGGAAGCGCGGCGGATCCCACCGATCCGCCGCGGTTCCGCGGCCGAGTTGCCGAGTCATGGACTCGTATTTCATGTGTGGGTCCTCTCTGGTATTTGGGGTTTTCTGGAATATTTAATATTTGCTCAGGTTTCAGTTTAACAGAACAGTTTTTGGAGAAATATTAATGTTGTTTAATCGATCGAAATTGTACAGTATTTGCATGTTGGATTATATCTGTGATTGTTTAATGTGTTCGTAAACCTCCCCTAACTGCTAGTATGTCGGTTGGCAGGGGGTTGCATATTTCTGTAATGGTTATATCTGTTTGTGCATATAAACTGTATTGGACTGTTGTGGTGTATAGCCGGGGTTTGCAATGGGTTATTGGTTAATTCATTTGTTGTAAATGTAATTTGTTGTAATATTATTTTGCGGGGCACATCCAGGTTGCGGTTGTTGCCACCGTTGTATTATTTCATTTTACTGTTTTTGCTCCTAGGACTGACCCAAGGTGGGGTACACAAACTGCCGGGCGGGTAGTTTGCTGTACCCGTAGGGGTCGAGGGTGGGGTAACGGCTATTCATCACAACTGTGTAATCTGTATTTTCTTGCAGGCTCAAAAGAAATACAGATTGCTTGCAAATCCAATATTGTTTATCTGTGTTCTGGAATGAATATCATTGCGTCAGACGAATGTAAAATATCTATATATATTGTAGCTATTTAGACGTCACTTATGTTTTACACCCGCGCTAGCCCAGCCCCCGCTCTGTCGTTAGTTAAGTAACCTAACGGGTGATGACGGGACCCCGTGGCGAATGCGGATGGCATAAGAGGACGTTGTATTTTCGTTGTTTTCTGCAATGATAGGTTAATGATGGGACGCATTATCTATAATGCAAAGAAAAACAAACCAAAGTTTAAATCGTTGGAACAATTTAAAAGAAACCACTCGGTTATTTTTAAAACAGATATTTTTAAATGCGGAGATTTAACCACTCCTTTTAAAAGCTATCAGGTTCCTTCGGTTATATCAAGTTCACTACGTTCACGGTTTCGCCAAAACCATTCGTAGCCCTCCGTCATTTCATCTGGGTATTCAGTAGTATTCAAGCTATGTATTTTGACCTAACGCCAAGGCATAGTGTTTGGTAGCTACTGGGTATTCATTTGTTGCATAGGTAGATGTAGTTAGTTTGGGACAGTCGTATTATCATTTTGGCCGAACGTCAAGGATATATATGGATGGGTTCAAATTGACAAGATAATGATGGGTAGAACTTGACATGTGACTTATGACATTTTGACCTAACGCCAAGGTCATAAGAGCATGGGGCAGAAATAAATATCGGGAATTTCTAAAGAAACTGAAATTTGCAAAGAGATGCATACCATTTGGAGTTTGATGAATGTTGGTAGGATTCCTTCAACATTATCATACGATGATATTTGGATCCCGATCCTACTGTGAGTATATGCTACTTATCAGGATATTCGTCACTTAACGATCAATGCTATAAACCTAGTAGGTGTCCAGAAAGGTGTCAGCGGGGTTACGCCCCCAGAGAAAAGAGGTTATTTAATTAAGGAACTTCGCGAAAGCGTTGGAAAACCTCCCTCGAAGTATCGACACTGGCCTGGCTGAACGGTTAAGCAAGTATTGTACGGTGAGAATAGTCCTGGCTAATTCTTCTTTTATGGTTTGAGGAAGGATTCGAGAAACAGTGGGAGCCATCCAGTTTAGATAAACTAAAAACCACTCTAAACTTGCAAGAGCATCATGCTAAAGAGTTTTCTTCTCTCTCTCCTAATTGCAGCGACCCTGAAAATGATTGGACTTAAGTTACTTTTAGAAAAAAATATACCGACGGGGCCTAACTATAAAGATTGGCTGCGGAATGTCAAAATGGCTTTGACCTATGACAAACTGGGGTACGTCCTCACCGCTACGGCACCTGCTGTCCCTGGTCCCAAATCCAGCAATGCGGATAAGGAAATCCGCAAAACCTGGGATTTAGATTGCGCGAGAGCCAAGTGCGTCGTGCTTGCCTCTATGGACAATGAACATCAGAGGAGGCACGAGGGTATGTCCCTGGATGGCATATTTCTCCATACAAAGGAACTTTATGGAGAGCAATCTCGTATAGCAAGATACGAGACCTCTAAGAACTTGTTTCGAGCGAGGTTGGCTGTCGGGTCATCGGTAGGTGAACATGTCCTACAGATGATCAGCTATATTGAAGAGCTCGCAGACCTTGGGACGACTTTGGATAATGAGCTGTATACAGACCTTATTCTCCAGTCCCTTCCTCCCACCTACGCCCAGTTTATCCTCAACTTCAATCTTCAAGGAAAAGAAGTTGAACTTGCGGAACTCCTGAACATGTTAAGGAGTGCAGAGGGCACCTTGAAGAAAGCAAGGGAAACATCCGCTATGTTTGTTGGCGGTGCATCTTCTTCCGGGTCCAAGGCTAGGGCCAAAGGAAGGAAGAAGAAGGCCGCACCCAAACCTAGAGGAGGTGTTAGTAAGGTGGGAAAGAAGGGAAAGAAAAAGATAGCAGTACCGATAGTTGGCCCGGATGAGTGCTTCCATTGTCACAGGAAAGGGCACTGGAAGAAGGATTGCAAGGCGTGGAACGCCAAGAACCAGGAACCGAAGCAAGCTGTGGCTTCGACTTCAGGTGTGTTTGTAATTGAGAATTGTCTGTCGATCAACTCTATTTCCTGGGTATTGGATACCGGATCAGGATCTCATATTTGCAATTCATTGCAGGCACTGAGAAACCGTAGAGTGCTGAAGGAAGGTGATATGATCCTCAGGGTTGCTAACGGAGCTAGCGTGGGAGCTGCGTCCGTCGGGGATTATCACCTAGGATTGACGAGTGGACATATTTTGGTTTTACATAACTGTTATTTTGTACCAAGCTTAACGTGTAATATCATATCAGTTTCCTTGTTATCAAATAAAGGTTATGATTTCACGTTTGTAAGAGGTGTTGTTAACATCCACCTTAATCATGGTTTGATTGGGTCCGGTACTCTTAATAACGACATATATGTTTTAAACCAACTCCAAATTTTCAATGTCCAGAACACACTAAAAAGAAAGTCTCCAGATTTAAATAAAGCTTTCTTATGGCATTGTAGACTGGGTCACATCAATGAGAGAAGGTTGACTAAGTTGCATAGAGAAGGATATTTAGACTCGTTCGAATATCAATCTTATGACACTTGTCAATCTTGTCTCAAAGGAAAGATGACAAAGACTCCATTTACTGGACAAGGAGTAAGAGCGAGCGAGCTCTTAGGACTCATACACAGCGATGTATGCGGTCCAATGTCTACACATGCGAGAGGTGGTTTTTCCTATTTCATTACTTTCACGGATGATTACTCAAGATACGGATTCATTTATCTGATGAAACATAAATCCGAGGCTTTTGAGAAATTCCAAGAGTATAAGAATGAAGTAGAAAACCAAACCGGCAAAAGTATTAAGACACTAAGATCTGATCGAGGTGGAGAATACTTAAGTGCCGAGTTCCTAGGTTACCTAAAAGAGAAAGGAATTCTCTCTCAGCTTACTCCTCCGTACACTCCACAGCATAACGGTGTATCGGAGAGACGGAATCGAACCCTATTGGATATGGTACGATCCATGATGAGTAATGCTGAGTTACCGCGATCTTTTTGGGGTTATGCGCTAAAATCAGCGGCATATCTTTTGAACATGGTACCTACCAAGACTGTGCCTACCACACTATATCAGATGTGGAGTGGGAAGAAACCCCATCTACAGTATATAAAGATTTGGGGATGTCCAGCTTTTGTTAAAAAGCAGCATGTGGACAAGCTCGAGGCACGATCAGTAAAGTGTAAGTTTGTTGGATATCCAAAGCACTCCAGGGGATATCTATTCTATTACGCAGAGGAACAAAAGGTGTTTGTTTCTCGTAATGCCCATTTTCTAGAACATCAGTTTTTAGAAAAGGAATCAAGTGGGAGCGAAATAGAACTGGAAGAAATTCCAGAACCACAAACTAATACTGAAAGTTTGGTAGAACCGGTAGTTCAAGAAGAACAGAACATTCCCGCACCCCTCCGCAGGAGTAGTAGGCCGTCTCATCCGCCTAAGAGATACTACGGTTTTCTCATAGATGGGGATAGAGAGGATTGCATCATAGATGATGATGAACCTACTGACTTCCGGCAGGCCATCCAGAGCGGCGACTCGGTACGATGGCTAGATGCAATGCGGACCGAAATGGAGTCCATGTACACCAACAAAGTATGGACTTTGGACTTTGCTCCAGATGGGGTAAAACCCATAGGATGCAAATGGATCTTCAAGAAAAAGATTGGTGTAGATGGACAGGTGGAAACCTATAAGGCTAGACTTGTTGCAAAGGGTTTTCGTCAAAGACCTGGTTTGGACTATGACGAAACTTTTTCTCCAGTGGCTATGCTCAAATCCATTCGGGTCCTTCTTGCTATTGCTGCCTTCCATGATTATGAAATCTGGCAGATGGACGTAAAGACGGCTTTTCTGAATGGAAATTTAGAAGAGAGCGTCTATATGGATCAGCCAAAGGGTTTCAATCAGAGTGGGAGCAGCGGGAAAGTATGCAAGCTGCTTAAGTCCATTTATGGACTAAAGCAGGCATCGCGGAGTTGGAACATCTGTTTTGATGAGACAGTCAAAGAATATGACTTTATCAAAAATCCAGATGAACCGAGCATATATAGTAAAGTTGTGGCCAGAAGTGTCGTATTCCTCGTCTTGTACGTGGATGACATTCTATTGATAGGAAATGACATTCCTATGCTACAATCTGTCAAAGGATTCTTGTCACACAGGTTCTCCATGAAAGACCTGGGTGATGCCTCGTACATTCTGGGGATCCGGATCTATCGTGATAGATCTAAGAGGATGTTGGGACTTTCACAGTCCAGGTATATCGACACTGTACTGAAAAGATTCAGTATGAAAGATTCTAAGCGCGGTAATCTACCGGCTTGTCACGGAATCACCCTCTCCAAAGAGATGTCTCCCAAGACTGATTTGGAAAGGGAACGCATGTCTATTATACCCTACGCTTCTGCGGTAGGCTCTATAATGTATGCGATGTTGTGCACCAGACCAGATGTAGCTTATGCACTGAGCGTGGTAAGCCGGTATCAGTCTGACCCAGGGGAGAAACACTGGATAGCAGTAAAGAACATTCTCAAGTACCTGAGGAGGACTAAGAAGATGTTCTTGGTTTACGGCGGAAAAGACCTCAGGTTGGAGGCCTTTGCTGATTCCGGCTTCCAGAGTGATAAGGACGATTCCAAGTCCATGTCAGGTTATGTATTTACCCTCAATGGAGGGGCGGTGTGCTGGAAGAGCTCCAAGCAGGACACCGTTGCTGACTCGACGATGGAAGCGGAGTATATAGCTGCTTGCGATGCCGCAAAAGAAGCAGTCTGGATGAAGAAGTTCCTAAAAGAAGTTCAGGTGGTTCCTACCATAGTTGATCCAATACCTCTGTATTGCGACAACAACGGAGCTATAGCTTTAGCGAAGGAACCAAGGTCCCATCAGAAGTCCAGACACATCTTGAGGCGGTATCACCTGATCAGGGAGATCATAGATCGTCAGGAGATCGAGGTTCGGAGAGTTGCTACTGAAGAGAACATTGCTGATCCATTCACGAAGGCCCTACCTCAGATTAGTTCGAGAGGCTACTCGAGATCATCGGTCTACGATATGCCAGTACATGGCCCTAGTGCAAGTGGGAGATTGTTAGTGTTTATGCCCTAGAAGGCCATTACTGTATCATACTAGCTTGTATATTACTTAATGGAAGCTTGGGATATTCACATGTATATAACAGTCTTGCTAAACATGGTAGTATGCTACTTGGTTTTTCTATCTAAATATGTAAGTGTACGTATTGATAGAGCTCTTAGGATCTTGCTTGTCTACCAGCGTTGTGATGGCAGTCACACTAGTGGGGGCTGGGTAGTCTACAAGCACATCCTTATTCAGGTCCCTGGTCGTTGGATTATCGAGACAGAGCATCGATACTCCGGAGTAGACTGGTGTGTACGCTTCTCATCCCAGTTGGGGAGATGGTCTGTCCCACAGCCGTCAGTACGTCGTACTGGAGATAGTATACAGGTGCTCGTTAGGTTACGGGTACACCGGACAGGACTCACAGGGAACTGTTGGTTGGTTTGATACCAGTCGTCAGTGAACAGTTCCCAGGTGACATGAGTACAGCGTAGTCCACAGACTTGACACTGCTACTTCGCCTCAAGTGTGTCCCACTGTTCTTAGATTGCTACCCTACCACGGCTCAAAGGAGTCGTGCAAACAGGTAGTTGTTGGGTGCAGTCCCGAGCACTTGGAGGCAGTGGCGGTTAGACAGGATTCGTCCCTCCCGGTATTGGGAGTAGATATCGTGCTGTGTCAGAGAGCCATTACGCAAAGTCCCTGGCCAGGGCAAGCGGGATTTACTGGTAGGTTCCAGTAGTTTCTCAGGGTGTAATGGGCTTCCCTCCGACACGACTTATACCGCTATTAGGGGACTGACGCTTGCCGCCCCTCTAGGCCCGATATGCGATAGTCTTGGACGAACGGACCGGACTGTATGGAGATTATCACATCAGACTCAGTAGGAGTTCGGATGGGTTTTCTCATCGGCCTTCTTATCGACAACTACCTGGGGACCGTTACGTACAGCTAGTGCCGCTTGCGGTCTGTGGTTAAACCCACTGCCAGCGTAGTAGTCGAGTCTCTAGAGTCCCACACAGAGAGTTTCCTACTCCAGGCGAAACGATATAGAGGTTGCATGGTTTTGCGACAAAGGGTTCGGACGCATACGTGCGTTTACGCACGTACGACTTTCGGACAGTTTTTACCAGTCGGCTTTGGTTTAAGCCAGTTACTGGTATCCGGTTATTGGATTTTTACAGTCTAAAGTTTTTCCGTATTTTTGCGGATCGGAGGGGCGTTCTCGTAATTATGCGAGAAGCTTCTAGAAGTGGTGACTAAGGAGGTTTAGGTGTCATTTGCATTTAATGAGTTTAGTGAGTCATGAGGGTGATTCATGCATATCATTAATGCATGATAAATGCTTAATGAGTCATGGTTATGAATCACCACTAGATATTTATGAAACTTCATTATTCATCATTTTAGTTTTTCTTTTATGGATGAATTTTAAAGGTTCATATATATTATGATAGATTTACTATTCTCATAAGATTCATTCTCACCTTCTCTCTCCTCAAGCTCTCATCTTCAAACCCTAATCCTTACACCTCATGAGTTGAGATCAAAGGATTAGTTAGACTAATCAATCCATAACCATCACTCTATTTCATTCTAGCTTCTTTGATTAGCAATCCAAGAAGGTTAGTTGCCTCAAGTTTAGAGGCTAAGCTTGGAGTTTTGCTCTCGGGTGGATCGTCTACTACCTAGAGAAGGCCGAGGAGAATAAGGAGATCGTAAAGACGAAGGACTAGTTTCGATAGGTATAATCCCTAAGCATAGTAGTTTAGAATAACTATATGTTTAGTTAGTTATCGTTTAGCTTCGATATAAGCGGTTAGTCGATGTTCGTTCATTAAACAAGATCGTTTTTGAAATTTCCGCCTCCCCACAAGTACTGGGGTGTAGTACATCGACTTACAGTAGGTTCGGTCAATACATCCATATTATAATCTTGATTAGGGCATTTCATTGGACGCTACCAGGAGAGAGAGAACGGTAATCACTTTGCGTGCGCTCTTTGCAAGATTAGATTGGTTTTTATCTAATCGGGATGGCTCCCTCTATTTTTATCATATCTTCCTTCAAACCCTAAAAGGTAAGATTAGCCGGGATGTAACACCTTAGAATGCGATTAGTGTTAATTAAGCGATAATGTGGGGTTTCTGTAAAAAGTTTACCAATTTGGTTTCCTCACATTTTATAACATTTAATTAATAATTTATTATTATTTGTTATGGCTTGCACATACTTGTGCATGCTAATGTGAGGGTTAGTTTGTGTTAATCTCGTTAATGACCATGGCAACCTTAAGCTAAACCCTTAACCTAATCCTTGCCTTGATTAATCTTTCCCTAGATATTTGATGTGAGAATAGATATTTCCTTTTTGTGTTTTTGGATTGTGGGGAGGTGGCAAGGTGACTCATTGGGAGAGTCATGCTTGCATTTATGGAGGCGAGGGAGAGAGTGAGAGTAAAGGTTAAGCTTACCCTACACTCACCGTCTCACCTAGTAAACACCTCACACTCTCATTCTCTCTCACTCTATCTCTTTCTCAATCATTTTTCTCATCTCCTCATTACCTCAACTGAACCCTTGCAATTTCCTTCACTACCCCTTCACAAAAACTTCACAAACTTCATCAAATCCCTTTTCATGTCATGTTTTGCCTCTAGGATCCATTGGAGCTTGGAAAGATAGGATCTTTGAGCTTGTGTAGTTTGATAATGATCTCTATCTATTAAGTAGGTGTTTTGATTTTTGCGTAGCTTATTCGTTTCAGTTTAGAACGCGTAAAGTTTTGTTTTAGTGCACATATCGTATTTTAGTGTAGTTTTGGGTCTCGGATGATCTGCTATAAAACCAGGTATTTGTTGGAAAAGTTCCCATCACAGTGAGCTTGTTTAGTGAGCTAGAACCCTCCATAGAAAACCTGAGCCCATTCCCTTTCTTGCAGGCCATAGATTTATTGGTTCTGGCTACAATTTGTGGCCAGAGTGGGTGCTGGGGGGTTGTGTTTTGGGTGTAGGGTCTCTGGGGTTCTATGTGGTTTCGTAGCACTTGCAACTTTCACCAATTGTTTGTATGGTAAAATCTAGGATCACTTGGCTTGTTTTCTAGTGTTTCGACTACGCGCGTTACGTTATCCGACACGGTTCGTGTTCTTGTGTACTGTTGCTCTTGGGTTGGTTTCATAGTGTCGCTATGCACGTTAGCCACTAGACGAACACTTGAGAGAATATTTGGAGTTGGTGCGTCGGTCAAACGTAGTTGATACATATTATTGATCGATTGCTAATATAAACTTGTTATATTGTTGTATGATTTTAGGATCGCAGGCGGGGACTTCGGACGCTGCGAAGAAGGGAAAGCGAGTGGTTGGCTTTACTTAGCCCAAGATCATCTGTGAGTAGATTTAACATCTACAGGGGAATCGCCCGCATGGCGTTATGCGTCAGGGCAAGAAATGATATGGTATTAGCCGCATGTTTATATTGCACATACAGAGATTGTGCATAAAACTTCATTGCATATTATTACTTGTTGTGTTTGGACTTGTACTCATTAGACACTGCACTATTATTGACGGTTCATGTTGCACGAGCACTGATTGTATGCCACCCACACCGTCGATAATTGCCATGACACATACAATACACATACATATGTGATATTGTATTGATTAGGGACGTTGAGACATGATCCTTATTCCATTGTGCATATGATATATAACATACCTGTATACCTACATGCTTACACATATGCCTTGCCATGCCTACATGCTAGCTACCCATATACCTATATGGTATTGTACCATTAGTGACAGGTATATACACATATGAGACATAGCTATATGTACATCATACCTACATACTTACATGTACACCCATATAACTTGATATAGCTACACATATACCTGGAGGGTATTACATCATTATTGATAGGTATATACTTATATCTTGCTATAGTTACTTGTTCACCCTTATATGATATTGCGTTGGATTTTGGAGAAATTAGGAACCGCATGATATATTTAATAACTGGTTGCAGTTAAATAGCGGTTTTTCCTTTATATGCCAATATTACTGTCACGACCCGAAATATTAGCTCGTGACCAGCACTTAAATCACACAACGTCTAAAGGCGTAACGTAATTTAAGTAAGCTGAAACCCAGAAATCTAAACCTTTTTAAGAAAATAAAGGAGGCGAATTTTTGAAATAAAGGTATAATGAAATCAAGTTTTCTTAATGCATAGAAAAGAAACATAAAAATGCAAGTGAAATTTACTAGTTTGAAAAAGTGTTTCGTCTTTTAAAAATTTGGACAGCACCCCCTTTGTATATTTTGGTCCAAAACCACATATACAAGATAATGATAAAGGCATCCCCAAGCGGGAGTTAGCTCTTCGCCAACCGGCGGACCACAACCACGCAAAGTAAATACAAGAGTGGGTACGATGCAAATTTCCCACCTACCAAGCAAACCACCCAAAAATAGCCATGTGTCAGCGATGCCGCTACTGATCCGTGCGGTCAACCTGCAAGAACTGTGGCACAACGGGGGTGAGTTGCCAACTCGTGAGTAGAAAAACATCTACAAGTAGAAATCGAATAAACAACGACTCTTAGGTCAACTATATCATAAATGTAATACTATGATATCTAGGGTGACCGTATCTACATATGTGCCAATAATGTACTCAAGGTCTATCTGTATGTAGATATCATCCAACAATATAATCAGTGTATGTATGTATGTGGATCTCGTCCACCCATATAATCAATGTATGTATGCATGTGGATCTCGTCTACCCATATAATCAATGTATGTATGCATGTGGATATCGTCCACGTGTCAACCAATGACACAACATCATGCATAAAAGCATATGCATGAAGGTATGAGAATATAAATCAACGTATACCCCTCGCAACACATCAAATCATGGAACCTGAGTGTCCAGCATCGACACTCGAAACATTATGAAAACCCGTGTCCAGCATCGACACGTAAATCCTTATATCTCAGATGCCGCATCCTCAGATCGGCCCTCAAATATCTTATCTCAGGCACCGCCTACTCTGGTCGGCCCTCATATCCATCTCATGAATCTGATCGGTATCCTCCAGATAACCGATGGGTCCCAATACTATCACCGGTAGGTAGTACTCCCCTGCCAGGATCACCGTCTATCAATATGAGTCATCTTGCCCCGCGGTACTACACCGGGTCCACCATGCACCCGCAGACGGTGCCAACCGCGCCTCGAATCGGGTTTCACATGCCACTCCTTGAATCGAGAAAACACATGGTGGACGCACTGAAATATCATATCAAGAGAAATCGGGTTTTTAAAACAGTACATGCTTTCTTTTGAAATAGCCACGGTTCTCAAATCCAGAAATCTCATGAAAACAACATATCTCAATGCGTAAAAGCGTAAAGCATGATTTATGCGACATATAATAGAATGTAAGCATATTCGTATATCATGCAACATGGAACAGTAATATGCACCTATCGAGGGAAAACTGCTCTTTTAAATGAATCCAGTTTTTTAAAATATATCACGCGGTCCCCAAATCTCCAAAATCAAATACAACATCGTATAATGGTGCATATGTGTATGTACGCAAGTATGGTGTATAATATGTATGTGTGCAAGTATGGATGTACAAGTAGTATATACGCAAGTATGAGTGTACAATATGTATGTGCGTAAGTATGGATGTACAAGTAGTATATAAGCAAATATGAGTGTACAATATGTATGTGCGCAGGTACGGATGTACAAGTGGTATATACGCATATATGAGTGTACAATATGTATGTGCGCAAGTATGGATGTACAAATAGTATATACACAAGTATGGGTGTACAAAATGTATGTCCGCAAGTATGGTTGTACAAGTAGTATATACGTAAGTATGAGTGGACAATATGTAGCTATAGCAAGTATATCATGCGAGGAGTCATATCCTGATGCAGCAGTTCTACTGTGTAATGATATAGCAATTATCGATGATGAAGTGTATGAGCCGGCTAATCTGTGTAAGTGTAACATATGCATCATCGATAATGGTTTAGATGTACCAGCACAAGTATATGTATTGCAATGAGGATAACATGAATGCAGCATAAGGTAAATCATATGCAAATTCTGACGGGTATACGTATCTAACATGACCGAGTCAGTGAATCTGTCAATTGGCATATAGCTACACAACATCACGTACAGTATAATCCATCATATGGCATCCTCTAGTCAAGGGTATGGATCAAACCTCAAGTCAAATTCATCACGTACGGAAAATCATCGTACGGCGGCATAAAGCTATCAGGGATCCTATCAACCAATGCGACAATGAGGGGTACGGACGTAACGTCTCGTACGACATATCACCCATGATTCACGACATTCTATATATATCTATATACCTATGTCCCAGGTCACATCCATAACAATCTCGTATCAGGGGACCGGCAAGGTATCAATCACCTCAATCGACTCCCATCCGTATACCAACATATCATCATATCACATGTCAAATCGTATTCTCTTTTTATCATAATTATATCTCACATAAGGTCAATTTTACATATACATTCTACCTTTACTATAAGCGCAAGTATCTAATCTAACATACACACCCAAACCATACAAACAGTTTTTGAAAGATGCGAATCGTAGTTTTGAAAGTAGGGGCTTCGGTGTTTTTAAGGAAAAGGTATCATTTGAAAATCCGTAACGTCCCTCAAGGTATCTGTTTAAAAGATTCATACGATTCTTCAGTTTGGAAATAGGTATGGTTCGGATGACACATCTACGTCGACTATCTAGTCCTATAGTACCCTAAACGGCAATATCATCAAATTTCATCCTCGAATTCCGTCATCACATACTAGTCGTATCATATCACTTCTAACTATCCTTAGTTTCTAATATGGGTCTCTAACTACTCTTTTACTCTATCTATAGTTTTCTATTAAAGGTTTCATTAACCATAATCTATATATAAATCGGTTTCCATCAAAGTGTGTGGGGGTGCTATACGCCATCCACCCGACTCCCCCTGTAGATATAGATTTACTCACCTTGATCCTTGTTTGCCTAAGTCGATGACGCCATACTCCGTCGTCTCGGAATCCACGCGAAGGTACCTACAATAACAACACATATTGCAACGCTATTCAAATTAAGTTTTGAAATCCAAACGGTACGCGCATTGCTCATAGGTTAGAACTTATTGCTTACGCGTACAAAACCAACCAAACAACCCTTGTTGTTGATGTACAAATATCCAACAACCAAATACAAATCCAAATATCAAAACTAAACATCTCAAAATACGGAAAATATAGCCAAAATCACACCAAAGTGCTTCCATATTTTGACTCAGGCCAAAACAAGGTGCACAAACAAGTCTAGGGTGTTGTACATGGTGTATATGAGCTACTGGACCAACCTCAACACCAAATTCCACTAAGTGGCCAGCCACCTACCCACAAAATCCGGCCTCCTCAGCCCCCTAGGCTCTTTTGGGCTTCGTCTCATCAAGGTGGTCTCCTAGTACTCTAATTTGGTCCCTGGAGTTGTTTGCTTTTCTCAAAATTTCCCCGGGTTGCTCCCGATTTCCCTGCACACCCTATATACTCACAAAACCGACATGATCAAAATCCTAAATCCGTATTTTGGTTTCTATACTAAATTCCAAAAATAATATTTTATATTTTCTGAATGTTACAATCTTCCCCCCATAAAGAAATTCGGTCCCCGAATTTTAAATTTAAACCTCCAAAATCTAAAATATTTCAATAATCAGCTCAAATCAACGGGGCTCCGAAATCACGGAAGATGCAGAAACAACACAGCGCGTCAAATGTGCATGAAAACAAGTATAAAACTCAAAATTGAACTCCGTCAAGCGTCACGCAAATCATCGAATTTGCACGCATATGCTCGGAGTTACAATAGAGATACTGATCTCGAAATCCACTATTGAAATCCAATATACACTAGTCAAATACTATAATACGTGTATAGTACGCATCTTTGGAAAACTTTCAAGAACTGAATACAACTCATACAAAAATCTTTCTAAATCTCCATGTGATGCGTAACTCACGACCTAAGTGACAGACGCTCATTTTAAAATAATAATATATGTCCATATATGTTTTCCTAAATACACGTTCCGTCGTTTTCAAAATATCCCAAAAGGTTTTTCTTTATAAACGTTCGTGTCGCTCACGGACACGTAGAAAATAACGAGACTATAGCTCTTTTTCAAAAACCTCTTGGTAAACTTTTAATGCATGCATAGTATTCAGGTACTGTTCTCGGATCAGTCCTGTTCGGCTATTACATAACATCATAGTCACAAATTCGTGATTCGGCAATAATTCGGCGAGGTCGAAAATTCGAATTCGGAGAACTATTCGGAAAAAATCGGCAGGTATTCGGGAAA
Source organism: Agapanthus africanus (assembly GCA_030015575.1). Lineage (NCBI taxonomy): Eukaryota > Viridiplantae > Streptophyta > Magnoliopsida > Asparagales > Amaryllidaceae > Agapanthus > Agapanthus africanus. The sequence continues at coordinate 566,778,720 of CM057344.1, forward strand.
GATTCGGTAAGTGTTCGGGAAATGTTCGGGAAGGATTTCGAGCAAAAAATTAATATAAAATTAATATATGAGACGTAGATTTTGATTTAATGAATTATTTACTGTTTTTTGAATAATTCGCTTTTTTTGAATAATTCGCGAATAATTCTTGAATTATTCGCGAATAATTCGCTTTTTTTTGAATAATTCGCGAATAATTCGGGAATTATTCACGAATAATTCGGCAATTATTCACGAATAATTCGGCAATTATTCGGCGTGTTCGGTGATGACGAATAATTCGCAGATTTAATCGGCAGTCACATAATTCACGAATTATTCGTAAATTCCCGAATTATGTGACTATGCATAACATAGTGCCCATCATGAAAACAAGGTGCTCAAAAGCAAAATCAGCCTCAAAAGGTATATCTAACCATCACGTGCGTCTGGTGCGCACGGAAATCAAATCCAAATACACGTGCCACAACATGCACAAAAGCAAAACTAAGTGCAATGGGTGTGCACGAAAACATCTGTCCAGTGCAACGGGTGTGCACGACAATAATATCAAGTGCACCTAGAGTGCACGAAAATCTCAATCCAGTGCAACTAACGTGCTCGAATAAAAATCCCAAATCGAGTGCATCCGGTGTGCACAAAATCACATCTCATATCATGCGCCCAACAAGAGCGAAAATCCAAATCAAGTGCATTCATCATGTACGAAAGAAATCTAAATCAAGTGCATCCAACATGCATGAGTATAATCTCACTCAAGTGCATCCGATGTGCACAAAAATCCAATATCAAGCGCCCAATGTGCGCAAAAATCCAACCCAAGCGCGTCAGTCTATATAAATGCCCAGTGCGGTAAGGCGCACGAAAAACGAACGTCAAGTGCAACGCGCACAAAACCTAAATCTGGTAATACAAATGCTCAAATACATCAATCGGGTGCAACCAAAGTACGGAGTATAAGTCTAATGCAGCTAATGCACGAATACCCGTCCGGTGCAACAAATGCATGAAATGCAAATCTAGTATGACAAAATACAAATCCGGTGTATCTAGTGCACGAAATACAAATCCGGTGTATCTAGTGCACGGAATACGAATTCGGTGCATCCTGTGCACGAAATACGAATCCGGTGCATTCTGTGCATGAAATACGAATACAGTGCATCTAGTGCACGAAATACGAATACAGTGCATCTAGTGCACGAAATACAAATCTGGTGCATCAAGTGCACAAAATACCGATCAATAACTCAAATGCGTAAATAGCAACACCGAGTGTACCAACGTGTATAAAATCATAAACGTGTACAACTGTGTGTACAAAATACATATCAATGCACTGCAAGCACATATAAGCTATACCAAGTGCAAAAAAATCAAATCGAGTGCATACCACACGCATAAAATCCAATCAACTATATGAAATCCACGAAATCATAAACATGTGTAGCCAAGGCACAAAATCAATATCAAGTGCAATAGATATGCACAAATCCTAACCCAACACAATGGCGTATAAAACATATCTCAAGCGCAATACTATGCACAAAATGTAAATACCCCGTAGGTGTAGGCATGGTGCACGAAAACGATATCATGAAATTCAATCATCAAAACTCAAATCTAAGCGATATAAGCATGATACTCGGATCACAAACGCAAATCACAATAAATGACATCGAGGTACACCTCCTACAATGTCAAAAAATAAATCGGTGCGCCTAAAACCTGCAGAACAAGAATATCCGCTTGCCTCCTGCTCACGGTCTGGCGTCCTCAGTCTCTGGGTCCTTATCTTCTCTGTGGATTCACCAATCTCGCAATCCATCGGCTCATCGGCCCGGTCAGATGTGCTAACGGGAACGATTCCGCTCTAGCACTTCTCTGGTCATCTCTCGGCCAATCATCACGACCATTCGTAAAGCAGCACGTCACTGGCGTCGGCCTCTGGTCCTCTGAATACATGTGACACAACTGATCCTGGGTGCAAATCTCATTGCAGCAGTGTCCTGGAAGGAACCTGCTTAAGGTCTCTTCCGATCTCGCCTATGCCGAACTGTATGGAGGCTGGTACTCTTGCATAAACTTTCCTCGCTCTCTGGATATCTGCGTCCTCAGCACAGCATTTCCTCGGGAACTGGTCGCATCCCAACGCCTCTGTAGACATATCCGATCTTTAATCTCAACGGGGAGTAACAACAGCTCGTCAGCATCTCACATGAACCTTGTTAGTTGTATGTATGCCCTAAAGGCCAGTATTGTACAGATGATGTATATTATATTGGATGCTTGGACATATATAGAGATGACTTTCTTGCTCGATATGATAGTATGCTATCTGGTTGCTCTTTATCTTAACATGTATACTTGTCTCTTTATACTGTCTTATAGTTACATGTTGGTAAAGCCCTTAGGATATGTACTTGACTACCTGGACTATGATGCGGATCATACTAGTGGGGACATGGTAGTCCATAAGTACATCCTTCAAGGTCCCTAGTCATGGGTGTATCGAGACGGGGCATCGATATACCAGTGTAGACTAGCGTATACGCTTCTCGACCCATGAGATGGGCGATGGATGATCTCATATCCATTGGTGTTTGACATTAGAGATGGTATACGGGTGCTCAGTGGAGACTGGGTACACTGGACGGACTCGCCGAGAACTCCCAGATGGTATTATACCTCACGTCAGATGGCAGTTCCCTGGTGACACTTGTACAGGTTAGTCTGTAGACCCGAGATCGTCATAGAGTCTTGTGTGATTCCCACTGTACTTTGATTTCCACCTTACCACGTCCATGAGGGTGTGCAAAACGGTAGCTTTTGGGTACAGTCCCGAGTCACATGGAGGCAATGAGCGATAGGAGGGGTTTCGTCTCTCCCGGTATTGGGGGTTGATGTTGCGCTGTGCTCGATTGGCCGTAACAGGGAAGTCCCTGGCCAGGGCTGATTCAGAGATTTGCTGGTAAGTGTTACCAGTAGTTTCTCGACCCGTTATGAGCCTCACATCGGCATGACTTATCAGTTATTGGGGTCTGACGTTTACCACCCCTAGACTTGATATGCGACATATCAGACGAGGAGACCGGACTGTATGGGAAGTGTTGCCGATTGGCTCGACGGGAGTTGTAGCAGGTTCGCTTGTTTTCTTCTGATCGCTCAATACCCGGGTGGCCGTTACGTTTAGCTGACCGCTTGCGGCTTGGGGGTGCTTGATATGATCATCACCCAATGCCGGCGTATTGACGAGTCTTAGAGTCCCCTAATGGAGTTTCCTAGTTCTGGCGAAACGTTGTGGTGTGCGTATGCGATATGCGCATGGACCCGGTTAAAATGCGCGTATAGGATACCGTATATTGATCGGGCGGCTTGTTATTAGTGGGGTCGTATGTGATATGACCGGATTGATAAATCAAGTGTTGATTTATCATTTAACCATTAGCTTCTCACTTGAAATCCTTTCTTGAGTTTGATGGATGTATGCATGCATGTATGCTTTCTTTATAGATTCATGCATATATGGATGTACATACTCACACACATACATACATACATCCTTCATGGTTGTACATACATGAAAATGGTGGCAATATAAGACTCACACCATGGTTGGATTTATATATGAATTATTATTGCATTTGATTTAAAACAAAAGAAAAGAAAAGGATAATTCATGGATGCTTTCTACACTCTTCTTGACCTAACCATTCTCACCCACCAATTGACCATGGATTACTTTTCCTTTTGTGTTTTTAACTCAAATTCAATAATATCTTGACTATGGTTTGATATGAGAAGTGGAAAATATATATTGATATATTTTCTATTTTTCTTTCATGAGTTGAACTTATCTTCTTCTCAAAAAGCCATCATATTCTTCTTCCTTCTTCTCTTGCTCTCTAGAATTTTCAAGTGAGCAAAATACTCAACAAGAAAGGATTTTGAAGTGAGAAAAAGAACCACAACACCATTCTACACAAGTCTAGCCCACTTGTTTGGAGTGTTAGCTTCATTTCATTCTCTTGATCGGGTGACGTTGTAAGTCTGGACAAAGCGAACTCCGGGTGGATCATCGGTGACCTAGAGAAGTTCAAGCGGAGCTTTTTCAAACCCTAAGTAGCCAAGGAGTCTAGCGTAGGGAGCTACAAAGATTGTCCTCTCAAAACCCTAGCTTTTCTTACATATGATGTTGGTTAAAGTTTTTGAAACCCTAATTTTCTAGGATAGATCCTTTGTATGTTTACTTAGCACCATAAAAACTTGATCTTTGTAACATGTGATGCTTCCAAACCTCTCATAGGGTGCTAGGTAAACCCAACAAACCTCTTGTTTCACTCGTCTTTATCATCGTCCACTTCGACATCACGTCATACTATCTGCACACTGCAATTGTTCTCAGTCACGGTCAATCCGAAGTCTCTCACACGGACTTGAAGTCACGCACTCGGTATTTTCATCACTCTGTAGAAGATATCTGACCGAACACGTCCTTGGGAACTCGTCCCAACCGTCGGAGGAATACTCAATACTCATCCGTACTCGATCAACTCACAACGCATCTAGGTGAGGTCCTCTATCTGAAACTGGTCAGCTTACTGATCTCCTATCACATGATATCCGGACGACGTCAAACTTTTCGATCGAGTCATCAAGGTCCCAAAATTTTCCGAAAGCTCAACACCTGAGCACAGTCTAAAATATCTGGTACATACCACGGTACCTTTGGACTAGCCGTAGAAGGGGAAACCCAAGCCTCACTGATGGCACTGCTAAACTGCTGCAAACCCTAAGGTTCAAAAGCGGTTCCTTGGTCATCATGTCGAGTTAGGGTTTCATTCTTCTAGAGAGTCCACAGAATCACTTGCATGTTCCTCCGAACACTTTAAACTTGGGGAAAATGGGTTTCTGACACTCGCTCAAACTTTTCAGTTTTGCCTAGCCGACGTGTGAATACCCTTCGTCTGCATGCTAAACAATGCCTCAATTCTCCTGGAAAGACGATACATCAACGGTTATCTCGGGATCGGTCGACTCTAGATCTGAGTAAGACTCTTCACACTGGAAATCTTCAACTCGACTGGGCCTGCGTCGGCGCATCAATCTGACGAATCACCTTCGTCTCTCAACTCGGGATAGACTAGCTATCACCTGTCGCAATCTCTGCTTGGAAGTTCCAGCGATTTCAGCTCGTAAGCCCAGGAAGCGACATCCTAACAATCTCAGCAACAACTGGGTCATCTGTCTGCACGGTAAGCGACATCACAATCTCTGAGGTATGATGTACATCAATAGTCCTCTAACAACTGGCAGCTCTATCAATGGCCCGGTCATCCGGTGCAAAACCAAACACTCACCTCATCGGAGAGGTCATAACATAAATACTAACCCGAGACGTTCCCGTGTCACCAGAAACCACAATGGTCAGTCCTCGTACCAGACGAGCTCGCCCTGACCGCGACACTAGCAGCAGCTCAATCTGCGCTCAAACCATGATGACAGGAACCCCAATCGAGTAACGAAGAAAACAGATCAAAGGCATGAAAGGAAACGACAGATCCAGAATGGATACATGATCATAAGAAAGAACAACATCAATGAGAGTATGATCATGGAAACGAATAGAATCAAGGATCTCAAATGGATGTATAATCATGGGTACGAAGAGAATCATAGATCTCAAAATATGTACATCCTAAGGTTTCTTAAGTGGAGTATCGTATCGTAAATATGCCGCAGAACAAACATACGATACGTCACTCTACTCAAGCTACCTACTCCATCAATTAGGGTCAACCTATGAAACGAAAGTTCGGGTCTAATACCCCCCGTTCAAGTCTAAGTTCCGTAAGGTCAAGCCTAGCTTCCGAAATACATACCCGCCCTAGACTCCGCATAGTCAAATATAGACTCGAACCAAGGTTAAACCTAGCGCTCTGATTAGCTCGTGACCAGCACTTAAATCACGCAACGTCTAAAGGCGTAACGTAATTCAAGTAAGCTGAAACCCAGAAATCTAAACCTTTTCAGGAAAATAAAGGAGGTGAAGTTTTGAAATAAAGGTATAATGAAATCAAGTTTTTTTAATGCATAGAAAGGGAACATGAAAATGCAAGTGAAATTTACTAGTTTGAAAACGTGTTTCGTCTTTTAAAAATTTGGGCAGCACCTCTTTTGTATATTTTGATCCAAAACTACATATACAAGATAATAATAAAGGCATCCCCAAACAGGAGCTAGCTTTTCGCCAACCGGAGGACCACAACCACGCAATACATAAAAATAGGTATACGATGCCCAACGGTGAAGATCACCATAAAAGATAAAGTAAAGCAAGACATCAACCCAAAATGCGAAAATAAAACCCATCGCTCAAGTCTCGCAACTACAAGTCTTGCTAAGTCTCATTACTTATACAAATACTAGTTTGATTTGATGGAGTTGATTAGATACAATATGAAATAGTAAATACAAGAGTGGGTACGATGCAAATGTCCCACCTACCAAGCAAACCACCCAAAGTAGCTATGTGCCAGCGATGCCGCTACTAATCCGTGCGGTCAACCTGCAAGAACTGTGGCACAACGGGGGTGAGTTGCCAACTCGTGAGTAGAAAAACATCTACAAGTAGAAATCGAATAAACAACGAATCCTAGGTCAACTATATCATAAAGGTAATACTATGATATCTAGGATGACCGTATCTATATATGTGCCAATAATGTACTCAAGGTCTATCTGTTTGTGGATATCATCCAACAATATAATCAGTGTATGTATGCATGTGGATCTCGTCCACCCATATAATCAATGTATGTGTGCATGTGGATCTCGTCCACCCATATAATCAATGTATGTATGCATGTGGATCTCGTCCACGTGTCAACCAATGACACAACATCATGCATGTAAATATCATAAAAGCATATGCTTGAAGGTATGAGGATATAAATCAATGTATGCCCCTCGCAACACATCAAATAATGGAACCTGAGTGTCCAACATCGACACTCGAAACATCATGAAAACCCGTATCCAGTATCGACACGTAAATCCTCTTATCTCAGACTCTGCATCCTCAGATCGTCCCACAAATATCTCGTCTCAGGCGCCGCCTACTCTAGTCGGCCCTCATATCCATCTCATGACTTCGATCGGTATCCTCTGGATAACCGACGGGTCCCAATATTATCACCGGTAGGTAGTTCTCCCCTGCCAGGCTCACCGTCTAACAATACGAGCCTCTTGCCCCGGTATACCACACCGGGTCCACTGTGTACCCGCAGACGGTGCCTACCGCTCCTCGAATCGGGTTTCACATGCCACTCTCAGAACCGAGAAAACACATGGTGGACGCACTGAAATATCATATCAAGAGAAACTGGGTTTTTAAAATAGTACATGCTTTCTTTTGAAATATCCACGGTTCTCAAATCCAGAAATCTCATGAAAACAGCATATCTCATTGCGTAAAAGCGTAAAGCATGATGTATGCGATATATAATAGAATGTAAGCATATCCGTATATCATGCAACATGGAACAGTAATATGCACCTATCGAGGGAAAACCGCTCTTTTAAATGAATCCAGTTTTTTAAAATATATCATGCGGTTCCCAAATCTCCAAAATCAAATACAACATCGTATAATGGTGCATATGTGTATATACGCAAGTATGGTGTACAATGTGTATGTACGCAAGTATGCTGTACAATATGTATGTGCGCAAGTATGGATGTACAAGTAGTATATACGCAAGTATGAGTGTATAATATGTATGTGCGCAAGTATGGATGTACAAGTAGTATATACGCAAGTATGAGTGTACAATATGTATGTGCGCAAGTATGGATGTACAAGTGGTATATACGCATATATGATTGTACAATATGTATGTGCGCAAGTATGGATGTACAAGTAGTATATATGGAATTATGAGTGTACAATATGTATGTGCGCAAGTATGGATGTACAAGTAGTATATACGCAAGTATGAGTGTACAATATGTAGCTATAGCAAGTATATCATGCAATGAGTCATAGCCTGATGCTGCAGTTCTACTGTGTAGTGACATAGCAATTATCGATGATAAAGTGTGTGAGCCGGCCAATCTGTGTAAGTGTAACATACGCATCATCGATAATGGTGTAGGTGTACAGCACAAGTATATGTAATGCAATGAGGATAACATGAATGCAGCATAAGATAAATCATATATAAATGCTGACGGGTATACGTATCTAATATGACCGAGTCAGTGAATCTGTCAATTGGCATCTAGTCACAAAACATCACGTATGGTATAATCCATCGTACAACATCCTCTAGTCAAGGGTATGGATCAAACCTCAAGTCAAACTCATCATGTACGGAAAATCATCGTACGGCGGCATTAAGCTATCAGGGATCCTATCAACCTATGCGACAATGAGGGGTACGAACCTAACGACTCGCACGCCATATCACCCATGATTCACGACATTCTATATATATCTTTATACCTATGTCCCAGGTCACATCCATAACAATCTCGTATCAGGGGACCGGCAAGGTATCAATCACCTCAATCGACTCGCATCCGTATACCAACATATCATCATATCACATGTCAAATCATATTCTCTTTTTATCATAATTATATCTCACATAGGGTCAATTTTATATATACATTCTACCTTTATTATAATCGTAAGTATCTAATCTAACATACACACCCGAACCATACAAACGGTTTTTGAAAGATGTGAATTGTAGATTTGAAAGTAGGGGCTACGGTGTTTTTAAGGAAAAGATATCATTTGAAAATCCATAACGTCCATCAAGGTATCTGTTTAAAAGATGCATACAATTTTTCAGTTTGGAAATAGGTATGGTTCGGATGATATATCTACGTCGACTATCTAGTCCTATAGTACCCTAAACGGCAATATCATCAAATCTCATTCTCGAATTCCGTCATCACATACTAGTCGTATCATATCACTTCTAACTATCCTTAGTTTCTAATATGGTTATCTAACTACCCTTTTACTCTATCTATAGTTTTCTATTAAAGGTTTCATTAACCATAATCTATATATAAATCGGTTTCCATCAAAGTGTGCGGGGGTGCTATACGCTATCCACCCGACTTCTCCCGTAGATATAGATCTACCCACCTTGATCCTTACTTGCCGAAGTCGATGATGCCATACTCCGTCATCTCGGAATCCACACAAAGGTACCTACAATAACAACACATATCGCAACGCTATTAAAATCAAGTTCTGAAATCCAAATAGCACGCGCATTGCTCATAGGTTAGAACCTATAGTTTACGCGTACAAAACCAACCAAACAACCCTTATTGTTGATGTACAAACATCCAGCAACCAAATACAAATCCAAATATCAAAACTAAACATCTCAAAATATAGAAAATATTGCCAAAATCATACCAAAATGCTTCCAGATTTTGACTCAGGACAAAACAAGGTGCACAAACAAGTCTAGGGTGCTGTACATGGTGTATATGAGCTACTGGACCAACCCCGACACCAAATTCCACTAAGTGGCCGGCCACCTACCCACAAAATCCGACCTCCTCAGCCCCTTAGGCTCCTCTGGGCTTCGTTTCATTAAGGTGGTCTCCTAGTACTCTAATTTGGTCTCTGGAGTTGTTTGCTTTCCTCAAAATTTCCCCGGGTTGCTCCAGATTTCCCTGCACACCCTATATACTCACAAAACCGACATGAACAAAATCCTAAATACGTATTTTTGTTTCTATACTAAATTCCAGGTCTTTCAACAGCCATTAGAGTTCACTAATTTCCCACAATCACCTAAACCTTTCTCTAGAGATTTCTATCTTTACAATCACCAACCCAATTCAACTTCTAAACTATCTAAAACATAAGAAAACTAAAACTAACTAAATGAAAAAGATTATACCTCATGGATGTCACTTAAGCAAACCCTAGAAGTCCCAATATTGTAGAAATCCCGCTTTGCTTGGTCCATTGCGATGAGGGTGAGGAGGTGATCATTTTTTGTGAATGGGGTATAGGGTTTTGACAAGGTTTTGGAGGTGATTTTTGGGGTTGTAGGTGGAGGGAAGGGAGCTTGAGGAGGATGAAGAAGGAGATGAAAATGGTGGGGGAAAGGATAATGAGACATCCCCTCTCTCTCTCTCTCAATTATTCTCACCCTCTCTCTCCAAGCATGCTTATTCTCATCATTTTATCCTCTCTCTCTCTCCAAATCATCATTACACCTTTTCCCCCTTCTTTTCTCACCAAAAACACATACACCCAAATAAAACAACATAAATAAAATAACATGTCATGGTGCACTAACCATGAAAAACTGTAGAAATACGGATTTGGCTTAATCGCAATTAGCAGTGCACTAATCGGGTTTTTATCCAAATTGCATATAATAAATTTTAAAAAATGCCAAATTCTTTAAATATATTTTTAAATGGATAAATCATTTTAATTTCTGGTTATTTCACAATTATTGGTATATATTTATACTCCTTTTTCGAAAACCCCAATTTCGCAAATCGGACAGTTTTCGGGAAATATATTATTTTAATATTAAATTCCAAAAATAATATTTTATATTTTCTGAAATGTTACAATTACTGTTTTATGTTGCATATATTATATTTCATGGATTTACGCATTGAGATATGGATTTCATATGATGTTTTCAAGATATTTTACTCCTGATGATATATATTAGTGGTATGGGACGATGTTATATATGTGTGTGTGTGTATCAGTGGTATGGGACGCTGTTATATATGTACATATATATAATATATATCATCATAATGATTTATGCAAGTATTGTTATTCTTTACTTGATATTTGGATGCATCCACTCTGAGACTTGTGTTAGGAAACCGATACATGGATTTCGAGTGTCGGAGCCGGACACTTAGGTTCCGTAGAACGTATGGATATGGGGATTTCGAGTGTCGGAGTTGGACACTTATGTTCCATGGATTACGAGTGTTGGAGCTGGACACTTAGGTTCCATGAGACGTATGGATACGTGGATTATGAGTGTCGATATTGGACACTTAGGTTCTGTGAGACGTATGATACGTGGATATGAGGGCCAGTCCTGGTGACGGCGACTCAGAGATGAGTATTTAGGTTTCGATACTGGACATTAGTTTTCATGATATTTTCGGGTGTCGATGTTGGACACTCAGGTTCCATGAGATTTACAGGTTATGAGGGCTGATCTGAGGGCCGATTTGAGGACTTTGGGATTTAGATTGTCTTGATAGACACTGGTCCTGCCACGATGATGATTCCGTGAGGATGATATGTTTTATCCCATACTCCGCATTTGTTTGATATGTATTGCTTCATGTATTCGTTGTACCTGATAGAGTACCTTTCATGACTGTTGCATATATATAGCTATTTATTGCTATCATTTTGCATGTGATAACTTATCACAGTACGTGCATGCCTGCGATTACCTGCATATGTTATTTACTATTCATGAGTTGGCAACTCACCCCCGTTGTGCCACAATGTTTGCAGGTGTCCCTCAGAGCAGTCGCGGCAGAGCTTCTTCGTATCATCTTTCGCAGCGGATACCGCTACGACTGAGTGTGTGCAGTTTTGCTATAGGTGGGTTTTGCGGTTATCCGATGTTGCTTATTGTATATTCGTTGTATCCAGTACACTCCATCTACTACTTCATGTATTGACTTAGAGACGAGTTGTGAGGACTTATTGTATATTATTTTGTGACTTTGGAGGTCTGTCATGCTGTTTCACTTTAAATCGTCTTTTTCTTCACTACGGCGTCGTATATCTGTTGTGGTGATTGTTTTTCGCTTTTGGGCGTAGATTTTCTCCCTTTGGGGGATGCTTTACTTATATCTTTTGTTGTACCCTTTTGGGGCTTGTTTTTGCAAAGGAGGTGTTGCCAAATTTTTAAAGGAAGTAAATTTGGATTTTAAAGAATTTTGATTGAGATTTCAAAAGTTTTAATAATGTTCTTATCACTTACTACTTTTGATGGTTTAGATTGCTAGGTTTTCGGCTTACTTAAATTGCGTTACGCCTGTAGACGTTACGTGGTTTAAGAGCCATCACGTGCCAAATTTTGGCTCGTTACAAAGTTGGTATCAGAGCGCCAGGTTTTACCTTTCAGAGTGTAGGATGACTTTGGTATGATGGAGTAGGTAGCTTAAGCAGAGTGACGTAGTGTGTGTATGTCCGCGACATACTTACGACACGGTACTCCGCCTAAGTGACCTAAATACTAAATGCTTGAAATTCCTTCCGTGATTGTACATATCCTTGTGATTCGATTTCTGTGTTCATATCAAATCCTATTTCCATTTCTAGCCATTTGCCGCCGATGTCTATGAGGACTCAGAGAGAGGCAGCGAGAGCTGAGGTCAAAGTTGACTCGTTTAGGACAAGGACTGACCAGGATGGCACGCTCGTTGTACAGGAGCAGATTGATCTGCCTCCGATAGATCGTATCGCTAGGCTTGAGGCAGATATGCAGGACTTACGCCAGATGATGAGGTCATTGGTTGAGGCCAGTCAGGCGCAGCGACAGGAGGTTGCCACCCCTGTTACCCAGTTATTCCTTGCTATCAGCACACAGTATTGTGTCACGTATACAGCAGCAGTGGACCCAGCCCTATTAGATGAGGAGCGTCTTCCCAAGACTTTAGGAGTTTCAGGACTGAGGAGGGCTCATACAGGTGTATCAGCCCAGAGACAGAGGCTTAGTCGCCGCGACATATTTCGTTTACGTTGCGGGAGTAGGAGAGGCTTGGGACGAGGACAATTGTTTAGCTCTTATCCCCAGGAGGGTCAGCAATCATCGTTTGGATGTTTTCGGTGTGGGAGTGTCCATTACCTCATCAAAGATTGTACCTTGGTACGCCAGAGGAGGGCAGCAGTACCATATGATACCTTACCACCTTCACCTCAAGGAGCGTTGCCCCTTGCGCCTGTTGTCGTACCGCATCAGACTTATGTTCAGAAAGGTCGTGGTCCCGGAGGGTTCGTTCGGAGGGTACAGGATGGTAGAGGAGGAGGACAGCCAGTTGTGGGTAGAGGGCAGGCACGAGCGTTTACTTCTACTCATCGGGACGCGCGGGCGTCCAATGCAGAGTTTTCAGGTATTCATATTCGTATGTTCTTCTGATGCGCATGTTTGCTGTTTAATTCGGGATCTATGCACTCGTTTGTTCTACACACTTCATGCTGAGGCTGGGCCGAGAGTCGTGTTTGCTATATCATCCATTTGTTGTGTTTACTCCTGTTAGCGATCCTTGGTTGCGCGACACGCGTTTCAGTCATGTGCCAATTGGGTAAGAGATAGAGATTCGTCCGTCGATTTTATCCTTCGAGAGATGTTGGACTTTGACGTTCTCATGGGCACGGACTGGTTAGCTGCGTGCTATGCGTCTGTGGACTGCCGTGAGAAGACAATTAGGTTTTGTTTTCCTTGCGAGTCTGTTCTTGTTGTGCAGGGGGACTGTGGTGCCGCCCCTCACAGCTTGATTTCAGCCTTTTTCGCTAGTCGGATTTTGAGGAGAGGATGTCGAGGATCCTTGGCTTTCGTTCGTGATACCAGAGCCACAGTGGATTCGTTGGACCGGGTTTCTATCGTGTGAGAGTTTTCCGACGTTATTCCAGATGAGCCGGCGGAGCTTAGGGAGCTTAAGGATCAGCTGCAGAGTTGCTAGATAGGGGGACTTGTACATCCAAGTGTTTCGCTTTGGGGAGCTCATACTCTGTTCGTCAAGAGGAATGACGGCAGTTTGAGGTTGTGTATTGATTGATCATCAATTGAATCGAGTTACGATGCGGATTAGGCATCCTTTACCTCACATTGACGATTTCTTTGATCAGCTCCAGGGTGCAGACATTTTTCTAAGTTTGCTTTGGAACAAGTCATCATTATTGCGGGTTCAGAGTGATAACATTTCGAAGACTGTTTTGTGCACGCTACGGGCTTTATGAGTTTTTGGTGGTGTCGTTGGACGCACCAATGCCCTAGCAGCATTTATGGATGTGATGAACCAGATTTTTTTCAGGCCGTTCCTCGACCAGTGTATTGTTGTGTTATTGATGACATTCTGGTCTATTCCAAGAGTCGTGAGGAACATGAGCAGCACTTGAGGATTGCTTTCCAGACATTAGGAGAGCGCTAGCTGTTTGCTAAATTCTCGAAGTGTTTCCTTCAGGCTTAATAGTGTTGACTTCCTAGGTCATGTGGTTACGGGAGACGGTATTCGTATGGACCCGAGGGAGATCGAGGCCGTACAGCTTTGGCCCAGACCTATTCAGGGAAAGAGGTCCGCAGCTTTTTGGGCTTAGCCGGTTTTTACCGCCGTTTCGTGCAGGATTTCTTGAGTATTGCTGCACCGTTGACCATACTGACAAGGAAGGGGGTTCTTTTCTTTAGACTGAGGCATGCGTGCAGAGTTTCAGCAGTTGAAGACTCGGTTGACGACTGCACCAGTTCTATCCTTGTTTCTGGATCGGGCGACTTTGTCGTTTATTGTGATGTTTCGTGAGTGGGGCTCTATTGTGTACTGATGTAGCATGATAGACTTATCACTTATGCTTCCCGACAGTTGGAGGAAGTATGAGCAGGATTTATCCCACTCATGATCTGGAGATGGCCGCGGTGGTCTTGCACTGGAGATTTGGGGGACACTACTTGTATGGAGAGTCGTGTCAGATTTTCACGGACCACCAGAGCTTAGTGTAATCTCCCTGTAGAGGGATCTGAGTTGAGACAACGCCGTTGGATGGAGCTTATGAAGGATTGTGATTGTGAGATCCTTTATTACCCGTGGCAAGGTGATTGTGGTAGCTGATGCTTTGAGTCGTAGGCCCGGGGCTAGCTTGTTCCAGTTGTATGCAGTTCAGAGACAGTCTTCTGCAGATTTACAGTTCTTGTGCGAAAGATGAGTACAGTTTGGTTCACCTCTACTAGGGGGACAGCTTGCTCATGTCCACACCCGTCTACTTTTACTTAATCGTTTTCGTGAGGCACAGCCCGCCGAAGCTCGTTGTCTGAGATTCTTGAGCATGTTCGGCAGGGTAAAGATTTGGAGTTCCTGATTTATAACTAGGGTATGCTACGTTACGAGACTCGCTTGTGTGTACCAGATACTGATGGGTAGAGACGCGAGGTCCTAGAGCAGGTACATCAGTCAGCTTTCAGTGTTCATCAAAGTGCTACCAAGATGTAACGTGACTTGAGAGTTAGTTATGGGTGAGCAGGGATGAAGAGTGATGTTTCAGATTTCGTTTTGAAGTGCTTTTCTTGTTAGCGAGCTAAGGTTGAGTATTTGAGACCGGCTGGAGAGTTGCAACCTTTTTACCGTTCCGGAGTGGGAATGGGAGTAGATCTCCATGAAATTCGTTGTGGGTTTACTCAGGTCTAGTCGAGGGTATGACTCTATTCAGGTAATTGTTGTCCGGTTATGCTCAGTATGCTCAGTTTACTCAGTTGTTCTTTGTTAAGTTTGTGCGTTTGCACAGAGTTCCTTCATGCGTTGTAACCAATAAAGGCATCCAGTTCGCTAGCCGTCATTGGCAGAAGCTTCAGGAAACCTTGGGTACTGGTTGAGCTTTAGCTCCGCTTTCCGTTCGTAGGACGATGGTTAGAAAGAGCGGACTATACAGACTCTGGAGGATATGCTTGTGTGTGCTTGCTTAGTGTTTGTTGGCTGTGGGATCGTCACTTGCTATTGATGGAGTTCTTCTACGATAACAGTTATCAGGAGACATTTCAAATGGCAACTTTCAGGCCTTGTGTGGTAGGTTGTATCGATCGCCAGTCTATTTTACTGACTCTGCGAGAGCAGGATTTTGGACCCCATCTAGTCAAGAGACTTCGGAGAAGATCCAGGTGGTTCAGGACAGGATGAGAGCAGCCCAGTGCAGACAGAAGTCTTATGCTGACCGTCGTTGTCGTAGATTTGAGTTCACAGGGGTAGATAATGTATTCCCACGGATTTTTCCGATTAATGGCGTGTTGAATTTTGGGAAGCTTAGTCCCAGATTGTAGGTCCTTTTGAGATCCTCGAGCGAGTTAGTTTCGTTGCCTATCGTTGGCACTTCCGCCCAGATTTTTGAGTATTCACCCCGTATTCCTTGTGTTGATACTTGCAAATATCTTCATGACCTTTCTCACATGATTCAGTATCAGTCCATTTAGTTTGGACGCGATCTTTTCGTTCACCGGCAGCCGATAGTGATAGTGGATCGGCAGGTGGAGAAACTTCGGTCAAGGGTCTTTCCATTTGTGGAGGTTTTTCTTTGGCGTAGCCGTCTAGTGAGGAGATCACTTGGGAGGCTGCGAGCGAGATGAGGGAGTTTTGCACTCATCTCTTTGAAGGTATGCATAGTTAGAATTTTAATTCGGGGACGAATTTTCTTTAAGGGGGAGATTGTAACTCCTTAGAATGCGATTAGTGTTAATTAAGCGATAATGCGGGTTTTCTGTAAAAGTTTACCAATTTGGTTTTCTCATATTTTATAACATTTAATTAATAATTTATTATTATTTGTTATGGCTTGCACACACTTGTGTATGTTAATGTGAGGGTTAGTTTGAGTTAATCTCGTTAATGACCATGACAACCTTAAGCTAAACCCTTAACCTAATCCTTGCCTTGATTAGTCTTTCCCTAGATATTTGTTGTGAGAGTAGATATTTCCTTTTTATGTTTTTGGATTATGGGGAGGTGGCAAGGTGACTCATTAGGAGAGTCATGCTTGCATTTATGGAGGTGAGGGAGAGAGTGAGAGTAAGGGTTAAGCTTACCCTACACTCACTCTCTCACTTAGTAAACACCTCACACTCTCATTCTTTCTCACTCTATCTCTTTCTCAATCATTTTTCTCATCTCCTCATTACCTCAAATGAACCCTTGCAATTTCCTTCACTACCCCTTCACAAAAACTTCACAAACTTCATCAAATCCCTTTTCAAGTCTTGTTTTGCTTCTAGGATCCATTGGAGCTTGGAAAGCTAGGATCTTTGAGCTTGTATAGTTAGGTAATGATCTCTATCTGTTAAGTAGGTATTTTTATTGTTGCGTAGCTTATTCGTTTTATTTTAGAACGCGTAAAGTTTCATTTTAGTGCACATATCGTATTTTAGTGTAGTTTTGGGTCTCGGATGATCTGCTATAAAACCAGGTGTTTGTTGGAAAAGTTCCCATCACAGTGACCTTGTGTAGTGACCTAGAACCCACCATAAAAAACCTGAGCCTATTCCCTTTCTTGCAAGCCGCAGATTTATTGGTTCTGTCCGCAATTTGCGGCCAGAGTGGGGGCTACGGGGTTGTGTTTTGGGCGTAGGGTCTCTGGGGTTGTATGTGGTCTCGTGGCACTTGCAACTTTCACCAATTGTTTGTGTGACAAAATCTGGGATCACTTGGCTTGTTTTCTAGTGTTTCAACTAAGCGCGTTACGTTATCCGACATGGTTCGTGTTCTTGTGTAGATATTGCTCTTGGGTTGGTTTCGTAGTGTCGCAACACACGTTAGCCACTAGACGAACACTTGAGAGTATGTTTGGAGTTGGTGCGTCGGTCAAACGTAGTTAATACGTATTATTGGTCGATTGCTAATATAAACTTGTTATATTGTTGTATAATTTTAGGATCGTAGACGGGGACTTCGGACGCTGCGAAGAAGGGAAAGCGAGTGGTTGGCTTTACTTAGCTCAAGATCATCTGAGAGTAGATTTAACATCTACAGGGGAATCGCCCGCATGGCGTTATGCGTCAGGGCTAGATATGATATGATATTAGCCGCATGTTTATATTGCACATACAGAAATTGTGCATAAAACTTCATTGCATATTATTACTTGTTGTGCTCGGACTTGTACCCATTGGACACTACACTATTATTGACAGTTCATGTTGCACGAGCACTGATTGTATGCCACCCACACCGTTGATAATTGCCATGATACGCACAACACACATACAAATGTGATATTGTATTGATTAGGGACGTTGAGACATGATCCTTATTCCATTGTGCATATGACATATAGTATTCATGTATACCTACATGCTTACACATATGCCTTGCCATGCCTACATGCTAGCTATCCATATACCTATATGGTATTGTACCATTAGTGACAGGTATATACACATATGAGACATAGCTACATGTACATCATACCTACATACTTACATGTACACCCATATACCTTGATATAGCTACACATATACCTGGAGGGTATTACATCATTATTGATATGTATATACTCATATCTTGCTATAGTTACATGTTCACCCTTATATGATGTTGCATTGGATTTTGGAGAAATTAGGAACCACATGATATATTTAATAACCAGTTGCAGTTAAATAGCGGGTTTTCCTTTATATACTCATATTACTATTTTATATTGCATATATTATATTTCATGGATTTACGTATTGAGATATGGATTTCATATGATGTTTTCAGGATATTTTACTCCTGATGATATATATCAGTAGTATGGGACGCTGTTATATATGTATATATATATCAGTGGTATGGGACGCTGTTATATATGTACATATATATAATATATATCATCATAATGATTTATACAAGTATTGTTATTCTTTACTTGATTTTTGGATGCATCCACTCTGAGACTTATGTTAGGAAACTGATACGTGGATTTCGAGTGTCGGAGCTGGACACTTAGGTTCCGTGGAACGTATGGATATGGGGATTTCGAGTGTCGGAGTTGGACACTTATGTTTCATGGATTACGAGTGTCGGAGCTGGACACTTAGGTTCTGTGAGACGTATGGATACGTGGATTATGAGTGTCGATATTGGACACTTAGGTTCTGTAAGAGGTATGATACATGGATATGAGGGCCAGTCCTGGCGACGACGACTCAGAGATGAGTATTTAGGTGTCGATGCTGGACACTAGTTTTCATGATGTTTTCGAGTGTCGATGTTAGTGTCACGATCCGAAGGTAAGGAACGTGACCGGCACTTAAATTACGAAGCGTCTAGAGGCGCAACGTAATCTAAGTAAGCCGAAGCCCAGAAATCTAAACCATATAAAAGAAGAAGTAAAGGAAAACATGTAGGAAAACAAGTTTAAAAGCAACATCAAATTTTCTCAAAAATTTCGGCAGAGTCTCCTTTGTAGAAACTGGCTCCAAACGGGTACAAATACAAATATGTATATATAAGCAACAACAAGAAGGCATCCCCAAGCGGGAGCTAGCTCTACGACCACAGGCGGAAACAACCACACAATGCACAATAATATACAACGCCAAAGGGCGAGGCTCAAAACTCAAAGAAAACCAAATCCACCAGAAACCATAATAATACAAGCGCGACTCTAAGGTCGGAATGAAAACAACTGGTCTTCTAAGCTAACAAGAATACAAGTCTGGTTGATGGAGCTTACTAGATACAAATGAAATAATAAAGGTACAACGGCGGTCCTGATACAATGAACCAACTTACCAAGGAAATCACCCTGAATGAAATGATGTACCAGCAAGCTGCCAAGGAAAACCTGTACATCGAAATCTGTAAGAAAAATTTAGCACAACGGGGATGAGTTGCCAACTCATGAGTAGAAGACATCTGCGAGAAGAAATTGAATGCACGACGCTGTCCTAGGTCATAATAATATACTTAATATATCACTAGTCATCTAGTAGTGGCAGGTAATAATCTATACTTAAGTGCAATGCTCAGTGCTCGTGTCTATGCCTCAAGTAGTAACATGTCATGTGTATGAGTATGCATGCACCATGAATGTAAAACAATCAACCCTGAAATATGGATATATCTGTATAAGAAATCTTTAACTTTTATAATAGTAAAATTTGTATAGAAATCTGAAACATCAGCGATGAAATCCATGGAAATCCGTGTCAAGTATCGACACAAAACATGTAAATCTCAAGTCTCAATACCTTATAGTCTCAATATCTCGGGTTCCGTCAGTCCGGATCGACCCATATCATCAAATCTCACGACAACGGTCGGCATCCTCCGGATATCCGCCGCGCCAGACATCACCGGTAGGTAGTCTTTCCCTGCTAGGCTCATCGTCTACAACTCGATCTTCTTGCCTCGGGATACCATACCGGGCCCACCATATACCCGAGACGGTTCATCCAATTCTCGATTCGGGTCTCGAAATCCAACAGAAAACATGAAATCTCATGGTGGACGACACATACATCACGAGAAAACCGCAACTTATATTTTAAAAAGAGAGGGGGAGAGAGAGAAGTTTTTATACATATTCTTGCGGTTTCCCCCCAAAATCCAGAAATCTTATAGAAATCCAAAATCCTAAAATCATGAGTAAGTAAAAATGAGTATCGGCATAAGCCCCACAATACTGCATGATAACATGAAAATGTGAATGCATGAAGTATCTAAGTAATAAATGCAATGGCTAGACTAGCACCTAAGAGTAATCACAATATTATATTAATTTAACCTTTAGCTGATTCTATCAATAAAAGATAATATTGTTCTAAAGTGTACGTGACATGGCAATTATCGATGATGATGTGTGTGAGCCGGCAAATAAGTGTACGTGGAGTATACGCATCATCGGTAATTGTGCTGGTGTCCTAACAGGCAGAGTTTCATACTGACTAAAGAAACATATGTATGAACATGCAACTTGATAATTACAATCTGAATGTAAAGATGAATGTGTATTTACCACTCATTTGGAATATACATACCTAACTACAACTATATGACTCGAGCCTAAACTAGTATTTATCTAACCCCCTAAGGAACTAAACTAAAGAAACTAGTCGATGGGAAATAAGAATCCACCTAAGGTCTGAGTCCATATTTCTAATAGTCGGCGATCCAGCCTCAATAGCATCAAGTACGTAGTACGACTTCCTTGAACCAAGAGTGCGGATCAATCATCACATTTATGCCTCATACGGTAAAATCCATCGTACAGCATCCCAAAAATGGGGTACGGGTCAAGTATCATCTACGTACATCATTATTCGTATAATATCATCATCAAATAATATCATGATCAATGGTACTGTGCTATAATCGCATACAACCCAATATCATCAAACACATATCATTGTCTGTGTAAATATACATCGTCAAATGGTCCTCAGAAATATCATGTCATATATATCATATCGTGATTAAGTCACATATATCATATCATGATTAAGTCACCTATATCATGTCTTGATTAAGTCACATATATCATATCGTAATGAAGTCACACATATATCATATTTTGATTCAGTTACATATTACAGTCCGGGTTCTATTCTTGAATCTCGTATATCTCAATGTCATCATCACCTATTATCGTTTATGTATACATATCCATTTTCTCATTTCCCAACGATCCGCTAATATCATAGTACATCTCATATCATACTCGATCGTATATCTTTAACTCAAGGCATCACGCCCAATCATACTGACTCCTTCCCAGATATCATATAACCTCCCATATCACGTGTATATGTTATATATATATATATACCTATAGAAACCTGCACACAATCATATATATATATATATATATATATACATACATACATACATACACATATACACCAAGTCAAATGTATGTGTGTGCGTGTGTGTGTGTCTACCTGAAACCTACGAATTCCCTCCAATGCATTCATCCTTATGGTTAAGTCTTTCTAAATCGGTCTAGTCCAACCTAAAGTCTTTAATAGGATCCTACTCGCCAAGAATCTAAGGTCACGTCTGACTTCCTAATGACAGTAAATAATATTCCTATTCTATGTTTGCGGGGGTGCTAAATGCCATCCACCCGACTTCCCCCGTAGATATACATCTACTCACCTGGCCCTTGTCTGCCGAAGTCGATGCCGCCATCCTCTTCTTCATCGTCCAAAGTCCACATGAGGGGTACCTATACACAAACATATATAATATCGTAAACCAAATCACGGACAAAACCAGAACAGCGCACGAACGTGCATAGGTTAAAACCTATGACCCGCTCATGCAAAAGAACCAAATATCGCTCGATATCGGCGTACAAACGCCGATTGATCGAGATTAACACCAACAAACAACTCGTAGTTCCAAAACTCATTATTTATAATATAAAACATGGTTTAAATTATCGAAACCTTAAAATCAATCAAATTGTCCTATTTCGCAAAAACCTAGAAAACGTCAATTTACCGTTTTTCTTCAAAACTTGATGTTTAAATGAAAATAATGGTCATAATATTCATTAAATAACATAACTAGATTATATAAATCATTACTATGTTTTTATCACACTAATTTGTCTTAAATTGAAAATTCTAGTTTGAAATTTTATCCAATTTCAACACCTTATAAGCAAAACTTCCCAATTCCACAACTAAACTTGATTTTGCATGAATTACATTATTAATCTACAATTTATGATGTTAATAATATCATGAAACCATAATTAGATTTTAAATCTCAATTATTTAAGAAATTTCTAAAACCTAGTTAGCAAAAATAGCATATTTATCACAATTTTCCATTATCAATTTGAAACTAATAATTAGATTAGGTTTTTCATTCCTTTAACATGTTAATATTCTCATTAAAACCACAATCTAATGATAAAACCCTTAATTAGAATTTTATCTCACCAATATAAATATATTGTGAAAACCTAGTTTGCAAAATTGTTTAATTTAAACAATTTTGAAACAACAATTTACAATACATCAACCATACTAGATTTTTCATTTCTAAAAATGTTAAACCCCTTATTATAATCCCACTCAATTAATAAAAACCCTAACTTCATTTTAAACCCTCTCTTGAATTTTTTTATTTAGCAATAGAACCAATTTACAAACTAATTAAATATTTAATTAAGCTAAATTAAGCAATTTACTAACATTCAAACCAAGGGCTTAGGATTATACCTCACATATGAGATCCAACATGAAAATATGCCTCCAAAAGAATGGTTTCTTACTCCAAGATCCATGCTAGATGAAGAAAGAATGATTGGTAGGATTTAAATTAGGAATTTGTGGTTTTTTATTTGAATTTTTGATGAAATTTGGAGGATTTTTGAAGTAAAATCAAGTGGAGAAATGAGGAGGGGGGCTGCCATGGGGGAGAGGCCGGCCACAACTAGGGAGAAAAAGAGAGAGAGAAAAGAATATGGAATGGTGTAGAAAGTTCCTCAAGTTAACATCTCATTTAATTCTTTTCACATTTTTCTTTATTTATTAATTTTTCTTTTCAATAAAATGAACCTAGAAAAATCTAGAACGATGAAGAGAATTGAGAAAGAATTTTGCATAAACACACTTGATTCTAAGATGTAATGGTTCACTTTTGCTAAATTAACCCATTCAAATTTGTAATTTACACTAATTTAATGTATATTTATAAGCTTATGTAAAATTTTAAAATAATTAATTAAGGAAAAATATTTAAGAAAAATAATAATTTATAAGTCACTAAATAAACACCATTTACTAGTAATTATATAATTAAAATAGGTCTTTTAAATTTATGAAGAAAATAATTTATAGGTAAGTTTTACGGAAAATACGGTTTATTTTACCGAAAATCAAAAAAATTCACCTAAAAGATTTTATTTATTTAATTATTTAATTATTTATTTTTAAAACGCTACAATCTTCCCCCTTAAAGAAATTCGGTTCCCGAATTTAAATTAAACTTCCCCCCAAATACTAAAACATTTAGCAAAACACTCAAATTATCGAGGCTCCGAAATCATCAATACATAACTAAAAATCAACTCCGTCAAGCTTAACACAATCATCGGAGTTATGGTGAAAATACCATGTCAAAGTCCAATATGAAAACCAACATGAAATTCATCAAAACTATAACTTGTATATAGGGCACATCGTAGTAAAATCGTCTAAACATCTTAATAAAGAAGCATGCAAAACCCCCCTCTTTTTTTTTTAAAATCGTCGTGCGATGCGCGTGTCACGGCTTATTAGTGGACGTTTATTTAAAAAAAATAGCTATACATATATATCTTTTATTTAACATACACATCCCGTCTGGTTACTAAATCAAATAGTAATTATTATAAAAACATACTGTTCAAAATGAAATCAATCCCAATCACATCATAAAAAATATCATGTGCGTCCGGTGCGCACTGAAATCGAAACCAAATACAGATGCCACGAATACGCACAGAAACAAAATTGAGTGCAACGGGTGTGCACCAAAAACATCGGTCAAGTGCAACGGGCGTGCACGACAATAATATCAGGTGTATCTAATCTGCACAAAACCCCGATTTAGTGCATCTGGTGTGCAAAAAATCGTATCAAGTGCGCCAAGTGTGCGGAAGAATCTCAGTCAAGTGCACATGGTGCACGAAAAACATACACCGAATATCAAAAATTGAAATCACAGTATGAAAAATGCATGAAAACTATGTCGAAGCATACGTCAAAATCATGTGCAACCCATATGCACGAAATCAAATTAATATCTCAAAATGCATAAAACCAAATCGAGTGCACTGGTATGTACAAAACAACATCAATACAACTGATATATGAAACACGAATAGAATGTAATGAATGTACACATAGGAAATACAGATCGTAGAACAAAATCCTCAAAATACCAAAATCCAAACAATGGAAATATGAAATTCAAATCACCAAATCACAATCGTAAACACTGTCGTCAATGTGCGCCTTTTCTAATGTCGATTGATTCGGACTCGTCTCCTCATCGCTGTGCTGACTGCGCTACAAACGGCTATGCTCATATCGAGAGGCTCGCACGTAATCTATCCCTTCACCTGATATCCGGACTACGTTAAACTTTTCAATCGATTCATCAAAATCCCAAAATTCCCCGAGAGCTCAACACTCAAGTACAGTTTAAAAATATCCAGTTCATGCTCCAGCATATGCGAACCAGCCGTAGAAGGGCAAACCCAAGCCTCACTAATGGTACTACGAAATTGCCGTAAACCCTAAGGTTCAAAGGCGTTCTCGTGGTTATTATGTCGAGTTAGGGTTTCATTCTTCTAGAGGATCCATAGAAATACCTGCATGTTCTTCTGAATACCTTAAACTTGGGAAAATGGGTTTCTGACTTTCGTTCGAACCTTTTAATTTCGTTTGGACGACATGTGAATACCCTTCTTTCGCACGCTCATCAATGCTTCAATCCTTAAGAATAAACAATACCCTAATGGTTATTGTATTCGAGCCGCAGCTCCCTCTGCCCGTATGCTTCAATCCTCAAGAATAAACAATACCCTAATGGTTATCGCATTCGAGCCGCAGCTCCCTCTGCCCGTGCGACCGTGGTAACAGAAACCACCATCCGATATTGACGAAGATAGATCAAAGGAACGAATAGAATATGGTGCAAAGAAATGTACATCCTAAGGCTTCTTAAGCAGAGTAGCGTATCGTAAGTATGCCGCGGATCATACCCACGGTACGCCACTCTACCTAAATTACCTACTCCATCAACCAAGGGTCATCCTAGACTTATACAAAGGTTAAATCTAGCGCTCTGATATCAACTTTGTCACGACTCGAAGGTACGAAACGTGACCGGCACTTAAATTACGAAGCGTCTAGAGGCGCAACATAGTCTAAGTAAGCCGAAGCCCAGAAATCTAAACCATATAAAAGAAGAAGTAAAGGAAAACATGTAGGAAAACAAGTTTAAAAGCAACATCAAATTTTCTCAAAAATTTCGGCAGAGTCTCCTTTGTAAAAACTGGCCCCAAACGGGTACAAATACAAATATGTATATATAAGCAATAACAAGAAGGCATCCCCAAGCGGGAGCTAGCTCTACGCCCACAGGCGGAAACAACCACACAATGCACAATAATATACAACGCCAAAGGGCGAGGCTCAAAACTCAAAGAAAACCAAATCCACCAGAAACCATAATAATACAAGCGCGACTCTAAGGTCGGAATGAAAACAACTGGTCTTCTAAGCTAACAAGAATACAAGTCTGGTTGATGAAGCTTACTGGATACAAATGAAATAATAAAGGTACAATGGCGGTCCTGATACAATGAACTAACCTACCAAGCAAATCACCCTGAATGAAATGATGTGCCAGCAAGTTGCCAAGGAAAACCTGTGTATCGAAACCTGTAAGAAAAATTTGGCACAACGGGGGTGAGTTGCCAACTCATGAGTAGAAGACATCTGCGAGAAGAAATCGAATGCACGACATTGTCCTAGGTCATAACAATATACTTAATATATCACTAGTCATCTAGTAGCGGCAGGTAATAATCTATACTTAAGTGCAATGCTCAGTGCTCGTGTCTATGCCTCAACTAGTAACATGTCATGTGTATGAGTATGAATGCACCATGAATGTAAAACAATCAACCCTGAAATCTGGATATATCTATATAAGAAATCTTTAACTTTTATAATAGTAAAATTTGTATAGAAATCTGAAACATCAGTGATGAAATCCATGGAAATCTGTGCCAAGTATCGACACAAAACATGTAAATCTCAAGTCTCAATACCTCATAGTCTCAATATCTCGGGCTCTGTCAGTCCGAATCGGCCCATATCATCAAATCTCACGACAACGGTCGGTATCCTCCTGATATCCGCCGCGCTAGACATCACCGGTAGGTAGTCTTCTTCTGCCAGGATCATCGCCTACAACTCGATCTTCTTGCCCCGGGGTACCATACTAGGCCCACCATGTACCCGAGATGGTTCATCCACTCCTCAAATCGGGTCTCGAAATCCAACAGAAAACATGAAATCTCATGGTGGACGACACATACATCACGAGAAAACCGCAACTTATATTTTAAAGAGAGAGAGAGAGAGAGAGAGAGAAGTTTTTATATATATTCTTGCTGTTTTCCCCCAAAATCCAGAAATCTCATAGAAATCCAAAATCCTAAAATCACGAGTAAGTAAAATGAGTATCGGCATAAGCCCCACAATACTGCATGATAATATGAAAATGTGAATGCATGAAGTACCTAAGTAATAAATGCAATGGCTAGACTAGCACCTGAGAGTAATCACAATATTATATTGATTTAACTTTTAGCTGATTCTATCAATAAAAGATAATACTGTTCTAAAGTGTACGCGATATGGCAATTACCGATGATGATGTGTGTGAGCGGGCAAATAAGTGTACGTGGAATATGCGTATCATTAGTAATGGTGCTGGTGTCCTAACAGACAGAGTTTCATACTGACTAAAGAAACATATGTATGAACATGCAACTTGATGATTACAATCTGAATGTAAAGATGAATGTGTATTAACCACTCATTTGGAATATACATATCTAACTACAACTATATGACTCGAGCCTAAACTAATATTTATCTAACCCCCTAAGGAACTAAACTAAAGAAACTAGTAGATAGGAAATAAGAATTCACCTAAGGTCTGAGTCCAAATCTCTAATTGTCGGCGATCCAGCCTCAATAGCGTCACGTACGTAGTACGACTTCCTCGAACCAAGAGTGCGGATCAATCATCACATTTATGCCTCGTACGGTAAAATCGATCGTACGGCATCCCAAAATCGGGGTGCGGGTCAAGTATCACCTATATACATCATTATTCGTATAATATCATCGTCAAACAATATCATGATCAAGGGTACTGTGCTATAATCGCATACATCCCAATATCATCAAACACATATCATTGTCTGTGTAAATATACATCGTCAAATGATCCTCAGAAATATCATATCACATATATCATATCGTGATCAAGTCACACATATATCATATCTTGATTTAGTTACATATTACAGTCCGGGTTCTATTCTAG
This sequence comes from Agapanthus africanus, assembly GCA_030015575.1. Lineage (NCBI taxonomy): Eukaryota > Viridiplantae > Streptophyta > Magnoliopsida > Asparagales > Amaryllidaceae > Agapanthus > Agapanthus africanus. Next base: position 566,806,563 of record CM057344.1, read on the forward strand.
AATCTCGTATATCTCAATGTCGTCATCACCTATTATCGTTTATGTATACATATCCATTTTCTCATTTCCCAACGATCCGCTTATATCATAGTACATCTCATATCATACTCGATCGTATATCTTTAACTCACGTCATCACGCCCAATCATACTGACTCCTTCCCAGATATCATATAACCTCCCATATCACGTGTATATGTTATATATATATATATATATATATATATATATATATATATATACCTATAGAAACCTACACACAATCATACACACACACACACACACATATACACCAAGTCAAATGTATGTGTGCGCGTGTGTGTGTCTACCTGAAACCTACGAATTCCCTCTAAGGCATTCATCCTTATGGTTAAGTCTTTCTAAATCGGTCTAGTCCAACCTAAAGTCTTTAATAGGATCCTACTCGCTAAGAATCTAATGTCACGTCTGAGTTCCTAATGACAGTAAGTAATATTCCTATTCTATGTTTGCGGGGGTGCTAAACGCCTTCCACCCGACTTCCCCCGTAGATATACATCTACTCACCTGGCCCTTGTCTGCCGAAGTCGATGCCGCCATCCTCTTATTCATCGTCCGAAGTCTACGTGAGGGGTACCTATACACAAACATATATAATATCATAAACCAAATCATGGAAAAAAGCAGAACAGCGCACGAACGTGCATAGGTTAAAACTTATGACCTGCTCATGCAAAAGAACAAAATATCGCTCGATATCGGTGTACAAACGCCGATTGATCGAGATAAACACCAACAAACAATTCGTAGTTCCAAAACTCATTATTTATAATATAAAACATGGTTTAAATTATCGAAACCTTAAAATCAATCAAATTGTCCTATTTCGCAAAAACCTAGAAAACGTCAATTTACCGTTATCTTCAAAACTTGATATTTAAATGAAACTAATGGTCATAATATTCATTAAATAACATAACTAGATTATATAAACCATTACTATATTTTTATCACACTAATTTGTCTTAAATTGAAAATTCTAGTTTGAAATTTTATCCAATTTCAACACCTTGTAAGCAAAACTTCCCAATTCAACAACTAAACTTGATTTTGCATGAATTAAATTATTAAACTACAATTTATGATGTTAATAATGTCATGAAACTATAATTAGATTTTAAATCTCAATTATTTAAGAAATTTCTAATACCTAGTTAGCAAAAATAGCATATTTATCACAATTTTCCATTATCAATTTGAAACTAATAATTAGATTAGGATTTTCATTCCTTTAACATGTTAATATTCTCATTAAAACCACAATCTAATGATAAAACCCTTAATTAGAATTTTATCTCACCAATATATATATATATATATATATATATATATATATATATATATATATATATTGTGAAAACCTAGTTTGCAAAATTGTTTAATTTAAACAATTTTGAAACAACAATTTACAATACATCAACCATACTAGATTTTTCATTTCTAAAAATGTTAAACCACTTATTATAACCCCACTCAATTAATAAAAACCCTAACTTCATTTTAAACCCTCTCTTGAATTTTTTTATTTAGCAATAGAGCCAATTTACAAACTAATTAAATATTTAATTAAGCTAAATTAAGCAATTTACTAACATTCAAACCAAGAGCTTAGGATTATACCTCACATATGAGATCCAACATGAAAATATGCCTCCAAAAGAATGGTTTCTTACTCCAAGATCCATTCTAGATGAAGAAAGAATGATTGGTAGGATTTAAATTAGGAATTTGTGGGTTTTTATTTGAATTTTTTATGAAATTTGAAGGATTTTTGAAGTAAAATCAAGTGGAGAAATGGGGGGGGGGGCTGCCATGGGGGAAAGGCCGGCCACAACTAGGGAGAAAAAGAGAGAGAGAAAAGAATATGGAATGGTGCAGAAAGTTCCTCAAGTTAACATGTCATTTAAGTCTTTTCACATTTTTCTTTATTTATTAATTTTTCTTTTCAACAAAATGATCCTAGAATAATATAGAACTATAAAGAGATTTGAGAAAGAATTTTGCATAAACACACTTGATTCTAAGATGTAATGGTTCACTTTTGCTAAATTAACCCATTCAAATTTGTAATTTACACTAATTTAATGTATATTTAAAAGCTTATGTAAAATTTTAAAATAATTAATTAAGGAAAAATATTTAAGTAAAATAATAATTTATAAGTCACCAAATAAACACCATTTACTAGTAATTACATAATTAAAATAGGTCTTTTTAAATTTATGAAGAAAATAATTTATAGGTAAGTTTTATGGAAAATACGGTTTATTTTACCGAAAATCAGAAAATTCACCTAAAGGATTTTATTTATTTATTATTTATTTATTTATTTTTAAAACGCTACAGTTGGACACTCAGGTTCCATGAGACTTACAGGTTATGAGGGCCGATCTGAGGGCCGATTTTAGGACTTTAGGATTTAGATTGTCTTGATGGACACTGGTCCTCCCACGATGAGGATTCCGTGAGGATGACATGTTTTATCCCATACTCCATATTTATTTGATATGTATTGCTTCGTTTATTAGTAATACCTGATAGAGTACCTTTCATGACTGTTGCATATACATATTGCTATTTATAGCTACAATTTTGCATATGATATCTTATCGCAGTACGTGCATACCTACGATTACCTGCATATGTTATTTACTATTCATGAGTTGGCAACTCACCCCCGTTGTGTCACATTGTTTGCAGGTGTCCCTCAGAGCAGTCGCGGCAGGGCTTCTTCCAATCGTATCATCTTTTGCAGCGGATACCGCTACGGCTGACTGTGTGCAGTTTTGCTATAGGTGGGTTTTGTGGTTATCCGATGTTGCTCATTGTATATTCGTTATATCCAGTACTCTCCATCTACTACTTCATGTATTGACTTATAGACTAGTTGTAAGGATGATATTGTATATTATTTTGTGACTTTGGAGGTCTTTCATGCTGTTTTATTTTATATCGTCTTTTTCTTCGCTACGGTGTCGTATATCTGTTATGGTGGTTGTTTTCCACCTTTGGGCGTGGTTTTACTCCCGTTGGGGGATACTTTACTTATATCTTTTGTTGTACCCTTTTTGGGGCTTGTTTTACAAAGGAGGTGCTGCCAAATTTTTAAAGGAAGTAAATTTGGACTTTAAAGAATTTTGATTGAGATTTCAAAAGTTTTAATAATGTTCTTATCACTTACTACTTTTGATGGTTTAGATTGCTGGGTTTTCGGATTACTTAAATTGCGTTACGCCTGTAGACGTTACGTGGTTTAAGGGCTGCCGCGTGCCAAATTTCGGGTCGTGGCACGGAATTAATTACACCCTACAGGTTCGCCAATTGTTCGGCCAGACAGGTATCGGTACTCCGAGAGAGGTTTCCTGTGTTTTTGCACGAATCTAATTAAAATAAATCTCGTTTCTCTAGAGGTATAACCCCGTTGACACTTTTCTAGACACCTATTGAATTATCTAATTGTAAAGTGCAAAACTCTCCCAGGAGTAACTCTTACTCGCAATGGGTATCGGGATCCTACTATCATATAGAATGTATGCAATCTTATTGCAAATTTCAACACTTGAAATTCCCGATAATGGTTTTTACCCCTAGCCACTTAAGATCTTGACAAGGTCAACAAACCATAAGCGCTCGTCAGTTCTACCCGTCATTTCTTGATTGAATTAAACCACCCGCATGACCCTTGACAAGGTCAACAAGGCCGCACGACTATCCTAACCCAATCGCATCACATGCTAGCAGATAAGCACTAATCAACTACCGCACACTATGCCTTGACAAGGTCAACAAACGTAGCACGAATACTAAATGGTATTTATCTGAAATGACGGAGGGCTACGCAGGTTTTTAAGAAAACCATGAGCGTAATGAACATAATATTGTTATAGAATCTAGTGATTTTGAAAAGGAGTGTTTTTTAGGCTTTTGCTAGTTTCGCTAAAGAGGTCACTCCTGGTGAAGGGATCTCGGCTCTTTCCTCATCAAATGAGGTGCAGGATATTCAGGAATACCACTATGCAAAGCAAGAACTAGAGAAGCTATCGAAAACTAAACCGAGTGAGTTGTAGTATTTGCTAGTTTCGCTAAAAAGCTCACTCCCGGTGAAGGGATCTCGGCTCTTTCCTCATCAAATGAGGTGCTGGATATTCATCAAAGAATACGACTTTGCAAAACAAAAACTAGAGCTACCCTTTTTAACACTTTGATTCTACAACATCTTTAGGTTTCTTTCTTTTCATTAATCTCATTAATGAATTCCCATAATTTAATGTTTCCTAAACATTACAGAAAATTGAAACGAAAATATAACGTACGCTTATACCATCCGCATTCGCCACTGGGCCCAATCATGCACCGTTAGGTTACTTAACTACCGGCAGAGCGGGGGATGGACTAGCGCGGGTGCAAAACATAACCAACGTTTATTATATATCATATATATAATATCCCATTCGTCTCACGCAGTTATATGATCACATCACAGAACCAAGCAGCAGAAACAACATATGAAATATTGGATATATTAGAATTTCTATGTTTTAAATTTAGCCAGTAATGTATAACACGGATTCCACGGTCGTGAAGAATAGCCAAACCCACATCCCTAGAACCCTACAAGAGCGGCATGTAACCCTACCAATTCTAGATTTAGGAGACCCGGTCTCAACTCCTTAAGATGGTCTCCTACTGGACTCTAGAACCTGGTTACTTGTGCTCCCCACCTTAGGTCTATCCTAATGCGGAAAAGTAAATAATATACAGCAATGGTGACATCATCCTTAACTCGGAAGTGCTTTAATAAAAGAATATTACATACAAATTTTACAGGAATGAAAATTGAAAAACTCTCATCTCACATAAAACCCCCGGGCTATTCAATCACGACGATCCAATAAAACATATCAGTGGCACATAATATCATATATCATCAACGTAAGTAAATACGCGTATCCCGAAAACTCGTTGACATATAGCAACGAGATTGGGATACCCTACATATTACACTTACGGTCGCAGAAAAGAAATGTAAAACTGCAATAATTAGAATCCGCATATCCTTAGACATCATAAACCCAGAATATCTCATATTCCGAATTCCATGCCTAACCAGATAAATCTCCTATTTTAGTCTCAGATTGAAAACACTTTTCAATTACTTAGTCGGGGATTCAACAAGATTCCCGATTACATTATTGAATACTCGTCAGAAACTTTAATAGATGGTCGCACTCCCGATACTGTCGACGAAGTGCACTAAGGCGGAACACTGTGGCTGCAAGCACCCGAGTGGATGCTTTTGGCACCGAGGTTCTCCTACAGTCACTTGGTCAGGGCAATGGGGCGTTGCTACCTAGCAAAGTTATTTGGCGAGTATTCGCGTACAATACGCGATTGCGACGGAGTTTTGATCCGAATCAAGACTCCGTGGCAACCGATTATCCGAGACTAAAACACTAGATTTAGAAAAAAACTAGTTTTCATAAAATTAATTTAATGTAGATCCTAACTACTGTAAGTCGACGTTAGACACCCTACGTGATGTGGGGAGGCGGAATAGGTAAAACTATCATTTTGTTTAAACTAACATCGGCTAACTTTACGGATCTTTGCTAAACCCTAACTAACAACTATCTAGAAGTGATTAGCTACTATGATAGATGATTATACCTAGAGATTCAATTCCTTCTTGTCCTTATAGTTCACCTCCTCGTCGGCCTCCTCGTTGTGATAGAAGATCCACCCGAGAGCTAATTCTCTAAGCTTTAACCTCTCACTTGAGATAACTAGGTGGTTATGAGTGCTAATCAAAGTAACCCAGAAGATATAGAAGAGGATTAGAGATCTATTAGTCTTGCTAACCCTAGGATCTCAACACATGAGAGGATTAGGGTTAGATCTTTGAAGAGAGAGAGCTTGAGGAGAGAGAAGGTGTGAGTGAGAATGATATGAATAATATCTCATTTGTGAATATATGAAGCATGATAATTATTAAATGAATAACATATGATAATATCAACCATGCATCATTAACTCACTATGTGTGAATCATCTCATGAGTCATTAAACAATAAATGCTTCATTAACTCATTTGGATGAATCACACCATGAGTCACTAATCCATTTAATGCAAATTCCACCTAAGCTCTCCACCTAATCTTTCTTCTAGAAGCTTCTCGACAAATTATGAGAATGCCCCTCCTATCCGTGAAAACACGGAAATACTGAGACTGTATAAATCCACTAATCCAATACTAGAATCTGGCTTAAACTAAAGCCCGCTAGTAAAAACTGTCCGAACATCGTACGTGCATAAAAACACGTATGTGTCCGAACCCTGTCGTAAAACCATACGACCCCTATGTCATTTCGCTTGAAGCAGGGAAACTCTCTGTGTGGGACTCTAACGACTCGACACTGCTCTGGCAGTGGGTTTAACCACAGACCGTAAGTGGCACCAGCTGTACGTAACGTTCCCCAGGTAGATGTCGATAAGAAGGCTGATGAGGAAACCCATTCGAACTCCTACCGAGCCTGATATGACAATCTCCGTACAGTCTAGTCTGTTCGTCTAAGACTATCGCATATCAGGCCTAGGGGGGCGGCAAGCGTCAGTCCCCTAAAAGCTGTATAAGTCGTGTCGGAGTGAAGCCTATTACACCTTGAGAACCTACTGGAAATCCTACCAGTAAATCTCGTTTGCCCTGGCCAGGGACTTTGCGTAATGGCTCTCTAAACACAGTGCAATATCAACTCCTAATACCGGGAGAGACGAATCCTATCTAACCGCCACTGCCGCCAAGTGCTTCGGGACTGCACCCAACTGCTACCTGTTTGCATGACTCCTTTGAGCCATGGTAGGGTAGCAATCTAAGAACAGTGGGAACACACTCGAGACGAAGCAGCAGTATCAAGTCTGCGGACTATGCTGTACTCATGTCACCTGGGAACTGTTAACTGACGACGGGTATAATACCAACCAACAGTTCCCTGCGAGTTCTGTCCGGTGTACCCGTAACCCAACGAGCACCTATATACTATCTCCAGTACAACGTACTAATGGCTGTGGGACAGACCATTTCCCCTGCTGGGATGAGAAGCGTACACATTAGTCTACTCCGGAGTATCGATGCCCTGTCTCGATAATCCTACGACTAGGGACCTGAAAAAGGATGTGCTTGTAGACTACCCAGCCCCCACTAGTGTGACTGCCATCACAACGCTGGTAATCAAGCAAAGATCCAAAGGGCTCTATTAATATGTATAAGCGATATGTTAAAAGAAACACATGCACATATTAAAGTAGAAACAAACCAAGTAGCATACTACCATTTTTACCAAGACTGTCAATACAACTGTGAATATCCCAAGCTTCCATTAAGTAATATACAAACTAGTATGATATCGTAATGGCCTCTAGGGCATAAACACTAACAATCTCCAAATTACACTAGGGCCATGTACTGGCATATCGCAGACCTATCATCTCGAATAGCCTCTCGAACTGTATCTGAGGAATGGCCTTTGTGAATGGATCAGCAGTGTTATTCTCTGTATCTACTCTCTTCACCTCGATCTCCCGGCGATCTATGATCACCCTGATCAGGTGATACCGCCTTAAGATGTGTCTGGACTTCTGATGGGACCTGGGTTCCTTCGCTAAAGCTATAGCGCCGTTGTTGTCGCAATATAGAGGTATTGGATCAACACTGGTAGGAACCACCTGAAGTTCTGTTAGGAATTTCTTCCTCTAGACAGCTTCTTTTGTGGCATCGCAAGCAGCTATGTACTCCGCTTCCATTGTTGAGTCAGCAACGGTGTACTGCTTGGAACTCTTCCAACAGACCGCCCCTCCATTGAGGGTAAAGACATAACCCGACATGGACTTATAGTAATCCTTGTCACTCTGGAAGCCGGAGTCAGCAAAGGCCTCGATCTGGAGGTCCTTTCCGCCATACTTCAAGAACATCTCCTTAGTTCTTCTCAGGTACTTGAGAATGTTCTTTACTGCTATCCAGTGCTTCTCCCCTAGGTTTGCCTGATACCGGATTACAACGCTCAATGCGTATGCTACATTTGGTCTGGTACATAACATCGCATACATTATAGAGCCTACCATAGAAGCGTAGGGTATAATCGACATGCGAGCCCTTTCCAAATTAGTCTTGGGAGACATCTCTTTGAAGAGGGTGATTCCGTGACAAGCCGGCAAGTTACCGCGCTTAGAATCTTCCATACTGAATCTTTTCAATATGGTGTCTATGTACCTGGACTTTGAAAGTCCCAACATCCTTTTTGATCTATCACGATAGATCTGGATCCCCAGAATGTAGGAGGCATCACCCAGGTCCTTCATGGAGAACTTCTGTGATAAGAATCCTTTGACTGACTGTAGTATAGGAATATCATTTCCTATTAGGAGAATGTCATCCACGTACAAGACAATGAATACTACAGCTCTCCCTACATTCTTACTGTATATGCATGGTTTATCTGGATTTTTGATAAAGTCGAATTGTTTAACGTATCATCAAAACAGATGTTCCAACTCCGCGATGCCTGCTTTAGTCCATAAATGGACTTAAGCAACTTGCACACTTTACCGCTGCTCCCACTCTGAATGAATCCCTCTGGCTGATCCATATAGACGCACTCTTCCAAATTTCCATTTAGAAAAGCCGTCTTTACGTCCATCTGCCAGATCTCATAATCGTGGAAGGCAGCAATGGTAATTAGGACTCGAATGGATTTGAGCATAGCTTCTGGAGAAAAGGTTTCGTCATAGTCCAAACCAGGTCTTTGACGAAAACCCTTTGCAACAAATCTAGCCTTATAGGTTTCAACATGTCCATCTACACCAATCTTCTTTCTGAAGATCCATTTGCATCCTACGGGTTTTACCCCATTTGGAGCAATGTCCAAAGTCCATACTTTGTTAGTGTACATGGACTCCATTTCGGTCCGCATTGCATCTAGCCATTTTTTTGAGTCGCCGCTCTGAATGGCTTGCTGGAAGCTAGTAGGGTCATCATTATTAATGATGCAATCCTCTCGATCCCCGTCTATGAGAAAACCGTAGTTTCTCTTGGGCGGATGAGACTGCCTACTATTTCTGCGGATAGGCGTTGGGATGTCCCTTTCTTCTGAAACTTCTGGTTCTACCATACTTTCAGTAATAACTTGTGGTTCTGGAATTTCTTCCAGTTCTATTGCGCTCCCATTCTTCTGATTTTCTAAAAATTTAGCTTCCAAGAAGTGGGCATGACGAGAAACAAAACCTTTTGTTCCTCTGCATAATAGAAATAATACCCCTTGGAGTTCTTTGAATATCACACAAACTCAGACTGTACTGAGCGTGCCTCGAGCTTGTCCGCATGCTGCTTTTTAACAAAAGCTGGACATCCCCATATCCTAAAGTGTTTAAGACAGGGTTTCTTCCCACTCCACATCTGATATGGTGTGGTAGGCACAGTCTTGGTTAGAACCTGGTTCAAAAGATATGCAGCTGATTCTAGTGCATAAGCCCAGAAAGATCGCGGTAACTCAGCCTTACTCATCATGGAATGAACCATATCCAATAGGGTTCGATTCCGCCTTTCCGATACACCATTGTTTTGTGGTGTGTATGGAGGAGTAAGCTGAGGGAGAATTCCATTCTCTTTTAAGTATCCCAGGAACTCGGCACTTAAGTATTCACCACCTCGATCAGATCTCTGTGTCTTGATACTTTTGCCTGTCTGGTTTTCCACTTCATTCTTGTATTCTCGGAATTTCTCAAAGGCCTCGGATTTATACTTCATCAAGAAGATATGTCCATACCTAGAGAAATCATTCGTAAAAGTAATGAAGTAGGAATACCCACCTCTTGCATGTGTAGACATTGGACCGCACACGTCACTGTGTACGAGTCCTAAGAGCTCACTCGCTCTTACTCCGTGTCCAATAAACGGAGTCTTTGTCATCTTTCCTATGAGACAAGATTCACAAGTAGCATAAGATTGATATTCGAACGGATTCAAATATCATTCTCTATGTAAATTAGTTAATCGTGTTTCATTGATGTGACCTAGTCTACAATGCCATAAGAAAGCCTGATTTATTTCCGAAGACTTTCTTTTAAGTGTGTTCTGGACATTAAAAACCTGAGCTTGATTTAATACGTATATACCATCATCTAATGTACCGGACCCAATCAGAACTTGATTTAGGTGGATGTTTACTACATCGCTTACGAATGTAAAATCATATCCCTCTCTCGAAAGTGAGGACACTGATATGATATTACAAGTCAAACTAGGTACATACAAACAGTTACGTAGAATCAATATCTGCCTACTTGTCAAACCTAGGCGATATTCTCCCACGGATTCAGCGTCCACGCTCATTCCGTTCGCAACTCTGAGAGACAAATCGCCTACCCTAATAAATCTATGGTTTCTCAAAGCATGTAATGAATTAAAGATATGAGATCCTGCTCTGGTATCTAGTACCAAGGAAGTAGAGTTAATTGACAAACAGTTCTCAATAACAAACACACCCGAGGCCGAAGCCACAACATGCTTCGAATCTTGGCTACTGGCTTCCAAAGCCCTGCAATCTTTCTTCCAATGCCCATTCCCATAACAATAGGAATATCCCTCCTTCCCTACACCAAGTCCCAAAACTTTTGCTCTTCCATTTTCTTCTACTTCACTGACACCGTATATCGGCTTTGTGGAGGTCTTCTTCTTTTCACACTTTGCTTTCGTCCTGGATGTAGAAGAAGATGGTCCCCCATTAAGCAGAGCGGGTGTCTTCCTGGTTTCTTTCAGAGTGTAAGTAGAGGGTAGGGACTATGGAAATAAGTCAGCATATGACCTGTTTCCCAACTTGTCTCCAGGTCCGTGAGCTCATCAATATAGCTAGTCATCGTAAGGACGTCGTCCCCTACAGATGACCCGACAGCCAACCTCGCTTGAAGCAATTCGTTCGAGGTCTCATATCTTGCGATATGAGATTGCTCTCCATATAAATCTTTGTTATGGAGAAAGATGAAAACTAAGTCCATCTTCTCGTGCTGCTTCTGGTATACACCATCAACTAAAGCCAACACGAGGCACTTGGCACTCGCACTGTCCTTTTCCCTTGTCTGACGGATATTCATATCCGCGATGGTGGGAACTGGACCTGGGACGGCGGGGGCTTGAGTAGTAATAGGGTGGTCCAGCTTGTCATAGGTAATGGACATCTGGACAGACCTTTACCAGTCATAAAAGTCAGATTCAGTCAACTTGTTATCTAGACGTAACCTAGTCATGGTCACAAGGTCGCTGCAATGAGAGAGAGAGAGGGAACACTTTAGCATGATACTCTTGCAAGTTTAGAGTGGTTTTTAGTTTATCTAAACAGGATGGCTCCCACTGTTTCTCGAATCCCTCCTCAAACCATAAAGGAAGAACTAGTCAGGACTATTCTCACCGTACAATACTTGCTTAACTGTTCAGCCAGGCCGGTGTCGGTACTTCGAGGGAGGTTTTACGACGTTTTCGTGAAGTTCCTTAATTAAATAACCTCTTTTCTCTAGGGGCGTAGCCCCGCTGACACCTTTCTTGACACCTACTTGGTTTATAGCATTGATCGTTAAGTGACGAATCTCCTGATGAGTAGCGGATACTCACAGTAGGATCGGGATCAAAATATCATCGTGTGATAAAACTGAAGGAATCCTACCAAAATTATCACACTCCAAATGGTATGCATCTCTAGCAAGTTTCAGTTTCTTTAGAAACCCCCGATATGGATTTTTGCCCTATGTTCGTATGACCTTGACTAAGGGCCAACAAATCATAAGTCACATATCAAGTTCTACTCGTCATTATCCAGGTTGATTTGAAACCACCCGTATATACTCTTGACTAAGAGCCAAACAAAGTAATACGACTGTCCCAAACTAACGCGTCTATCTATGTTACATGTGAACACCCCAGTAGCTACCAATCACTATGTCTTGACTAAGGGCCAAACAAACATAGCTTGAATACTACTGGCCATTCATATGAAATGACGGAGGACTACAATTGGTTTTGGCGAAACCATGAACGTAGTGAACTTGGTATAACCGAAGGAACCTGATAGCTTTTTAAAAGGAGTGGTTAAAGCTCCGCAATTAAAAAAATATCTTCTGTTTTAAAATAACCGAGTGGTTTCTTTTAAATTGTTCCAACGATTCAACTTTGGTTTATTTTCTTTGCATTAATATAATGCGTCCCATCAATTAACCTATCATTGCGGAAAACAACGAAAATACAACATCCTCTTATGCCATCCGCATTAGCCACTGGGCCCCGTCATTCACCCGTTAGGTTACTTAACTAACGACAGAGCGGGGGATGGGCTAGCGCGGGTGCAAAACATAAGTGACGCCTACTAGATATCATATATAGATATTGTACATTCGTCAGATGCAATAATAGGCATTCCAGATCACAGATGAACATATTGGATTTTCTACGAATCCGCATTCCTTTTGAGCCTGCAAAGAAAGACAGATTACACAGTCACGATGAATGGCCAAAACCCCACCCTAAACTCCTACGGGTACGGCAAACTACCCGCCAAGTACCCGAAGTGAAGCGGTCTCCCTCAACGACGTGAGTAGGCCACTAAACACTTCAAAGTACCCGGTAGTTTGTGCACCCCATCTTGGGTCTATCCTAGGAGCAGAAAACAGTAAATGAAATAATACAACGGTGGCTACAACCTCAACACGGATGTTCCCCGCAAAAGAATATTACAATAAATTACAATTTACATTTGAATGAAAGAAACACTCGTCTCACATCCCCGATTATCCATTCACGACAATCCAACAAGTCCACAATCACAAACCAGTAAAAACCATTACAGAAATGTGCAACCCCCTGCTAACCGACATACTAGCAGTTAGGGGAGGTTTACGAACACATTAAACACAACACAGATATAATCAAGTTAGGCAAACATCTTAGAATTTCGATCAAGCAACACAAATGAATCTACTCCAAATAATTCTCTGTGCACATGAAACCTGAGCAGAAACAAAACTCTTAGAAAATACAACATCAACACAGAAGAATAACTGAGCAAATTTGGGTTGACTCGGAGTCAACTCGGCCGCTGATCCGCGGCGGATCGCTTGGATCGGCGGCGGTTCCTCGGCGGTATGGCCGATTCACAGTCCCAAATTTCTTCACAATTCTTAAAATTCCCTGCTTGAATTTTTAAGGGTCCCTGAAAAATTTTTAGACCCCGTTTTAAAATCGGCAGAAACATGGTGAAAATGATATTTTTTCGGGTTCGTTTTGCGATCGAATTTCTAACGACTTTGCTAACATGTTAGTTATGGTTTAGCTAGGCTCTGATACCACTGTAAGTCGACGTTAGACACCCCACATGATGTGGGGAGGCGGAATAGGTAAAACAATCATTTTGTTTAAACTAATATCGACTAACTTTACGGATCTTTGCTAAACCCTAACTAACAACTATCTAGAAGTGATTAGCTACTATGATAGATGATTATACCTAGAGATTCAAGTCCTTCTTGTCCTTGTAGTTCACCTCCTCGTCGGCCTCCTCGTTGTGATAGAAGATCCACCCGAGAGCTACTTCTTCAAGTTTTAACCTCTCACTTGAGGTAACTAGGTGGCTATGAGTGCTAATCAAAGTAACCTAGAGGATATAGAAGAGGATTAGGGATCTATTAGTCTTGCTAACCCTAAGATCTCAACACATGAGAGGATTAGGGTTAGATCTTTGAAGAGAGAGAGCTTGAGGAGAGAGAAGGTGTGAGTGAGAATGATATGAATAATATCTCATTTGTGAATATATGAAGCATGATAATTATTAAATGAATAACATATGATAATATCAACCATGCTTCATTAACTCACTATGTGTGAATCATCTCATGAGTCATTAAGCAATAAATGCTTCATTAACTCATTTAGATGAATCACACCATAAGTCACTAATCCATTTAATGCAAATTCTACCTAAGCTCTCCACCTCATCTTTCTTCTAGAAGCTTCTCGACAAATTACGAGAATGCCCCTCCTATCCGTGAAAACAGGGAAATACTGAGACTGTATAAATCCAATAATCCAATACTAGAATCTGGCTTAAACTAAAGCCCGCTAGTAAAAACCGTCCGAACATCGTACGTGCATAAAAACACGTATATGTCCGAACCCTGTCGTAAAACCATATGATCTTTATATCATTTCACCTGAAGCAGGGAAACTCTCTGTGTGGGACTCTAAAGACTCGACACTATGCTGGCAGTGGGTTTAACCAAAGAACGCAAGCGGCACTAGCTGTACGTAACGGTCCCCAGGTAGATGTTGATAAGAAGGCCGATGAGGAAACCCATCCGAACTCCTACTGAGCCTGATGTGACAATCTCCGTACAGTCCGGTCTGTTCATCTAAGACTATCTCATATCGGGCCTGGGGGCGGCAAGCGTCAGTCCCCTAAAAGCTGTATAAGTCATGTTGGAGTGAAGCCCATTACACCTTGAGAAGCTACTGGAAATCCTACCAGTAAATCCCGTTTGCCCTGGCCAGGGACTTTGCATAATGGCTCTCCAAACACAGCGCGATATCAACTTCCAATACCGGGAGAGACGAATCCTATCTAACCGCCACTGCCTCTAAGTGTTTCGGGACTGCACCCAACTGCTACCTGTTTGCACGACTCCTTTGAGCCGTGGTAGGGTAGCAATCTAAGAACAGTGGGAACACACTCGAGACGAAGCAGCAGTGTCAAGTCTGCGGACTATGCTGTACTCATGTCACCTGGGAACTGTTAACTGATGACGAGTATAATACCAACCAACAGTTCCATGCGAGTCCTGTCCGGTGTACCCGTAACCCAACGAGCACCTGTATACTATCTCCAGTACAACGTACTAATGGCTGTGGGACAGACCATTTCCCCTGCTGGGATGAGAAGCGTACACACTAGTCTACTCCGGAGTATCGATGCCCTGTCTCGATAATCCTACGACTAGGGACTTGAAAAAGGATGTGTTTGTAGACTACCCTGCCCCTACTAGTGTGACTGCCATCATAACGCTGGTAATCGAGCAAAGATCCAAAGGGCTCTACTAATATGTATAAGCGATATGTTAAAAGAAACACATGCACATATTAAAGTAGAAACAAACCAAGTAGCATACTACCATTTTTAGCAAGACTGTCAATACAACTGTGAATATCCCAAGCTTCCATTAAGTAATATACAAATTAGTACGATACAGTAATGGCTTCTAGGGCATAAACACTAACAACTACTGCATCCATATCAAACTTAAATCCGAAACAATGTTAAAAACACGACTACGAAACACTCCATATTAGTTCCTAAACAAAATTAACATCACATGCAATTTTGGACTAATCAAATATAACCTGAAACCCAAAAACCAAGAGATAAGAACACTATAAAAATTTCAAGGTCTTTTGCTATACTAAAAAAGGTGAAACCGGTTTTCTGAGCAATCTCACTTGGTCAATTTTGGAATTTTGCCCTCAAATTTCTCTGGTGTTCTAGTTACATCACATTTAACGTTCTGCACTTGTTTAAAAAAAAATTTGAGACTTTAAAAATTCGACAGAAACTCAGGTTTTCGGGTTACAATTTCGGAGTTGTTCGGTTTCGTGATCTAATAATATCGTCTAATCTTCTAACTTTGGCTCTGATACCATGAAAGTGTACGTTACCACCCTACTGGGTTTTACAAGCATCAAGCATGCCATTTTAAAATTTGTCCGGGGTGCTAACTACCACTAACATAGATCGTTAACTAGATGATTATGGTTTTAGGTTTGATATCTACTAAATTATAAGAAATGAAAGATGGTTATACCCTCGGAGATCGTTTCCTTCACTTCATATGCTCCGTGTAGTAGTCCCGCGACTCCACTAGGCTCTACTTGAGGGTTCGGATGAGCTTCCTCCGATGACCTTCGTGCCGAAGATGATCCACGCGAAATCCCTCCAAGTCAAGCTGCCTCTACATTAAACTCTTTTAGTGTAGGAAACATGCTACACTTGATCGCTAGTCAAGTGTAGGATGGTGAAGTAGGGGTTTAGAAGCTCACTAGTTTATGTTTAAAGTTCCATGGTTCATATAAGGGTTGGAACTTTGAACCATGATAGCATGAAGAAGAGGAAGAATATGAGAGCAAGATGGTGTTTTTGTCAACTCAAGAAAGAAAGATTAGCAAAGCCATGAGTGATAGCAACCATGGCTCTCTAATTATTGAAGTATGAATATTATCTAATAATATATCCACAACCGTACTTCAATAGTGCTAACTTTTCAATAAATAAATAAAAAGGCCATGCTTCTCACCACTCCATAATTTCCACCTCATCATTTCTATTTTCACAAAATAGAAAATACCATGCTTCATATATATATATATATTAATATATAAGTAAATATTTAGTGAGCTAATGATATTAGTTAAGATATAATTATATCACATATAATATATATCACATTATTAAATCAACACTTGATTTAATAATCTGGTTATATTACATATAACCGACTAATATCATTTATATGTATATCACATTATCAAATCAACACATGATTCGATAATCTGGCTGTATCACATATAACCTAACTGATAACAGATAACTTCCAGATTACAATACGGTATCACATACACGTATTTAATCAGGCCCACACACATATCGCATATGTGTCCTACTTCGTTTCGCTTGAACCAGGGAACTTCTGTGTGGGACTCTAAAGATTAATCAATACGCCAGCAATATGTGATGATCACATCAGTCACCTACAAGTCGTCAACGGTACTAGCTGGACGTAACGGCTACCCGAGTATTGAGCGATATGAAGATCAACAAGCAAGCTTGTCCATACTCTCCATGTAGCCTATCAGTAACACTACCGTACAGTCCGGTCTCTTCGTCTGATATGTTGCATATAATATTTAGGGGTGGTAAATGTCAGACCCCAGTAACGTGATAAGTCATGCCGATGTCTGGCCTATAACGGTTTGAGAAACTGCTGATAATTCTTATCAGTAAATCTCAGCAGCAGCCCTGGCCAGGGACTTCCAGTTATAGCCAATCGAGCATAGCGCAACATCAACCCCCAATACTGGGAGAGACAAAACCCCTCCTATCGCTTATTGCCTCCATGTGACTCGGGACTGTACCCAAAATCCACCTGTTTGTGCAACACCTCTTGAGCGTGGTAGGGAGGAAATCAAAGCACAGTGAGAGCCATACAAGACTCTATGATGATCTCGGGTCTACAGACTAACCTGTACCATTTTCACTAGATGACTGTTATCTGATGATAGGTATAATACTAACTAGGAGTCCTCGGCGAGTCCGTTTGGTGTACCCATTCGCTAATGAGCACATGTGTACAATCTTTGATGTCATATACCAATGGTTGTGGGATCAACCCTCACCCTCCAAGGGACAAGAAACGTACACACTAGTTTACTCCAGAATATCGATGCCCTGTCTCGATATCCCCTCGACTAGGAATGGTTAAAGGATGTACTTTTGGACCACCCTCTCACCATTAGTATGATCTCATCATAATCCTGGTAGTCAAGTACATATCCTAAGGGTTTTATCAACATGTAAGAGACAGACAGTATAAAAATACCCGTCTACATGTTAAGATAAAGATAACCGGATAGCACACTATCATGTCGAGTAAGAAAGTCATCTATATATATGTCTAAGCATCCACTATATCAACAATAATGGCCTCTAGGGCATACATATTCCTAACAAGACGGTATTGTCCGCTCTGGACTAAACCGCAAGGTTTTGTCTTTCGGAGCGAATCAGACCCAACTAGGGCCATTCTAAAGGATTTTAGAATCGAGGAATTCTGGCGTGATGGTATACCTACAGGTGATGGAGGCATCCTCTCTAAAGAGATGTATTCTACACTGATGAGGAGAGGGACTCATATGCATGACATACCAATTGCTTTGCCAATTTGGTCAATCATGCAATTTCAAGTGCCAGACCAGAAGTTGCTTTTGCACTTAGTGTAGTAAGCAGATATAATTTCTGGAGAAACAAAAGGAAGCGGTGAAGAACATATCAGGATGTTCTTGGTGTTTCGTAACAGCAGCCTCTTACAGGAAGTGATTACCGATTTTGGCTTCCGAGGTGACCTAGATGACAGAATGGCAGACAAAGTTAAAAGTTTAGCCTCTTTTGAGGTGCAGTATGTTGGAAAGGTTTCCTAGTGAATACTGAAGTATGCATGACGCGGGATGCTGATTAAATTCAGCGAAAAAGACAGCCTAAGAAGTTTGTTGGATAAAATTGTTCATTCGTGAACTTGGTCCTATCTGGTATCCAGACAAATTCTAAGGCGGGATATCGCTCAATTCGGGAGATATTTGATCTTCGCGAAGTTGAAATATAGAGAGAGAAAGTTAGAAGTATTGTAGCAGATCCACTCACTGAGAATATTTCTCGAACACACGAGCTGTTAGTAGAGAAGTTGGGTATTCATTAGCACACAAGCTGTGGGTATGCGATACCGCAATAATTGGTCTTAAATGCAAGTGAGGGATTGTTGGATATAGTGCCCTCAAGGCAGTTATTGTAATCGAAAGTAGGCAATTGTGATAATTGAATGAGGACCTATACAAGTAAAACAGTCTTACTCGAGATGATAGTATCCTATCTGGTTTGTCTTTATCATTGATATGTATACGTTTTACTAGTTATTACGTGTTGCTAATATATAATGATAAAACCCGTAGAATCTTTGCTTGACTACCAGAGTTATGATGGCGATCATACTTGTGAGAGCTGGGTAGTCAATAAGCACATCCTTAAATATCCTTAGTCATGAGAGTATCGAGACTAGGCATCGATATTCCAAAGTAGACTGGTGTATACATTTCTAAACCCCGATGAGGGGTGGTGGCAGGTCTCATAACCATTGGTGTGCTGGACCTAAGATTGTATACAGGTGCTCACTAGAGGTGTGTACACCGGACGGACTTGCCGAGAAGTTCTAGATGGTATTATACCTATCGTCAGATAGCAGTTCTCAGTTGACATGAGTACTGATAGTCTGTTGACCTGAGATCGTCATTTGTCTCGTGTGAGTTCCCAATGTACTTAGATTACTTCCCTACCACGGCTCTACTGAGTCGTGTAAACAGGTTTTAGTTGGGTAGAGACCCAAGCCACATAGAGGCAATGAGCGATCGTTAGAGATTTGTCTCTCCCGGTATAGGGAGTCGATGGCGCGCTGTGTTCGGTTGGCTATCACCATAAATCCTTGGCCATGGTGGATGAGATTTACTGATTGTAGATCAGTAGTTTCTTGGTGGATGATGAGCTTAACACCGATACAATTTATCGGGTTATTAGGGGTCTGATGTTATCCACCCTCTAGACCTAGTATGCGATACTCTTAGATGAAGAGACCAGACTATATGGAGATTGTCATTTACAGGCTCAGTAAAGGTACAGATGAGTTGTCTCATCAACCTTCTTTTCGTTCAATACCTGGGTAGCAGTTACGTATAGCTAGTGCCGCTGACGTGCTTGGGGTTAAACTTACTACCAATATATTGTCGAGTCTTTAGAGTCCCACACAGAGGGTTTTCCGGTTCAGGTGAAATGATGTAATGTTTACGTATTTTGATAAGCAATCAGGTTCGATGAAATACGTATATTTAGTGCACATACTTTAATCGGACGTTTTAATAATACTAGCAGGTTTGAAAGATAGCCGGATCATTATGAGCTAGTATTATATCTCTCATTATCTCTCTTTTGGGTATTCGTATTTTTATACGAATACGGGTATTTGTATTTTGATATGAATACGGTATTTAAATGAATACGAGTATTCGTTTAAATACGGGTATTTGTATCTTAATATGAATACGGGTATTTTTATCTCGATATGAATATGGGTATTCGTATTTTGATACAAATACAGGTATATGTATTTGTACATATACGGTTATATATATATATGAGTGTGTATGTGTACACATACACTTTGTTTTTCTCTTTAGATGGATTAGAAGAGTGTAGGCTTATGTGGATGTGTGACTCATTGGTGTGAGTCATCCGCCCGATTAAACTCCGTGTGGATAGCCCACATACCTAATTGGAACCCTGCACGTATCAATATACGGCCACTATATTATTTTTCCTGAACCGGGGAAACCCTCCGTGTGGGACTCTAAAAACTCATCAATACGTTGGTAGTGGGTTTAACAACAAGCACGTTAGCGGCACTAGCTGTACGTAACGGCTACCCATGTATTGAGCGAAAGGAGACCAACGAGAAATCTCATTCCGGCGAGAAAACTCACTGAGGGTATTTCTCGAACGCGAATGTTTCGCAAACATGCTTTGCGAAACTGATTAGTAGATAAGTTGGGTGATCGGTAGCACATGGGCTGTGAGAATGCGACACCACAATAATTAGCCTTAAGTGAGTGAATCCGCTCTAATATTTCTATCTTTATCTCTCTATATCTCAACTTCACGGAGAACGATTATCTCCCGAAATGAGTGATACTTGCCTTAAAATTTGTCTGGATAGCTGATGGGACCATGTTCGTAAATGAACATCCAAATCCAACAAACTACTTAGGTTGTATCTCATTGCTGATGTTATCAGCACTAAGCGCCATGACCACCTAAGTATTCTGTTTGGAAATATATCCAACACACTGCATCTTAAAAGAGGGTAAACTTTAACTCTAACAGCCACTCTATCATTTATGTCACTTTGGAAGCCTGAAACGATAACCACCTCCCACAGAATGTAAGTCGATGTCGCGCACCCCGCGGGTTCATGGGGAGGCGGAATATACAAAAAAATGATTTTTCTTACTTCGCAACAATGACTTTAATTCCAGGATCAATACGGAAACCTTAACTATCTATATCTACTAGAAAGTTTAACTACACGGTAAGAGTTTTATACCTCTTTATTTACAAGTCCTTCGGGTCTTCTTTTTCTCCTCTTCTTCTTGAGCTCCTCAAAAATCGGATCACGCTTGAAACATCGGCCTCCTCGCGTCAAAGATGATCCATCTAAGAGTATGTACTTCAAGCTCCAACCTCTAAACCGAGATAACTAAGATACCTAGTTTGCTAAGATAGGTAGCTTTGAAGATGTAGAGAATGATTATGGATTAATTTGTCTCAATTACCCTAGGTTTCTCAACTCATGAGAGTGTTTAGGGTTTGAGGAAGAAGAAGAGAGCCAAGGAGAGATGAGAGTGTTGTGATGAGAATGATGTGTAGAATGGCTAAGTGTTGATGACTATGAATCATATCATTTTCAACAATAATAACATAATACCACTATACCTCAATAGTCATCCAAATGAGAATGAGTCACCAAAGTAGCCATGCTTCAATTATGTCCTAGATAACACCTCATTTCTCCACCTCATTATCCATTTAAATAAATGGATTAAACACAAATGAGGTGTCTTCTTCTAGAAGCACTCTTGTAAAATTATAAGAATACCCCTCACCTTATATACATACCCGTATTCGTACCAAGAATACCAAGAGACGAAAATAATCCAATAATCTAATACCAGGATCCGGCTTAAACCAAAGCCCACTGGTATTATCCGTCCGAACAACATCCGTGCAACTAGTACACATAAATGATCGGAACCCTGCCGTAAAACCATACGGCTTCTACATCGTTTCGCCCGAAGCAGGGAAACCCTCTGTGTGGGACTCTAAAGACTCGACAGTACGCTAACAGCGGGTTTAACCACAAGTCCTTCAGCAGAGCTAGCTGCACGTAACGGCTACTTAGGTATCTATCGATAAGAAGGCCGACGAACAAACTCATCTGAACTCCTACTGAGCCTATCCGTGACAATCTCCGTACAGTCCGGTCAGTTCGTCTAAGATACTCTCATATCGGGCCTAGAGAGATGGTAACCGTCAAACCCCTAATAGCGCAATAAGTCATGTCGGGGTAGAGCCCAATACACCCTGAGAAACTAGTGGAATACCTACCAGTAAATCTTGCTTGCCCTGGCCAGGGATTTTGTGTAATGGCTTTCCGAACACAGCGCGATATCAACCCCCAATACCGGGAGAGACAAATCCTATCTAACCACTACTGTCTCCTAGTGCTTTGGGACTGCACCCAACTACTACCTATTTGCATGACTCTTTTGAGCCGTGGTAGGGTAGTAATCTAAGTACAGTGGGAACACACTCAAGACGAATAGTGATGTTAAGTCAATAGAATAAACTGTACTCATGTCACCTGTGAACTGCTAACTGACGATAGGTATAATACCAACTAGCAATTCCACGCGAGTCCGTCCAGTGTAACTCATAATCCAATGAGCACATGTATACTATCTCCGGTACGACGTACCAATGGCTGTGAGACAGACCATCTCCCCTGTTGGAATGAGAAGTGTATACACTAGTCTACTCTGGAGTATCGATGACCCATCTCGATAATCATACGACTAGGGACCTGTATAAGGATGTGCTTATAGACTACCCAGCCCCCACTAGTGTGACTGCCATCACAACGCTGGTAGTCAAGTAAAAATCCTAAGGGCTCTACCAATATGTATAAGCGATATGCTAAAAGAAACATATACACATATTGAGGTAGAATCAAACCAAGTAGCATACTACCATTTTGAGCAAGACTGTTATTATATCTGTAAATATCCCAAGTTTCCAAAATGTAATATACAATCCAGTACGATACAATAATGGCCTCTAGGGCATATATTACTAACAATCTCCCACTTGCACTGAGGCCATGTATTGGCATATCGCAGACCTATCATCTCAATTAGCCTCTCGAACTGTGTCTGAGGGATGGCCTTTATGAGTGGATCTGCAGTGTTGTTCTCTGTTTATACTCTCCGCACCTCGATCTCCCGACGATCAACAATCTCCCTGATCAGGTGGTACCACCTCAAGATATGTCTGCCGCCTCAAGATATGTCTGGATTTCTGATGGGATCTTGGTTTTTTCGATAAAGCTATAGCCCCGTTGTTGTCACAATACAGAGGTATTGGATCAACGATGGATGAAACCACCTGAAGTTCTGCAATGAACTTCCTAATCTAGACTGCTTCTTTCACAGAATCACATGCAGCGATATACTCTGCTTCCATCGTCGAGTCAGCAACGGTATCCTGCTTGAAACTATTCCAACAGATTTCCCCTCCATTGAGGGTAAAGACATAACCCGACATGGACCTGGAGTCATCCTTTTCATTCTGGAAGCTAGAGTCGGCGAAGGCCTCGATCTGGAGGTCTTCGCTGCTATGAACCAAGAACATCTTCTTAGTCCTTCTCAGGTACTTAAGAACGTTCTTAACTGCTGTCCAGTGTTTCTCCCCTGGGTTTGACTGATACCTGCTTACAATGCTCAGTGTGTAAGCTACATCTGGTCTGGTACACAACATCGCATACATTATAGAGCCTACCGCAGAAGCGTAGGGTATAATTGTCACGACCCAAAAATTTGGCCCGTAACCGGCACTTAAACTACGTAACGTCTACATGCGTACGCAGCTTAAATAAGCCGAAACCCAGAGATCTAAACCACCAAAAACTGGATCAACGGAGAAAAACATAGTTTAAAACATTTGGAAATTTTCAAGTAAAAATCTTTAAGTTTTAGTTTTCGTTCTTAAAAATTTCGGCAGCACCTCCTTTATAAAAACTAGCCCCGAAAACGGGTACAACACAGATAATATATAAAGCATCCCGAATGGGAGCAAAAATCACGTCCAACGGCGGAGACAATCACCACAACATGCATACGACGCCGAAGCGAAGAATATAAAGGAAAACTGCAATAAGAAGTAAACTTTCCAAAACAAAACCGGCTCCCACGAGCTCGACACCCAAAGTCACCAAAATAATACAACACCAAATCCTCACAAGTCGTCTCTACGTCATATACAAACAGTGGTAGATGGAGAATACTAGATCCAGCAAAATGATATGCAATGTACAAGCAGATAACCGCAAACCTACCTAAAAGCAAAGGCCTCACTGCCTAACGTAACGGTATCCGCAAAAGTAGAGATGATAAGACGCCATGCCGCGACTGCTTTGAGGGTAAGTCCTGCAAAACACTGTGGCACAACAGGGGTGAGTTGCCAACTCGTGAATAGTAATCAACATCATACTGTAATCGCAAGTATGCATGAACAGCGATCTATCTATCACATGTAATCCGATAACATCAGTATGATAAGTGAATATGCAACAATCATGTAAAGGTACATCATCAGGGTACTACAACTACATGAAGCAATGCATAATAACATAATCCTGAGTGTGGGATAATATAATATAAAATCTCATGCAAATCATCAGCATGGAAAAACACCAGTGTCCCTCGCTGACACGTCAAATCCCAAATCCTCAGGCACAGCATCCTCAGATCGGCCCTCACATCCTGTAAGTCACATGGAACCTGAGTGTCCAACCTCGACACCCGAAACATCATGAAAACATATACCTATAAGTGTGTGTGTGTGTGTATATATATATATATATGAGGATATCAACCACATATGTCCACCAACGATACGTAAAAATCATGGAAACCTGAGTGTCAAACACCGACACTCGAAATGTCATGAAACCCATGTCTAGCATCGACACGTAAATCTTCATAACTAAGGCGCTGTCATCATGACTGGCCCTGACGATATGTCGTACCTCACTCCGGTCGGTATCCCCATGATAACCACCGAGTCCAAATACAATCACCGGTAGGTAATGGTCCTACCGCCAGGCATATCGTCTACACCACGAAATCACCACTCGCCCTGGGGTACCATACCGGGTTAACCATGTACCCGCAGACGGTGCCTCCTGCTCCTCGAATCAGGTTTCACAAGTCAAATCTCATAACCGAGAAATCACATGGTGGACGCACTAAAATATCATATCAAGAGAAACCGGGTTTTCAAACAATACATAGTTTTCTTGAAATACCCCCACGGTTCTCAAATCCATAAATCATATGAAATCCATATCTCAGTGCGTAAATCCATGAAAAACTGATATATGTAACATAAAACAACAATATGAGCATATCAAGGGAAATCCGCTCTTTTAAATGAATCCATCTTTGAAATATATCTTGCGGTTCCCAAAATCCTCCGAAAAACAAGTGCAGCATCATATGAGGTGTACATGTAAGTGTAACAAGATTTAAGTATCTACATGTAAGCAAATATGTATGATGCATTTCATAAGCGCAATGATTAACAACTCAATATCATAAATCAAAACAATACCACTTAAGGTACATACAACTATAGCGAAATTATGCGGGTGTACATGTCAATATGTGTGCATGATGTACATGTAGCTGTAATAGACTATGTGGGTGTACATGTCAATATGTATGCAAGATGTACAAGTAGCTATAGTAAGGTATACGTGAAATGGATTAAGAGTTACTATCTTAACTATCCATGTCAAACACAATAACATGTATGTAGGTGTCAACAATATCCCCTATGCACAAAAGAATAAGAATTACTACCTCCACTATCCCTATCCACTACCATATCACGTATTTAGGTGGTTCGTGCGTATCATGGCAATTACCGACGATGTGGGTGTAGCATACAATTTAGTGCTCGCGCAACATGAACCGTCAGTAATGTGTTATATCTAAAGGTACAACAGATACTACTATGCAATGACATTCATATGAAATTAACAAATATGCAATAACATGCAGCTATCCTATCATATCAGCCCCGACGCATAACGCCATACATGCGATTTCCCCGTAGATGTTAAATCTACTCACCAAAGGCCTTCAGCTATGAAAATCCGACCACCTGCTTCCCTTTGTTTGCAGCGTCCGAAGTCCCCGCTTGTGACGCTATAAATTCACAAACACACAAATAGTGCAAACATCTCAGAATCGACTAATATAACGTTAAACTACACTTTAACGACGCACCAACACTAAACTAACTCACAAGTCTCCGTCTAGTGGCTAACGTGCGTTGCGACACTACTAAACCAAATTGAGTACAGCAGCTGCATCAGATCACGATTCGTGTCGGATTACGTAACACGCAGATTCAAAACACTGGATTATAGGTAAACGATTCCAGATTTTTCATACTGCAATTACTAAAAAAGTAAACAGTACCAAACTCTCCTAACCAACAGCAGACAACTACCCACAAAATCCAAACCCCAACACTTCCCTACAAAGCCGGCATCGCCGGAATTCGCCAAAGGGGTCGCCGGCCCCGGCCGGTGGGGTGGTCTTCATGTCTTAGGTGGTGCTCTAGGGTCACTAGTACATCACTACAATTTTGTTTGGTCACTCACTAAAATTTCCAGATCACAGCAGGTACAGAGGCTCTAAAAAGACACTAAAATCCCGATATTGCACTAATCGATATTGAAAGTGTTCACTAATCGATATTGAAAGTGTTCTAAATCATAATCAACGAGCTATACAACATAAAAACTCCTATTTATCAGTGTAGGGATTATACCTATCAACTTTGCTCACAAGCTCCAAGATTTCCTAGCTCTAAGTGATCCAAGATGCTAAAACTCAAGATTTGAAGTATATTTTGTGATATATTTTGGAATTTTGGAGAATTTTGAGTTTGGATTGATGCAAAAATGGAAGGGAATAATCAAGCGCAGAAGGGGAGGAAGGGATCTCGGCCAAGTGATAAGGGTAAGGTTTCGTGAGGAATTTCCTAGCTATTTCTCATGATTAATGCTCATAAATGCTTTCACATGCACATGCATGCACCTCTTTGATTCTTTTCTTTTCTTTAACTTTTAAACCAAGTCAACACAAAGATCTAGATATTGTAGGAAGGTTTTAGTTTAGTTAAGTTTTATTTATGGAAAAGATTACAAAAGAGAAATTTCCCAAAAAGCGAATACCGCATTAAAATAATATTAAAATTGGGAAAAATTCTAATTGAACCAAAACGTCCCATATACCCCCAAAGCTTGCGCACTAGCTTTATTTTAGCTAAACTAGGTGCTGGCAAGTCTATATGGTCGTTTGAACACAGTCGGGTTAAAACGGAAAATACCGACAATTTAACCTTAAAACGGAAAAATTCGCATAACGATTTCTAAAATGTTACAATCTCCCC
The DNA here is from genome assembly GCA_030015575.1 of Agapanthus africanus. Classification (NCBI taxonomy): domain Eukaryota; kingdom Viridiplantae; phylum Streptophyta; class Magnoliopsida; order Asparagales; family Amaryllidaceae; genus Agapanthus; species Agapanthus africanus. Next base: position 566,833,793 of record CM057344.1, read on the forward strand.
CCTTATAGAAATTCGGTCCTCGAATTAAAATTAAATACTAAGCGTACCTTCAAAAAGATGAGGGAATTTCTTCCGCATCTCACTCTCGGCCTCCCAAGTGATCTCCTCACTAGTAGGGCTACGCCAAAGAACCTTCACAGATGGCAAGAACTTTGACCGAAGTTTCTTCACCTGTCGATCCAAAATAACTACAGGCTGCTCGGTGAACGAAAGATCGCGCTCAAGCTGAACGATCTCGTGCTGAATCATGTGAGAAGGATCATGAAGGTATCTACGAAGCAACGACACATGGAAAACAGGGTGAACATCCGGAAAACTGGGCGGCAGCGCCAAACGATAAGCAACAGAACCCACTCGCTCAAAGGATCTCGAAGGGACCAACAAATCTGGGACTGAGTTTCTCCCTCTTCCTAAATCGCATAATGCCCTTCATCGGAGAAATCTTCAGGAATACATGATCCCCCACTACGAACTCAAGTCTGCGACGACGACAGACGGCATAAGACTTCTGCCAGCACTGGGCTGCTCTCATCCTGTCCTGAATCGGCTGGATCTTCTCCGTAGTCTCCTGAACTAGCTGGGGTCCCAAAACCAGACCCTCACTAAGCTCGGTTCAATAAACTGGTGATCGACACTTCCTACCATATAAAGCCTCAAAAGGTGCCATCTGAATAGTCTCGTGGAAGCTGTTGTTGTAGGAGAACTCAATCAACGGCAAGTGACGATCCCAACAGCCACCAAAATCAAGTACACATGCACGGAGCATATCCTCCAGAGTCTGAATAGTCCGCTCCGACTGACCATCGGTCTGTAGATGAAAAGCGGTGCTAAAACTCAACCGGGTACCCAAAGCTTCCTGAAGCTTCTGCCAAAGACGGCTAGTAAACTGGGTGGCTCTGTCGGATACTATGCATGTGGGAACACCGTGAAAACGCACAATCTCATCTATGTACAACTGAGCATACTGAGCATACCCGAATGTGGCCTTCACTGGAAGGAAGTGAGCCGCTTTCGTCAACCGGTCAACAATCACCCAAATGGAGTCATACCCCCTACTGGTCCTGGGTAGACCCACAATGAAGTCCATGAAAATCTGCTCCCATTTCCACTCCGGAATGGGTAAAGGTTGCAACTCTCCAGCCGGTCTCTGGTGCTCAGCCTTGACTTGCTGACAAGTCAGGCACCTCGAAACGAAGTCCGAAATATCGTGTTTCATCCCTTCCCACCAGTAAAAGTCTCTCAAGTCACGGTACATCTTGGTGGAACCTGGATGAAAGCTAAAGGCCGACTGATGTGCCTGCTCTAGGATCTCGCGTCTCAATCCATCAGCATCTGGTATACACAAGTGAGTCCCGCATCGTAGCACACCCTGGTCATCAATCATGAACTCCGAAACTGTACCCTATCGAACAAGCTCAAGAATCTCAGACAAACGGGCATCACTGGGTTACGCCTCACGGATACGATCAAATAGTAGTGGACGGCCACGGACATGAGCAAACTGTCCCCCTGCGGAAGTGAACTCGAACTGCACTCTACCATCACACAAGAGTTGCCAATCCGCAGACGACTGACGCTAAATTGCGCTCAACTAGGACAAGCTACCCCCGAGCCTACGACTCAAAGCATCAGTTACCACATTCGCCTTGCTAGGGTGATAAAGGATCTCACAATCATAATCCTTCACTAGCTCCATCTAAAGGCGCTGTCTCAGGTTCAGATCTTGCTGCTGGAAGATATACTTCAAGCTCTTGTGATCCGTGAAGATCTGACACGACTCCCCGTATAAGTAGTGTCTCCAAATCTTCAACGCAAAGACCACCGCAGCCATCTCAAGATCGTGAGTGGGGTAATTCTGCTCATGCTTCTTCAGCTGTCTAGAAGCGTAAGCAATCACTCTGTCATGATGCATCAATACACAGCCGAGCCCCACTCGAGAAGCATCACAATAAACAACATAGCCGCCTGATCCAGAAGGTAAAGAAAGAACTGGTGCTGTCGTCAACCGAGTCTTCAACTGCTGAAAACTCTGCTCGCACGCATTAGTCCAGAGAAAAGGAACTCCCTTCCGGGCCAGTCCAGTCAGCGGTGCAGCGATACTCGAGAAATCCTGCACAAAACGGCGATAATAACCAGCCAAGCCTAAAAAGCTACGGACCTCAGTCACCGATACAGGTCTGGGCCAAAACTGTACAGCCTCAATCTTCCTCGGGTCCACAAGAATTGTAAGTCGATGAACTACACCACAGTACTTGTGGGGAGGCGGAAATTTCAAAAATGATCATGTTTAAAGAACGAACATCGACTAACCGCTTGAATCGAAGCTAAACTATAAATAACCGTACACAAAGAGTTTCTTATCAATTGTGTTTTGGGGATTATACCTAATGAAACCGGTCCTTCGTCTTTACGATCTCCTTGTTCTCCTCGGCCTTCTCTAGGTAGTAGACGATCCACCCGAGAGCAAAACTCCAAGCTTAGCCTCTAAACTTGAGGCAACTAACCTTCTTGGATTGCTAATCAAAGAAGCTAGAATGAAATAGAGTGATGGTTATGGATTGATTAGTCTAACTAATCCTTTGATCTCAACTCATGAAGTGTAAGGATTAGGGTTTGAAGATGAGAGCTTGAGGAGAGAGAAGGTGAGAATCAATCTTATGAGAATAGTAAATCTATCATAATATATATGAACCTTTAAAATTCATCCATAAAAGAAAAACTAAAATGATGAATAATGAAGTTTCATAAATATCTAGTGGTGATTCATAACCATGACTCATTAAGCATTTATCATGCATTAATGATATGCATGAATCACCCTCATGACTCACTAAACTCATTAAATGCAAATGACACCTAAACCTCCTTAGTCACCACTTCTAGAAGCTTCTCGCATAATTACGAGAACGCCCCTCCGATCCGCAAAAATACGGAAAAACTTTAGACTGTAAAAATCCAATAACCGGATACCAGTAACTGGCTTAAACCAAAGTCGACTGGTAAAAACTGTCCGAAAGTCGTACGCGCGTAAACGCACGTATGCGTCCGAACCCTTTGTCGCAAAACCATGCAACCTCTATATCGTTTCGCCTGGAGTAGGAAACTCTCTGTGTGGGACTCTAGAGACTCGACTACTACGCTGGCAGTGGGTTTAACCACAGACCGCAAGCGGCACTAGCTGTACGTAACGGTCCCCAGGTAGTTGTCGATAAGAAGGCCGATGAGAAAACCCATCCGAACTCCTACTGAGTCTGATGTGACAATCTCCATACAGTCCGGTCCGTTCGTCCAAGACTATCGCATATCGGGCCTAGGGGGCGGCAAGCGTCAGTCCCCTAATAGCGGTATAAGTCGTGTCGGAGGGAAGCCCATTACACCCTGAGAAACTACTGGAACCTACCAGTAAATCTTGCTTGCCCTGGCCAGGGACTTTGCGTAATGGCTCTCTGACACAACACGATATCTACTCCCAATACCGGGAGGGACGAATCCTGTCTAACCGCCACTGCCTCCAAGTGCTCGGGACTGCACCTAACTGCTACCTGTTTGCACGACTCCTTTGAGCCGTGGTAGGGTAGCAATCTAAGAACAGTGGGACACACTCGAGGCGAAGTAGCAGTGTCAAGTCTGCGGACTACGCTGTACTCATGTCACCTGGGAACTGTTCACTGACGACTGGTATCAAACCAACCAACAGTTCCCTGTGAGTCCTGTCCGGTGTACCCGTAACCTAATGAGCACCTGTATACTATCTCCAGTACGACGTACTAACGGCTGTGGGACAGACCATCTCCCCAACTGGGATGAGAAGCGTACACACCAGTCTACTCCGGAGTATCGATGCTCTGTCTCGATAATCCAACGACCAGGGACCTGAATAAGGATGTGCTTGTAGACTACCCAGCCCCCACTAGTGTGACTGCCATCACAACGCTGGTAGACAAGCAAGATCCTAAGAGCTCTATCAATACGTACACTCACATATTAAGATAGAAAAACCAAGTAGCATACTACCATGTTTAGCAAGACTGTTATATACATGTGAATATCCCAAGCTTCCATTAAGTAATATACAAACTAGTATGATACAGTAATGGCCTTCTAGGGCATAAACACTAACAATCTCCCACTTGCACTAGGGCCATGTACTGGCATATCGTAGACCAATGATCTCGAGTAGCCTCTCGAACTGAATCTGAGGAAGGGCCTTCGTGAATGGATCAGCAATGTTCTCTTCAGAAGCAACTCTCCGAACCTCGATCTCCTGACGATCAATGATCTCCCTGATCAGGTGATACCGCCTTAAGATGTGTCTGGACTTCTGATGGGACCTTGGTTCCTTTGCTAAAGCTATAGCTCCGTTGTTGTCGCAATACAGAGGTATTGGATCAACTATGGTAGGAACCACCTGAAGTTCTGTTAGGAACTTCTTCATCCAGACTGCTTCTTTTGCGGCATCGCAAGCAGCTATATACTCCGCTTCCATCGTCGAGTCAGCAACGGTGTCCTGCTTGGAGCTCTTCCAGCACACCGCCCCTCCATTGAGGGTAAAGACATAACCCGACATGGACTTGGAATCGTCCTTATCACTCTGGAAGCCGGAATCAGCAAAGGCCTCCAACCTGAGGTCTTTTCCGCCGTAAACCAAGAACATCTCCTTAGTCCTCCTCAGGTACTTGAGAATGTTCTTTACTGCTATCCAGTGTTTCTCCCCTGGGTCAGACTGATACCGGCTTACCATGCTCAGTGCGTAAGCTACATCTGGTCTGGTACACAACATCGCATACATTATAGAGCCTACTGCAGAAGCGTAGGGTATAATAGACATGCGTTCCCTTTCCAAATCAGTCTTGGGAGACATCTCTTTGGAGAGGGTGATTCCGTGACAAGCCGGTAGATTACCGTTCTTAGAATCTTCCATACTGAATCTTTTCAGTACAGTGTCGATATACCTGGACTGCGAAAGTCCCAACATCCTCTTGGATCTATCACGATAGATCCGGATCCCCAGAATGTAAGAGGCATCACCCATGTCTTTCATGGAGAACCTGTGTGACAAGAATCCTTTGACAGATTGTAGCATAGGAATGTCATTTCCTATCAATAGAATGTCATCCACGTACAAGACGAGGAATACGACACTTCTGGCCATAACTTTACTATATATGCACGGTTCATCTGGATTTTTGATAAAGTCATATTCTTTGACTGTCTCATCAAAACAGATGTTCCAACTCCGCGATGCCTGCTTTAGTCCATAAATAGACTTAAGCAGCTTGCATACTTTCCCGCTGCTCCCACTCTGATTGAAACCCTCTGGCTGATCCATATAGACGCTCTCTTCTAAATTTCCATTCAGAAAAGCCGTCTTTACGTCCATCTGCCAGATTTCATAATCATGGAAGGCAGCAATAGCAAGAAGGACCCGAATGGATTTGAGCATAGCCACTGGAGAAAAAGTTTCGTCATAGTCCAAACCAGGTCTTTGACGAAAACCCTTTGCAACAAGTCTAGCCTTATAGGTTTCCACCTGTCCATCTACACCAATCTTTTTCTTGAAGATCCATTTGCATCCTATGGGTTTTACCCCATCTGGAGCAAAGTCCAAAGTCCATACTTTGTTGGTGTACATGGACTCCATTTCGGTCCGCATTGCATCTAGCCATCGTACCGAGTCGCCGCTCTGGATGGCCTGCCGGAAGTCAGTAGGTTCATCATCATCTATGATGCAATCCTCTCTATCCCCATCTATGAGAAAACCGTAGTATCTCTCAGGCGGATGAGACGGCCTACTACTCCTGCGGAGGGGTGCGGGAATGTTCTGTTCTTATTGAACTACCGGTTCTACCAAACTTTCAGTATTAGTTTGTGGTTCTGGAATTTCTTCCAGTTCTATTTCGCTCCCACTTGATTCCTTTTCTAAAAACTGATGTTCTAGAAAATGGGCATTACGAGAAACAAACACCTTTTGTTCCTCTGCGTAATAGAATAGATATCCCCTGGAGTGCTTTGGATATCCCACAAACTTACACTTTACTGATCGTGCCTCGAGCTTGTCCACATGCTGCTTTTTAACAAAAGCTGGACATCCCCAAATCTTTATATACTGTAGATGGGGTTTCTTCCCACTCCATATCTGATATGGAGCGGTAGGCACAGTCTTGGTAGGAACCATGTTCAAAAGATATGCTGCTGATTCTAGCGCATAACCCCAGAAAGATCGCGGTAACTCAGCATTACTCATCATGGATCGTACCATATCCAATAGGGTTCGATTCCGTCTCTCCGATACACCGTTATGCTGTGGAGTGTATGGAGGAGTAAGCTGAGAGAGAATTCCTTTCTCTTTTAGGTAACCTAGGAACTCGGCACTTAAGTATTCTCCACCTCGATCAGATCTTAGTGTCTTAATACTTTTGCCGGTTTGGTTTTCTACTTCATTCTTATACTCTTGGAATTTCTCAAAAGCCTCGGATTTATGTTTCATCAGATAAATGAATCCGTATCTTGAGTAATCATCCGTGAAAGTAATGAAATAGGAAAAACCACCTCTCGCATGTGTAGACATTGGACCGCATACATCACTGTGTATGAGTCCTAAGAGCTCGCTCGCTCTTACTCCTTGTCCAGTAAATGGAGTCTTTGTCATCTTTCCTTTGAGACAGGATTGACAAGTGTCATAAGATTGATATTCGAACGTGTCCAAATATCCTTCTCTATGCAACTTAGTCAACCTTCTCTCATTGATGTGACCCAGTCTACAATGCCATAAGAAAGCTTTATTTAAATCTGGAGACTTTCTTTTTAGTGTGTTCTGGACATTGAAAATTTGGAGTTGGTTTAAAACATATATGCCGTTATTTAGAGTACCGGACCCAATCAAACCATGATTTAGGTGGATGTTAACAACATCTCTTACAAACGTGAAATCATAACCTTTATTTGATAACAAGGAAACTGATATGATATTACACGTTAAGCTTGGTACAAAATAACAGTTATGTAAAACCAAAATGTGTCCACTTGTCAATCCTAGGTGATAATCCCCGACGGACGCAGCTCCCACGCTAGCTCCGTTAGCAACCCTGAGGATCATATCACCTTCCTTCAGCACTCTACGGTTTCTCAGTGCCTGCAATGAATTGCAAATATGAGATCCTGATCCGGTATCCAATACCCAGGAAGTAGAGTTGATCGACAGACAATTCTCAATTACAAACACACCTGAAGTCGAAGCCACAGCTTGCTTCGGTTCCTGGTACTTGGCGTTCCATGCCTTGCAATCCTTCTTCCAGTGCCCTTTCCTTTGACAATGGAAGCACTCATCCGGGCCAACTATCGGTACTGCTATCTTTTTCTTTCCCTTCTTTCCCACCTTACTAACACCTCCTCTAGGTTTGGGTGCGGCCTTCTTCTTCCTTCTTTTGGCCCTAGCCTTGGACCCGGAAGAAGATGCACCGCCAACAAACATAGCGGGTGTTTCCCTTGCTTTCTTCAAGGTGCCCTCTGCACTCCTTAACATGTTCAGGAGTTCCGCAAGTTCAACTTCTTTTCCTTGAAGATTGAAGTTGAGGATAAACTGGGCGTAGGTGGGAGGAAGGGACTGGAGAATAAGGTCTGTATACAGCTCATTATCCAAAGTCGTCCCAAGGTCTGCGAGCTCTTCAATATAGCCGATCATCTGTAGGACATGTTCACCTACCGATGACCCGACAGCCAATCTCGCTCGAAACAAGTTCTTAGAGGTCTCGTATCTTGCTATACGAGATTGCTCTCCATAAAGTTCCTTTGTATGGAGAAATATGCCATCTAGGGACATATCCTCGTGCCTCCTCTGATGTTCATTGTCCATAGAGGCAAGCACGACGCACTTGGCTCTTGCGCAATCTAAATCCCAGGTTTTGCGGATTTCCTTATCCGCATTGCTGGATTTGGGACCAGGGACAGCAGGTGCCGTAGCGGTGAGGACGTACCCCAATTTGTCATAGGTCAAGGCCATTTTGACATTCCGCAGCCAATCTTTATAGTTAGGCCCCGTCAGTATATTTTTTTCTAAAAGTAACTTAAGTTCAGTCATTTTCAGGGTCGCTGCAATTAGGAGAGAGAGAAGAAAACACTTTAGCATGATACTCTTGCAAGTTTAGAGTGGTTTTTAGTTTATCTAAACTGGATGGCTCCCACTGTTTCTCGAATCCTTCCTCAAACCATAAAAGAAGAATTAGCCAGGACTATTCTCACCGTACAATACTTGCTTAACTGTTCAGCCAGGCCAGTGTTGATACTTCGAGGGAGGTTTTCCAACGCTTTCGCGAAGTTCCTTATTTAAATAACCTCTTTTCTCTGGGGGCGTAACCCCGCTGACACCTTTCTGGACACCTACTAGGTTTATAGCATTGATCGTTAAGTGACGAATATCCTGATAAGTAGCATATACTCACAGTAGGATCGGGATCCAAATATCATCGTATGATAATGTTGAAGGAATCCTACCAACATTCATCAAACTCCAAATGGTATGCATCTCTTTGCAAATTTCAGTTTCTTTAGAAATTCCCGATATTTATTTCTGCCCCATGCTCTTATGACCTTGGCGTTAGGTCAAAATGTCATAAGTCACATGTCAAGTTCTACCCATCATTATCTTGTCAATTTGAACCCATCCGTATATATCCTTGACGTTCGGCCAAAATGATAATACGACTGTCCCAAACTAACTACATCTACCTATGCAACAAATGAATACCCAGTAGCTACCAAACACTATGCCTTGGCGTTAGGTCAAAATACATAGCTTGAATACTACTGAATACCCAGATGAAATGACGGAGGGCTACGAATGGTTTTGGCGAAACCGTGAACGTAGTGAACTTGATATAACCGAAGGAACCTGATAGCTTTTAAAAGGAGTGGTTAAAGCTCCGCATTTAAAAATATCTGTTTTAAAAATAACCGAGTGGTTTCTTTTAAATTGTTCCAACGATTTAAACTTTGGTTTGTTTTTCTTTGCATTATAGATAATGCGTCCCATCATTAACCTATCATTGCAGAAAACAACGAAAATACAACGTCCTCTTATGCCATCCGCATTCTCCACGGGGTCCCGTCATCACCCGTTAGGTCACTTAACTAACGACAGAGCGGGGGCTGGGCTAGCGCGGGTGTAAAACATAAGTGACGTCTAAATAGCTACAATATATATAGATATTTTACATTCGTCTGACGCAATGATATTCATTCCAGAACACAGATAAACAATATTGGATTTGCAAGCAATCTGTATTTCTTTTAAGCCTGCAAGAAAAGACAGATTACACAGTTGTGATGAATAGCCGTTACCCCACCCTCGACCCCTACGGGTACGGCAAACTACCCGCCCGGCAGTTTGTGTACCCCACCTTGGGTCAGTCCTAGGAGCAAAAACAGTAAAATGAAATAATACAACGGTGGCTACAACCGCAACCTGGATGTGCCCCGCAAAAATAATATTACAACAAATTACATTTACAACAAATGAATTAAACAATAACCCATTGCAAACCCCGGCTATACACCACAACAGTCCAATACAGTTTATATGCACAAACAGATATAACCATTACAGAAATGTGCAACCCCCTGCCAACCGACATACTAGCAGTTAGGGGAGGTTTACGAACACATTAAACAATCACAGATATAATCCAACATGCAAATACTGTACAATTTCGATCGATTAAACAACATTAATATTGCTCCAAAAACTGCTCTGTTAAACTGAAACCTGAGCAAATATTAAATATTCCAGAAAACCCCAAATACCAGAGAGGACCCACACACGAAATACGAGTCCATGACTCGGCAACTCGGCCGCGGAACCGCGGCGGATCGGTGGGATCCGCCGCGCTTCCACGGCGCTTTAGCCGATTCATGGGCTCGAATTTCTTGTGTGTTCTTCTGGACTGTTTACTAGCTTTCTGAGATCACCTGAAAAATTTTAGGACATCATTTTAAATTCGACAGAAACTTTACAGATTTAGGGTTTTCCGGCTTCGTTTTTCCGTTCGAAATTCGTACAAATTTGCAATTAAGTTATTTATTGTTTAGCGAGGCTCTGATACCACTGTAAGTCGATGTACTACACCCCAGTACTTGTGGGGAGGCGGAAATTTCAAAAACGATCATGTTTAAAGAACGAACATCGACTAACCGCTTGAATCGAAGTTAAACTATAAATAACCGTACACAAAGAGTTTCTTATCAATTGTGTTTTGGGGATTATACCTAATGAAACCGGTCCTTCGTCTTTACGATCTCCTTGTTCTCCTCGGTCTTCTCTAGGTAGTAGACGATCCACCCGAGAGCAAAACTCCAAGCTTAGCCTCTAAACTTGAGGCAACTAACCTTCTTGGATTGCTAATCAAAGAAGCTAGAATGAAATAGAGTGATGGTTATGGATTGATTAGTCTAACTAATCCTTTGATCTCAACTCATGAGGTGTAAGGATTAGGGTTTGAAGATGAGAGCTTGAGGAGAGAGAAGGTGAGAATCAATCTTATGAGAATAGTAAATCTATCATAATATATATGAACCTTTAAAATTCATCCATAAAAGAAAAACTAAAATGATGAATAATGAAGTTTCATAAATATCTAGTGGTGATTCATAACCATGACTCATTAAGCATTTATCATGCATTAATGATATGCATGAATCACCCTCATGACTCACTAAACTCATTAAATGCAAATGACACCTAAACCTCCTTAGTCACCACTTCTAGAAGCTTCTCGCATAATTACGAGAACGCCCCTCCGATCCGCAAAAATACGGAAAAACTTTAGACTGTAAAAATCCAATAACCGGGTACCAGTAACTGGCTTAAACCAAAGCCGACTGGTAAAAACTGTCCGAAAGTCGTACGCGCGTAAACGCACGTATGCGTCCGGACCCTTTGTCGCAAAACCATGCAACCTCTATATCGTTTCGCCTGGAGTAGGAAACTCTCTGTGTGGGACTCTAGAGACTCGACTACTACGCTGGCAGTGGGTTTAACCACAGACCGCAAGCGGCACTAGCTGTACGTAACGGTCCCCAGGTAGTTGTCGATAAGAAGGCCGATGAGAAGACCCATCCGAACTCCTACTGAGTCTGATGTGACAATCTCCATACAGTCCGGTCCATTCGTCCAAGACTATCGCATATCGGGCCTAGGGGGGCGGCAAGCGTCAGTCCCCTAATAGCGGTATAAGTCGTGTCGAAGGGAAGCCCATTACACCCTGAGAAACTACTGGAACCTACCAGTAAATCTCGCTTGCCCTGGCCAGGGACTTTGCGTAATGGCTCTCTGACACAGCACGATATCTACTCCCAATACCGGGAGGGACGAATCCTGTCTAACCGCCACTGCCTCCAAGTGCTCGGGACTGCACCCAACTGCTACCTGTTTGCACGACTCCTTTGAGCCGTGGTAGGGTAGCAATCTAAGAACAGTGGGACACACTCGAGGCGAAGTAGCAGTGTCAAGTCTGCGGACTACGCTGTACTCATGTCACCTGGGAACTGTTCACTGACGACTGGTATCAAACCAACCAACAGTTCCCTGTGAGTCCTGTCCGGTGTACCCGTAACCTAACGAGCACCTGTATGCTATCTCCAGTACGACGTACTGACGGCTGTGGGACAGACCATCTCCCCAACTGGGATGGGAAGCGTACACACCAGTCTACTCCGGAGTATCGATGCTCTGTCTCGATAATCCAACGACCACGGACCTGAATAAGGATGTGCTTGTAGACTACCTAGCCCCCACTAGTGTGACTGCCATCACAACGCTGGTAGACAAGCAAGATACTAAGAGCTCTATCAATACGTACACTCACATATTAAGATAGAAAAACCAAGTAGCATACTACTATGTTTAGCAAGACTGTTATATACATGTGAATATCCCAAGCTTCCATTAAGTAATATACAAACTAGTATGATACAGTAATGGCCTTCTAGGGCATAAACACTAACAAGAATACCATCACCAGTCACCACATGACCCAGGAAGTCAACTCTATCAAGCCAAAACGCGCACTTTGAGAATTTAGCATACAGCTGGTGCTCTCTCAAATTCTGCAAAGAAATCCTCAAGTGCTGCTCATGCTCCTCACGACTCCTAGAGTAGACCAGTATGTCATCAATAAACACTATAATAAACTGGTCGAGGAACGACCTGAAAATCCGGTTCGTCAGATCCATGAACGCTGCCGGCGCATTGGTGAGTCCGAACGACATCACTAAAAACTCATAGTGCCCATAGCGCGTACGAAAAGCAGTCTTCGGAATGTCATCATTCCGAAACCGCAACTGATGATAACCCGAACATAAATCAATCTTAGAAAAATGTTTCGCACCTTAGAGCTGATTAAATAAATCGTCAATGAGAGGTAAAGGATACCTGTTCCACACCGTAACTCGGTTCAACTGACGATAATCCACACATAACCTCAAACTGCCGTCCTTCTTCTTGACGAACAGAACAGGAGCTCCCCACGGCAAAACACTCGGACGCACAAGTCCCAAATCAAGCAACTCTTGTAATTGATCTTTAAGCTCTCTAAGCTCTGCCGGAGCCATCCGATAAGGCGGTATAGAAATAGGCTCCGTGCCAGGAACAGATCAATGCAGAACTCTATATCGCGCTCTGGCGGCAACCCAGGTAACTCATCGGGAAAGACGTCGGGAAACTCTCGCACGGTAGGAACCTGATCCAACGACCCCACAGTGGCTCCAGTATCATGAATAAAAGCCAAGAATCCCCGACATCGCCGCCTCAAAAGCCGACTAACGCATATGACAGAAATCAAACTGTGAGGGGCGGCACCACGGTCCCCCTGCACAACAAACACTGACTCGCCGGGAAAACAAAACCTAACTGTCTTCTCTCGGCAGTCCACGAACGTGTATCAAGTAGCTAACCAGTCCATGCCCAACAGAACGTCGAAGTCCAACATCTCAAGAAGGATCAAGTCGACAGACAGATCTCTGTCACCTAAACGGACAACATACGACCGGAACACGTATCGCGCAATAAACGACTCTCCCACAGGAGTGGTCACGACAAGCGACTAATCTAGAAAACACGACTCTCAGCCTAACCTCGGCACGAAGTGCGTAGAAACATACGAATGCGTAGATCCTGGATCGAAAAGAACATGTGCATCAAAGGAGCATACAGAAAGGGTACCTGAAACTACAGCATTGGACGCCTGAGCGTCCTGGTAAGTCAAGGCAAAAACTCAAGCCTGTCCTCTACTGGCTATTGGCTGTCCTCTGCCTCTGCCACCTCGTCCTCTCGGCACAAAACCCCCCCGACCACGACCTCTCTGAACAGGAGTCTGACGCGGCGCAACAACAGGAATAAGAGGCAACGCTCTTTGAGGAGGAGAAGGTGGTAAGGTAACCTGGGGTACTGCTGGCCCTCTCTGACGCACCACCGTAAAATCCCGAACAAGATGATGTAGACTGCCACATCCGAAGCACCCATAAGACGGTCGCTGGCCCTCCTGAGAGTAAGAGCTGAATAACTGGCCCTGTCCCACGTCTCTGCTACTCCCCGAATCTGAAGGAACTCTGCCTCGGCGTGCAAACCTCTGTCTCCATGCTGGTACGTCCGTACGAGTCCTCTTCGGTTCCAAAACAACCGATGACTCAGCTAGACACTCCTCCACCAATAGGGCTGCATCCACAGCTGCCGCATACGTGTCGCAATGCTGAATGCTGATGGCTAGGAACAACTGGGTAAGTAGGCCTTGAACAAACTTCTTCACCCTCATCTCCTCAGTCGCCACCAGGTACGGAGCATACACAGACAGCTCAGTAAACAGTATATCATACTCAGACACAGTCATCCCCGGAGTCTGACGTAACGACTCAAATTTGCGCGCTCGCACATCCCTGACGCTCGGTGGAAGAAAGCGGGTGAGAAACACAGTCACAAACTCAGCCCAGGTCATAGGAGCAAGACCAGCGGCTCTGTGTTCATATCAGATTTTTGCATTTTCATACCGCCCAATTTTTATCACATTGCATATCCGTAGATACTCTTGAGCCGTGTTTGCTAGTCAATTGCAGGATACAGGTTCTCGGTTCTAAAATGGTGAAATTCATGGAAAACACGAAAAAATCCGGGTTCCTGCCAACCACAGATAAAACACGGTCTCCGCCCTTCATCCGTATGCTGCCAAATACCAGTTTAGGAAGACAAAATGTCAAATCAATGTCGTTTTCAGACACAAGGCTCAATGGTAGCACAAGATCCAAGAGATCTACGCGGAGCTCGAGGCAATCATGACAAAATCTTGACAAAAAGTCCACCTTTCCCTCAACAGAAATTCTGGAAAAATCGTGGAGTCAAATTGAGAAAATACATATACCAGAAAAATGTACAGATCAAACCAGGGTGCCACCAAAAAGCCTAAAGTCCAATTCATCAAGAGGGCCGCGGATCCGCGGCCAAAGTGGGGTCCAGGCCGCGGATACGCGGCCATATAGTGGCGGCAGACAGAAAGTTTTTGGGGGTATTTTTGTTATTCTGTTTGGGTTCTGGTGGTTGCCCTAGGGTTTCATTTCTTGGCCTATAAATAGCCCAGAACTTTGTGAAGGAAAGGGTGCATTCTTGTATGTCTTTTTGCTAGGTTTTAGTTTACATGTTCTTCTTCCTCTTCTCACCTCTTCTCCATTAAACTTGTAGTGAGCTTTTGAGTGAAGAGTGATGAATAAAGAAGACCATTTTATTATCATACTTGTCTCCTTATCTTTATGCTTGTTGTAATTTTAATTTGTTAAGTAGTTGTTGTTATTTCCTTATTGTTTATTTCTTCTCTCTTTTTCTTTATCATGCATACGACAATGATACTTACGCTCGATCCTCGCCAAGGTGAGGTCGCAAATAGTTAGTCGTATTCTCCTAATCTCCCTCTTTCTATCTTCCTCTTTTGTTTTTTTTTTTTTTCCTTATCATGAAGTGTGAGTAGTGTTATACTTGTTAGGGTAGGATAAGGGAAGTTTGAGAGAAGGAAATCTCTCTCACTCTTTCCTTGCCCAACAACTTAAATCGACTCCCGTTAATTGAACCACAATCCGCTCCTTACGGCACCCTATCCTACATGATAGCGGTGATTCCGTAGTGAGACCGGTTGTGGTTGAATTAACCAGAGGTTATGGATAAGAGCCAAGAACGGACGGACAAGCACCAAAAGGAAGACTTATGCGTTGGAAAGCCTAGCTTATACTCGCAAAGTCCTTCCTAGTCGTGCTAATCCCCGTTGTTGCCGATTACCGTAACACCGATATTAAGAGGGGCAACGAAAGATGTGGAGACTCCTAACTCAAACTAACCTAATCCTAACCCTAACAAGCTCTCTTTAAATATCAACTTAACACTTAGATAACCACAACAAAATCTGAAAACAGGACTTAACTCGTTAAAACACTTTGAAAAAGACTCCCATCTCCCTGCGGACGACCCGTACTCAACCGGCTAGCTACAAGCGAAACCATCTTGATTGCGGTCTTTTAAACTAAACTTGAACACGCACGTATCCTAACAATCAAATGGCGCCGTTGCCGGGGAGACGGTAGTTTATTTCTTTGTGAAATTTCGGGTTAATTTGTAAGTGTAAATCTAACCGAAAAACAAAAAAAATATATATATACTTTGTAAAAAAAATCATCTTGTTATTTTTGATTAGCTTTTGTGCAAGTGTGCAGGAAAATACAAGTTTCGAGTTCAGTGGCCAAGACGTTGAAAATACGGAGTTCAAGTACAGTGCCAAAGACGTGGGAAGATAGACCCACATTTCGCGGCTACACCGCGACGGACAAAACAAAGTTAACGGTCTACTGTCAAGATCTGGAGCAGGTACAGTGAGCAAGTAAAATTTCAGTACATCCATACAAGCAGAGGACACCCAAAACAGCCCACAGCAGAAAACTGAAGAGCCAAATCCTCATTTCAGTCGCGGATCCGCGGCATTAGGGCCTTCTTGCCACGGAAACGCAGCCACTTGGTGGGGTCGGTGTGCAAAATTTTCTCTGTAAGTCCCTCTGCCTCTCCCCTCTCCTCTGAACTCCACTGAATTGTGTTTTCTGCAGCCTTCTTTGCGCAAATTCTTCTCCCCCTTCCAATAAACTGTTCTTGTGCAGGATTCTTTGCGCCGCAAAAATAAAAATTGTTTGCAGTTGATTTGTTACTGTTTTGCATTCTTTAATACGGACTTAAAGGGCTTGAAACCAATCCAGATTGGGTGGGGATTTCATCACCCTTCCCAGGACCCCGGAAATCACTAAAGCATATGCATTGTCCATTGTAAATTAAAAAAATACTAGACTTCAGCCCTAAGGACTTCGTGCTCATTAGGAGAAGATAAACCTTGTTTAGAACCTCGCTTAACCATATATTGTTTACGGGGTGTCTAGGAAAGTGTTAAAGGCGCAACCGCCGAAAGAGAAAGGGTTATTTAATTAAGGAACTTCGCGAAAGCGTTGGACAACCTCCCCTTATCTCTGCACTTACCTGGCCCCGTGATCGGTGTATTTTTAAGCCTGTTTCTCGACACTGTTTAACTTCGAAAATCAAGTTCAGGAGCAAGGTCTAGTAGACCTAGGTTACCCTAGATCTAGGTGTGATTGTGCATATCTTGTTTGTGATTGCTTAAGCCGTATTTCCGTACATATTTCTGTAAATCTCTTTCTAAAAAAAAAACAAAAAAAAAAAGAAAAAATCAAAAACTTTTATAAAAACTTGCCCTTTGTCGCCAAATCCATTTTCACCCAACACCCATCGCCTTTCTTCATTGACGTTTTCTTACCCTCACCTTCTCCGCTTTGACTATACTAAACTCGTTTAGTGTATGTCCGCTTGGACTCGGGACACTAGCGCCCGTCTAGTCCGCGTTACGTTAGTCGCGACCGACTACGCGATCGACTCCGAAGTCGATACTCCGTCCACTCCTCTTTCTCCCCTTCCTTTGCCGGCCAACTCCGACGTTGACCGGAATTCTGTTCATACATCTTCACCTTCACCTTCACCTTCACCAACCTCTTCTTCCGCGATGTCGGGATTTAATCCGAACATCTCTTTGACCGCCCCTGGATTGGCTCCACCTCCTACGGAGACCAATCTTCCACCACCTCCGCCTGTTGTAGCGCCGCAGCGAATCGCGCTCCAGGATCGTTTCTACCCCACCCGTTCTGCACTTCCCACCTGCCTTTCTCTTCCTCCGGCCAATGGGGACAACTTTGAAATTAAGCCCCATTTCATCAACATGCTTCCACGTTTTCATGGGCTTGAATCTGAAGATGCCTATATCTTCATCAACAAATTTCAAAATGTCTGTGCCATGATGAAAACAACCCAGCTGTCGGACGATGCTATACGTCTACGGGTCATTCCGTTCACTTTATGCGATCTCGCTGAAAAATGGCTGTATAGCACCGCTTCCCACTCAATCACCAGCTGAGACGAGTTTGTTAAAGCGTTTCTGAAAAAATTCTATCCAAATCATAAGACTGCAAGAATTCGAAATGAAATCAACCAATTCTCCCAGCTTCCTTCTGAACCCTTCTGGAAGTGCTTTGACCGATACAAAGACCTTCTTATTCAGTGTCCTCACCACGGTATAGAGAAATGGCAGCTCTGCCAAACCTTATACGAGGGACTGAACCCAGCAACGAAGCAGTTGCTGGAAACAATCTGTCAGGGCCACTTCCTATCAAAATCTGACGAGGAAGCGTGGCAGTTCTTTGACGATCTTGCGGAGCAAACGCTACAGTGGGAGAGCACCAGACCGACTTCTTCTTCTTCTACCTCCACTTCTACCGGTCAGTCTAGGGTAGGAATCCACCAACTCGATGTCTCTATTGCGATGAAAGCTGAAATGGCTGCAATAACACGAAAGCTTGAAGCGATAGAGAGCAAATTTTCTGCTCCTGCCCCCACACCTGTTCTCCCCCTTCGTACCATCTGCGCTTGTTGTTCCGATCCTTCCCACTTGACCGAAGAGTGTCCTTACAATCCACCCTCGCAAGGACAAGATCAGGTTAATGCTGCCTTCCAGCAAAGACCGAGGAATGATCCATACTCTTCCACCTACAATCCCGGTTGGAGGAACCACCCCAATTTCGCCTGGAATCAGAATCAGAATCAATTCCAAGGCAACAATTTCCAAAGGGCCCCTCCACCGCAACAACAAGCGCAGCAACAAACTCAACACCAATATCAGCAGCCTTTCCAACCCCAGCCTTTCCAAAACCAGACGAACAACTTTGCACCAAACAACTCTTTTCCACCAAACAATTTTGTTCCATCAAACACTGATAAGGTTTCCTCGCTCGAGCGAAGTCTGGAGGCGTTTGTTAAACAATCGACTCAATCCTTGGCCTTTGAATCGACTCAATCCTGCTATGAGTGTCAAATGAGGATATCAACCATATATGTCCACTGACGATACGTAAAAATCATGGAAATCTGAGTGTCAAACACCGACACTCGAAATGTCATAAACCCATGTCTAGCATCGACACGTAAATCCTCATAACTCAAGCGCTGTCATCACGACTGGCCCTGACGATATATCGTACCTCACTCCGGTCGGTATCCCCATGATAACCGCCGAGTCCAAATACAATCACCGGTAGGTAGTAGTCCCACCACCAGGCTTATGGTCTACACCACGAAATCACCACTCGCCCCGAATACCATACCGGGTCCACTATATACCCACAGACGGTGCCTCCCGCTCCTCGAATCGGGTATCACAAGCTAAATTTCAGAACCGAAAAATCACATGGTGGACGCACTGAAATATCATATCAAGAGAAACCGGGTTTTCAAACAATACATAGTTTTCTTGAAATACCCCCACGGTTCTCAAATCCATAAATCATATGAAATCCATATCTCAATGCGTAAATCCATGAAAAACTGATATATGCAACATAAAACAATAATATGAGCATATCAAGGGAAATCCGCTCTTTTAAATAAATCCATCTTTGAAATATATCTTGCGGTTACCAAAATCCTCCAAAAAACAAGTGCAGCATCATATGAGGTGTACATGTAAGTGTAACAAGATTTAAGTATCTACATGTAAGCAAGTATGTATGATGCATTTTATAAGCGCAATGATCAACAACTCAATATCACATATCAAAACAATACCCCTTAGGGTAAATACAACTATAGCGAAATTATGCGGGTGTACATGTCAATATGTGTGCATGATGTACATGTAGCTGTAATAGACTATATGGGTGTACATGTCAATATGTATGCAAGATGTACAAGTAGCTATAGTAAGGTATACGTGAAATGGATTAAGAGTTACTATCTTAACTATCCATGTCAAACACAATAACACGTATGTAGGTGTCAACAATATCTTCTATGCACAAAGGAATAAGAATTACTACCTCCACTATCCCTATCCACTACCATATCACGTATGTAGATGGTTCGTGCGTGTCATGGCAATTACTAACAATGTGGGTGTAGCATACAATTTAGTGCTCGTACAATATGAACCGTCAGTAATGTGTTATATCTAAAGGTACAACAGATACTACTATGCAATGACATTCATATGAAATTAACCAATATGCAATAACATGCAGCTATCCTATCATATCAGCCCCGACGCATAACGCCATACAGGCGATTTCCCCGTAGATGTTAAATCTACTCACCAAAGGCCTCCAGCTATGAAAATCCGACCACCTGCTTCCCTTTGTTCGCAGCGTCCGAAGTCCCCGCTTGCGACGCTATAAATTCACAAACACACAAATAGTGCAAACATCTCACAATCGACTAATATAACGTAATACTATACTTTAACGACGCACCAACACTAAACTAACTCACAAGTCTCCGTCTAGTGGCTAACGTGCGTTGCGACCCTACTAAACCAAACTGAGTACAGCAGCTGCATCATATCACGATTCGTATTGGATTACGTAATACGCGGATTCAAAACACTAGATTATAGGTAAACGATTCCAGTTTTTTCATACTGCAATTACTAAAAAAGTAAACAGTACCAAACACCCCTAACCAACAGCAGACAACTACCCACAAAAGCCAAACCCCAACACTTCCCTACAAAGCCGGTGTCGCCGGAATTCGCCAAAGGGGTCGTCGGCCCCGGCCGGTGGGGTGGTCCTCATGTCTCATATGGTGTTCCAGGGTCACTAGTACATCACTACAATTTTGTTTGGTCACTCACTAATATTTCCAGATCACAGCAGGTACATAGGCTCTAAAAAGACACTAAAAACCCGATATTGCACTAATCGATATTGAAAGTGTTCTAAACCATAATCAACGAGCTATACAACATAAAAATTCCTATTTATCAGTGTAGGGATTATACCTATCAACTTTGCTCACAAGCTCCAAGCTTTCCTAGCTCTAAGTGATCCAAGATGCTAAAACTCAAGACTTGAAGTATATTTTGTGATATATTTTGGAATTTTGGAGAATTTTGAGTTTGGATTGATGCAAAAATGGAAGGGAATGATCAAGAGCAGAAGGAGAGGAAGGGATCTCGGCCAAGTGATAAGGGTGGGGTTTTGTGAGGAATTTCCTAGCTATTTCTCATGATTAATGCTCATAAATGCTTTCATATGCTCATGCATGCACCTCTTTGGTTCTTTTCTTTTCTTTACCTTTTAAACCAAGTCAACACAAAGATCTAGATATTATAGGAAGGTTTTGGTTTACTCAAGTTTTATTTATGGAAAAGATTACAAAAGAGAAATTTCCCAAAAAGCGAATACCGCATTAAAATAATATTAAAATTGGGGAAAATTCTGAACCAAAATGTCCTATATACCCCCAAAGCTTGCACACTAGCTTTATTTTAGCTAAACTAGGTGCCGGCAATCTATATGGTCGTTTGAACACAGTCGGGTTAAAACGGAAAATACCGACAATTTAACCCTAAAACGGAAAAATTCGCATAACGATTTCTAAAACGTTACAATAATAGTCATGCGATCCCTTTCCAAATCAGTCTTTGGAGACATCTCTTTGGAGAGGGTGGTTTCATGACAAGCTTGTAGCTTATCGCGCTTTAAATCTTCCATATTAAATCTTTTCGGTATGGTATCGATGTACCTTGACTGTGAAAGTCCCAATATCCTTTTAGATCTATCACAATAGATCTGGATCCCCAAAATGTAGGAAGCATCACTCAGGTCCTTCATGGAGAACCTTTGTGACAAGAATCCTTTAACTGATTGTAGCATAGGAATGTCATTTCCTATCAGGAGAATGTCATCCATATACAAGACGAGAAATACCACGGTTCTCGCTACAATCTTACTATAAATACATGGTTCATCAGGATTTTGATAAAGTCGAATTCCTTGACCGTCTCATCAAAACAGATGTTCTAATTTCGCGATGCCTGCTTTAATCTATAAATGGATTTAAGCAACTTTCACACTCTTCCGCAGCTCCCACTCTCTATGAAACCCTCCGGCTGATCCATATCAACACACTCTTCCAAATTTCCTTTCAGAAAAGCGGTCTTTACATCCATCTGCCAAATTTCATAATCATGGAAGGCAGCAATGGTAAGAAGCATCCGAATGGATTTGAGTATAGCCATTGGAGAGAAGGTTTCATCATAGTCCAAATCAGGCCTTTGACGAAAACCTTTTGCAACAAGTCCAGCCTTATAGGTTTCAACATGTCCATCAACACCAATTTTCTTTCTTAAGATCCATTTGCAGCCTACGGGTTTTACCCCTTCTGGAGCAATGTCCAAAGTCCATAATTTGTTGGTGTACATGGACTCCATTTCGGTCCGCATTGCATCGAGCCATTTTATCGAGTCTCTGCTCCTAATGGCTTGCTGGAAACTAGTTGGCTCATCATCTTCGACGATGCAATCCTCTCTATCTCCGTCTATGAGAAAACCGTAGAATCTCTCGGATGGATGAGACTTCCTACTAGTCCTGCGGAGTAGCGTGGGGATGTCCGGTTCTTTTGAAACTTCTGGTTCCACCATGATTTCAGTAATAGCTTGTGGTTCTGGAATTTCTTCCAGTTCTATTGTGCTCCCACTTATTTCTTTTTCAAGAAATTGAGTTTCTAAAAAGTGGGCATGCCGAGAAACAAAGACCTTTTGTTCCTCCGCGTAATAGAAAAGATACCCCCTGGAGTTTTTTGGGTATCCCACAAATTTACACAGTACTGAGCGTGGCTCGAGCTTATCCGCATGCTGAAAGCTGGACATCCCCATATCTTTAGATACTTAAGATAGGGTTTCTTCCCACTCCACATCTAATATAGTGTGGTAGACACTGACTTCGTAGTAACCTTGTTCAAAAGATATACAGCTGGTTCTAGTATATAACCCCAGAAGGATTGCGGCAACTCAGCGTTACTCATCATGGAACGTACCATATCCAATAAGGTTCGGTTCTGCCTTTCCGATACACCGTTGTGTTGATGTGTGTATGGAGGAGCAACTGAGAGAGAATTCCATTCTCTTTTAAGTAATCTAGGAACTCGGCACTTAAGTA
Source organism: Agapanthus africanus (assembly GCA_030015575.1). NCBI lineage: Eukaryota > Viridiplantae > Streptophyta > Magnoliopsida > Asparagales > Amaryllidaceae > Agapanthus > Agapanthus africanus. The sequence continues at coordinate 566,856,353 of CM057344.1, forward strand.
TTCACCATCTCGATCAAATCTAAGTGTCTTGAGACTTTTACCGGTTTGTTTTTCCACTTCATTCTTATATTCCTGGAATTTCTTAAAGGCCTCGGATTTATGTTTTATCAAGAATACATGTCCATACCTTGAGAAACCATCCATATAAGTAATGAAGTAGGAATAACCATTTCTTGCATGTGTAGGCATTGGACCACACAAGTCGCTGTGTATGAGTCCCAAGAGCTCGCGTGCGCTTACCCCGTGCCTAGTGAATGGAGTCTTTGTCATCTTTCCTTTGAGACATGATTGACAAGTTGCATAAGACTGATACTCAAACGGATCCAAATATCCCTCGTTATGTAACATCGTCAACCGTGTTTCATTGATGTGACCCAGTCTACAATACCGTAAGAAAGCCTGATTTAATTTCGGAGACTTTCTTTTAAGTGTGTTCTAGACATTGAAAACCTGAGCTTGATTTAATATGTATATACCGTTATCTAGTGTACCTAACCCAATCAAAATATGATTAAGGTGGATGTAGACCATATCGCTTACAAATGTAAAATCATAACCTTCTTTAGATAGTAAAGATACAGAGATGATATTATATGCCAAACTAGGTATACACAAACAGTTACGCAAAATCAAAATCTGCCCACTTGTCAATCCTAGGTGATATTCCTTTACGGATACAACATCCATGCTCATTCTGTTAGCAACCCGGAAAGTCATATCATCTGCCTTGATAACTCTACGGTTTCTTAGAGCCTGCAATGAATTACAGATATGAGATCCTGATCCGGTATCTAGTATCCAGAAAATAGAGTTAATTGATAGACAGTTTCCAATCATAAATACACCTGAAACCGATGTCACGATGTGCTTCGAATCCTTGTTACTGGCTTTCCAAGCCCTGCAGTACTTCTTCCAATGGCCTTTCCTGTGACAATAGAAACATTCTTCCTTCGCTACTGTCGGCCCTGGAACTTTTGCCCTGCCTTTTCTCGCTACCTTACTGACACCGCCTTTCAGCTTGCTGGAGGTCTTCTTCTTCTTTCTCTTGTCTTTTGCCTTGAATCTAGAAGATGATGATTCCCTAATAAGTAGAGCGGGTGTCTCCCTGGATTTCTGCAGGTTGCCCTCAGCACGCCTCAACATGTTGAGGAGTCCTGGAAGTGATACTTACTTCCCTTGAATGTTGAAATTCAAGATAAACTGTGCGTAGGTTGAAGGGAGGGACTGTAAAATTAAGTCAGTATATAACTCGTTCTCCAACGTGGTCCCAAGGTCTGCAAGCTCTTTAATAAAGCTGATCATCTTAAGGACGTGGTTCCTTATAGATGACCCGACAGCCAATCTCACCTGAAACAATTTCTTCGAGGTCTCATATCTTGCGATATGAGATTTCTCTCCATATAATTCCTTGGTATGGAGGAAGATGGAAACTAAGTCCATCTTCTCGTGCCGCCTTTGGTGTTCATTATCCATTGAGGCCAACATGAAGCACTTGGCTCTCACACTGTCTATTTCCCATGTGTTACGGATTTCAACATCCGCGACGGTGGAATCTGGACCTGGGACGGCAGAGGCTTTGGTAGTAAAGAGGTAGCCCAGCTTGTCATAAGTAATGGCCATCTGGACATTCCTTAGCCAATCTTTATAGTTTGTCCCAGTCAATTTATTATTATCTTGCAGTAACTTAAGCCTGGTTATTTTGGTCGCTGTTGTCAGGAGAGAGAGAAGAAACACTCAGCATGATACTCTTGTAAGTTTAGATTGGTTATTAGTTTATCTAAACAGGATGGCTCCCACTGTTTCTCGAATCCTCCTTCAAACTATAAAAGAAGAATTAGTCAAGATTAATCTCACCTTACAATTCTTGCTTTAACCTTTCGGCCAGGCTAGTGTCGGTATTTCGAGGGGGGTTTTCTAACGCTTTCGTGAAGTTCCTTAATTACATAACCTCTTTTCTCTGGAGGCGTAGTGCCGCTAACACCATTCTAGGCACCTAATTGGTTTATAGCATTGATTGTTTAGTGAAAAAGTCTCCCAAAGAGTAGTGGATACTCAAAGTAGGATCAGGTTCCAAATATCATCGTGTGACAACCTTGAAGAAATCCTACAAAAATCATCACACTCTAAATGGTATGCAACACTAACAAATTTCATTTTCCTTTGAAACTCCCGATGTAGATTTTTGCCCCATGCACTTATGACCTTGACGAAGGCCAACATATCATAAGACGCAAGTCAAGTTCTACCCGTCATTGTCCAGGTTAATTTGAACGCATCCGTACAAACCCTTGACGAAGGCCAAAATAGCTATACGACTGTCCCAAATCAACGCATCTATCTATGCTACAGATGAATACCCAGCAGCTACCAATCACTATGCCTTGGCGAATGTCAAAATACATAGCTTGAATACTACTGAATACCCATATGAAATGACGGAGGGCTACGGATGGTTTTGGGAAAATCGTGAACGTAATGAATTTGATATAGTCGAAGGAACCATGATAGCTTTTAAAAGGAGTGGTTTAGGCTCCACATTTAAAAGTTGTTTTTCAAGAAAACCGAGTGGTTTTGAAATTGTTCTAACGATTTAAACTTTGGTTTGTTTTCCTTACATTAATCAATATTAATATGGTCCCATCATTTAACCCTATCATTGAAAAAAAGAAACAAAAATAGAACATACGCTTATACCATCCACATTTGCCATAGGGCCCCGTCATGCACCGTTAGGTTACTTAACTAACGGCAGAGCGGGTGCTAGACTAGCGAGGGTGTAAAACATAAGCAACGTTTATTATATATATAATATATATATATATATAGCCATTCGTCTCACGCAATAATAGGTATTCCAGATCACAGATGAATATATTGGATATACTAGGAATTTCGTGTTTCGTTTTAGCCTAGAACGAAAGAAGAATTCTACGGTCGTGATGAATAGCCAAACCCAACCCTAGACCTCTACAGGTGCGGCAAACTACCCGCCAAATTCCCGAAGTGAAGCAACCTCTCTCAATAAAATGAGTAGGTCACTTAGCACTTCAAAAACCTGGTAGTTTGTGCACCCCAACTTGGGTCTATCCTAGGCGCAAGAAAGGTAAATGAAATAATACAATGGTGGCTACAATCTCAACCCAGATGTTCCCCGCAAAAATAATATTACATCAATTAAAAATTTACATGAATGAAAGAAAAGAAAACACTCTTCTTACATCCCCCGACTATTCATCCACAACGATCCAATACTTCAATACACAAACCATCATCAAGATACAAATATGTGTAACCCCCACTAATCAACATATAGCAATTAGCGGACGTTTAGCAACACATATACAAACTGAAACTTATAAACGATATTAAAACTGCGACTTCGAAATACTCCGTATTGACCAAATACAAAGATAACAGAATATGAAATTTGAGCAAAAACAAACAACACCTGAAAACCTCAATCCAAGATTCCAGAACACCACCAAAAACAGAAGACCCAATTCCTTTTTTGGACCGGCCAGGCCGGGAAAAATGTTTATTTGGCCGGCCAAATCTTGGACTTTGGGGCTCGTTTTCTATGGTGTTCTAGTTACAACAAGAAGAGCACTATTCAATTGTTTAAATAATTTTTAGAGGCTTTTTAAAAATTAACAGAAACTTGGATATGGTTTCGACTGTTTCAGAGTTATTTCGGTTTCGTAACTGTAAACATCGTCTAACAAATTAGTTAAGGCCTAAGTAGGCTCTGATACCACTGTAAGTTGATTTCACACACCCCACGATTATAGGGAGGCGGAATTTACAAAAAAATATTTTTCATACTATGCAACACCGACTTTAACTCCAAGATCTTTACGGAAACCTTAACTAGTTATACTACTTGGAGGTTTAAGTACTCGGTAAGAGTTTTATACCTCCTTGTTCACAAGTCCTTTGGGTCTTCTTCTCCTCCTCCTCCTCTTCTTGAGCTCCTCGAAGATCGGATCGCGCTTGAAACGTCAGCCTCCTCATGTCGAAGACGATCCATCCGAGAGTATGTACTTAAAGTTCCAACCTCTAAACCGAGGTAACCAAGATACCTAGTTTGGTAAGATTGGTAGCTAGAATATGTAGAGTATCTAATGCAGTGTTTTTATCTCATATAACCTTATGGCTCACAACACATGTGAAGGTTAAGGTTATTGAGGAAGAAGGAGGAGAAAATGGAGAGAGAAAGGAAATTTGCAAATGATCAAGTCTTAGCCAAGTGAAGAATGGCTCATCTCTCTTCACTCATGAAGCATGGATTATTTTCATATAGAAAATAACAACCATGATTCAATAGTGTATCCAAACTAATAAACAAATGCAAAATCCATGCTTCACTCCCATGCCTCCATTTTCCACCTCATTAATCTATTTCCAAAAATAGACAAACCAATTAATGAGGTGTCTCCTTCTAGAAACATCTCTTGTGAAATTACAAGAATACCCTCACCGTATATGCATACCCGTATTTGTATTCCGAAAAATATGAATATAATGAGATAATAATAATCCAATAATATAATACTAGGATCCGGCTTAAACCAAAGCCCACTAGTATTATCCGTCCGAACATCATCCGTGTAGCCAGTACACGTATATGATCGGAACCCTGCCGTAAAACCATACGGCCTCTACATCGTTTCGCCCGAAGCAGGAAAACCTTCTATGTTAGTTGTATGTATGCCCTAGAGGCCATTATTGTACATGAGATGTATATTATAGTGGATTCTGGGACATATATAGGGAGGACTTTCTTTCTCGACATAATAGTATGCTATCTGGTTGCTCTTTATCTTAACATGTACACTTACTGTCTTTCTGTTATATGTTGATAAAGCCCTTATGATGTGTACTCGACTTCCAGGATTATGATGCAGATCATACTAGTGGGGCCTGAGTAGTCCATGAGTTCATCCTTCAATGTTCATAGTCGTGGGAGTATCGAGACGGGGCATCGATATTCCAGAGTAGACTAGTATATATCTTCTCAACCTATATGATGGGCGATGGATGATCCCATATCCATTGGTGTTTAACATCAGAGATGGTATACGGGTGCTCAGTGGAGACTGGGTACACTGAACGGACTCGCCGAGAACTCCTAGATGGCATTATACCTCACGTCAGATAGCAGTTCTCTGGTGACACTGGTACAGGTTAGTTTATCACCCAAGATCGTCATAGAGTCTTGTGTGTCTCCCACTGTGCTTTGATTTCTACCCTACCACGGCTCTACCGAGTCATGCAAACATGTGGTTTTTGGGTATAGTCCCGAGTCACATGGAGGCAATGAGCGATAGGAGGGGATTCGTCTTTCCCGGTATTGGGGGTTGATGTTGCGCTATGCTCGATTGGCCATAACTGAAATCCCTGGCCAGGGTAGATGAGATTTACTGGTAAGTGTTATTAGTAGTTCTCGACCCGTTATGGACCTTGCATCGGCATGACTTATCAAGCTATTGGGGTATGACATTTACCACCCCTAGACGAGATATGCGACATATCAGACGAAGAGACCAGACTGTACGGTAGTGTTACTGATTGGATTCGTAGGAGTATGAGTAGGCTTTCTTGTTGATATTCTGATCGCTCAATACCCGGGTGGCCGTTACGTTTAGCAGGCCTCTTGCGGCTTGTGGGTGTTTGATATGATCATCACCTACTGCCGGCGTATTGACGAGTCTTTAGAGTCCTACACAGAGGTTCCTGGCTCAAGCGAAACGGAGTAGGAGCACATATGTGATATGTATGGGACCGAGATTAATATGAGTATGTGATACCATATTCTATTCTCGCGATTTGTATCATCGGTCGGTTATATGTGATATAGCCTGGTTATCGAATCAAGTGTTGATTCGATAAAATGATACACATGATATTAGTAGGTTATATGTGATATAGCCGGATTATTAAATCAAGTGTTGATTTAATAATCTAATGTATAATTATATATTTGATATATTAATTTACATTAACTAGTATTAGCTAACTTAAGATTTCTTTTCTCACTTGATTGTGCATTAGTATATATGTGATATATATTAGTGTACATTATTTTGTGTTATGCTGGATGCCACATGCTACATGGGTGTATGAGACTCACACCATGCTTATAATAATGTGAGGGTTTTATTTATTTAAAGTAAATTAAAATTGGTTGGAAATTGTCACATGGTTGAAGCTTGTAGAAGCTTGTGGAACCATTGACTAAGTCCACCCTTTTTGTTTTACTTGTAGATATTTATTAACCTAACCATTATTGTAACCCATTGTTTATTCTCTACATGAGTTAGTGTATGACACTAACTCACCCATTGATGCTATTCTCACCTCATGAGTTCATTCTCTCATCTTCATTTTATTCACTTGAGCTTCTTCTTCTTCATGAGAAAAAGCTTACTAGCTTTTATTTCAAGTGAGAAAATATTGTGAGAAAATTAAATCTAAAGTGAGCCCACTTCCTACTTCATCATCCTCTACTATTATCCATTTAGTATAAGGTGTTCTCTTCACAAAGTTCATCACCTAGTGAAGAGGTAGCTTGGGTTTGAGTCTACTCGACGTAGATCATCTTCGGCCTCGAAGACTTCGAGCAAGCTTGTTCATTTTTCCAAAGGAACCCATACTAGAGTTTGTTACTTGTATGTATGCCCTAGAGGCCAGTATTGTACAGATGATGTATAATATATTGGATGCTTGGACATATATAGAGATGACTTTCTTGCTCGATATGATAGTATGCTATCTGGTTGCACTTTATCTTAACATGTACACTAGTCTCTTTAAACTGTCTTATAGTTACATGTTGGTAAAGCCCTTAGGATTTGTACTTGACTGCCTGGACTGTGATACGGATCATACTAGTGGGGACATGGTAGTCTATAGGTACATCCTTCAAGGTCCCTAGCCGTGGGTGTATCGAGACGGGGCATCGATATACCAGTGTAGACTAGCGTATACGCTTCTCGACCCATGAGATAGGCGATGGATGATCCCATATCCATTGGTGTTTGACATCAGAGATGGTATACGGGTGCTCAGTGGAGACTGGGTACACTGGAAGGACTTGCCGAGAACTCCCAGATGGTATTATACCTCACGTCAGATGGCAGTTCTCAGGTGACACTTGTACAGGTTAGTCTGTAGACCCGAGATCTTCATAGAGTCTTGTGTGATTCCCACTGTGCTTTGATCTCCACCTTACCACGTCCATGAGGGCGTGCAAAACGGTGGTCTTTGGGTACAGTCCCGAGTCACATGGAGGCAATGAGCGATTGGAGGGGTTTCGTCTCTCCCGGTATTGGGGGTTGATGTTGCGCTGTGCTCGATTGGCCGTAACAGGGAAGTCCCTGGCCAGGGCTGATCAGAGATTTGCTGGTAAGTGTTACCAGTAGTTTCTCGACCCGTTATGAGCCTCACATCGACATGACTTATCGGTTATTGGGGTCTGACGTTTACCACCCCTAGACTTGATATGCGACATATCAGATGAACAGACCGGACTGTACGGTAAGTGTTACTGGTTGGATTCACAGGAGTGTGAGCGGGCTAGCTCATCGATCTTCTGATCGCTCAATACCCGGATGGCCGTTACGTTTAGCAGACCGCTTGCGGCTTGTGGGTGCTTGATATGATCATCATCTGCTGCCGGCGTATTGACGAATCTTTAGAGTCCTACACAGAGGTTTCCTGGCTCAAGCGAAACGAAATAGGAGCGCATATGAGATATGTGCAGGACCGAGAATAATGCGTGTATGTGATACCGTATTCCATTCTCGCGATGAATGTTTCGATTGGTTGTATGCGATATAACCTAGTTATCGAGTCATTGATTCGATAAATCGATACATTGTATACTAGTCGGTTATGTGCGACATGACCGGATCATTGAATCAAGTGTTGATTTAATGATTTAATGTATAATTATATATTTGATATATTACTTTGCATTAACTAGTATTGGTTCACTTTAAAGGGATTTTCTCACTTGATGTGCAAGTTGTATATGTGATATACTTTTGTGCACATGTTTGTATCATGTTTGATGATACATGTTTAATTGGTTAAGTGTAAAGAATCAAACCATGGTTATGTAGATGATTAGGGTTTTGCTTATTCATTTATTTATTTATTCATTTATTTGGAAAAGATTTTGGAGAGAATGGTGGCTTTCTTTGTTTCTAGTTGATGCTTCATGAAGCTTTGACTTTGTAACCATTCTTGTCTTCTTGCTTAACCCTAACCATTCTAGGTAACCATGGTCTATTCTCTACACTCTACCATAGTTAGTATATGATAAGTATCTATTATCTTTTCTATTTTCTTTGAGACTTATCATATTCTAGCTTCATCTTCTTCTTCATCTTCAAAGAAAAAGCTTAAGTCCATTAATGGCAACTTGAGCTAAAGTGTGAGAAATCCAATTCTAAAGTGAACCCACCTCCTATTTCTTCATCCTCTACCTCTTGCCAAGTAGTATAGGGTGTTTTCTTCACAAGTTTCACAACTTGATGGAGTCGGAGCTTGAACTTGTGATGCCTCGACGTAGATCATCTTCGGCACGAAGCCGACGACCTAGCCCGCCCATTTCCCCGATCAAGCCGACGATTGAGTCCGGAATTCGAGATGGACAGCGAGAGGATGCCTACATGGAGCTAAGGAAGTGGAGAACCGGATCTACAAAGGTTGTAGCTTCTCTCTTTTAGTTAAATTGTTAACTAGTTTCACTTTGTCGCCTAAAATTCTAGTTAACGATCTAGTCTAGGGTTTCTCGGCACCGTAAAATTTGAAATTGGTATGGTTGATACCTTGTGAGACCTCTTGAGAGTGCCTAGGAACCCTACAGTGGTATCAGAGCCTAGCTAGAGCCTTAGGCGAAGTCTAGACGATGTTTGAAACCCGATCGAACCGAAACCCAAAATACTAAAATGCTCTCTGGAAATTTTCTGAAAATTTGGATTTTTGTCAATTAAAAATATGCAGAAAAATAAGCAGGGTCTTATTTGAATTACTGTGAAATACGAGGGCCTAAATCGATTTTTCCACCGCGGAACCGCGGCACGAGCTAGGCATGTGCGGCGATTCCGCGGCCGTACTGTCCCCTTGTATGATGATTTCTTCACAGTAACTCATATAATTTAATACTATATTTTCTGGGTATTTTTATTGTGACTCTACAAATGAGTATTCTGGGGTTGTATTGGGAATCAAAGATTCGATCGGATTTTCAAATTTTGTCTGTGTGTTTTTCCGGATAATTTTAGAATATGTTAAAAAGTTCGACCGGATGTAAATACCCAATCTTTCCCCTGCCCGGAAATTTCCAATTGTTGGACTTTTCCGTATTTTAATGACGTTCTAAGTAGTGCAAGTAACGCGGTGGTCCCTCTAGAAGACAACAAACCTTAACTCGATTATGTAACCGTCTTGAACTGCCCTTTGAACCTTAGGGTTTGGGGCAGTACGGCGTGCCACATGTGAGACGTTGGCTTGACCCTTCTACGGCTGGACCGTTGGTACTGAGGCATGAAGTGAATGTCTTTGAACTTATTTCATGTGTTGATCGGTTTCGGGAAAACTTGGGTGTTCGAATGTTCGATCGGAAAGTTTAATATTTTCTATTTATCCGGAATGGGATACAATAATTGGAATTCACAAACAGTTATGAGATAGCTGAATCAATGTTATAAATCTAGCGGTTTAGTCTCACTTCATATTGAAAAGAGTTTTCGATTAGGGGACTAAAATGCGGGGTTTATAAGTGTTAGGCATGCGATGTCTAAAGAGGTTGCGGATTCCAACTGTTGTAGTTTTACACTTTCTTTTCTGTGACCGTAAGTGTAATATGTGATATCGCCGGTTTCGTTGCTATATGCCAACGACAATTGGGATGCGCATATTTACTTACGTTGATGGCATGTGATGTTATGTGTTACTGGATATGTTATATTGGATCGTCGTGTTTGAATAGCCGGGGGTTTTTATGTGAGATGAGTGTTTTTATTTTCATTCATGTAAAAACTTGTATGTAATATTCTTTTATTTGGGGCACTTCCAGGTTGCGGAAGTTGTCACCCTTTGTATATTATTTACTTTTCTGCACTGGGATAGACCCAAGGAGGGGGCACAAGTAACCGGGTTCTAGGGTCCAGTGGGAGACCATCTCGAGGAGTCGAGTCCGGGTCTCCTAACCCTAGAATTGGTAGGGTTACTTGCCGCTCTCGTAGGGGTCTAGGGGTGTGGGATTGGCTATTCATCACGACCGTGGAATCCGTGTTTTATACTGGCTCGTATTGAAAACACGGACGTCCTTGTATATCCAATGTTTCATATGTTTCTTCTGCTGCGATATCTGTGATATGATCATGTGATGTTCTGTGATAGATACTTTATATAGTATATATGATATATTATATAGACGTTACTTATGTTTTGCACCCGCACTAGCCCTGCCCTGCTCTGTCGTTAGTTACCTAACCTAACGGTGCACGAGGGGACATCGAGGCGAATGCGGATGGCATAAGTGTACGTCGTATTTATCTGTGATGTTTAGGTATTTAAATGATGGGACTTCATTAATGTGATTAATGAAATAAAAGAAACCAAAAGATGTTGTAGAATCGAATTTCAAAATAAAACAGGTAGCTACAGTTCTTGCTTTGCATAGCGGTATATATGATATACCCTGCACCTTATTCGATGAGGAAAGGACCGAGATCCCTTCACCGGGAGTGACTCCTTTAGCAATAACTGGCAGATGCTACACACTCGGTTTGACTTTTGATTGCTTCTATAGTTTCTGCTTTGCACAGTGATATATATGATATATCCCGCACCTCATTCGACGAGGAAAGGGCCGACGATCCCTTCACCGGGAGTGACCCCTTTAGCAAAACTAGAAAAGCCTCAAAATCACTCCATTTCAAAAACTTCATTTGATTCTACAACGATATCAAGTTCATTACGCTCATGGTTTTCTGAAAACCTGCGTAGCCCTCCGTCATTTCAGATAAGTACTACTTAGTATTCGTGCTACGGTAGTTTGGCATTCGTCAAGGCGTAGTGTACGGTAGCTAACTAGTATTTATCTGCTTATGCATATGATGCAGATTGGATTAGGGTATTCGTACGGCGTTGTTTGGCATTCGTCAAGGGTCGTGCGGGTGGGTTTAATTCAATCAAGAAATGTACGGCTTGAACTTGACTAGTGGACTATGAGTTGTTTGGCATTCGTCAAGGTCACAGAACACTAGGGGTAAAATATTATTGGGAATTTCAAGTGTTGAAATTTGCAATGAGATTGCATACCTTCTATGAGATAGTTGGATCCCGATACCCACTGCGAGTAAGAGTTACTCCTGGGAGAGTTTTACACATTGCAATTAGCTAATCAAGTAGGTGTCTAGAAAGGTGTCAACGGGGTTACGCCTCCGGGAAAACGAGGTTTACATTAATTAGGTTCGTGCGAAAGCACGGGGGACCTCCCTCAAAGTACCGACATTGGCCTGGCTGAAAGATTGGCGAACTTGTAGTGTGTAATTAATCCCGGCTAGTCTTTCCTTTTAGGGTTTGAAGGAAGATTTGATAAAAACCAGTGGGAGCCATCCTGATTAGATAAGATAATAACCAATCTGATCTTGCAAGAGCATACGCTAAAGTGTTTTCTTCTCTCTCTCTCAAGGTAGCGACCATTTCATGCCCTAATAAAGATAATAATATGGATGTATTGACCGAACCCGCATGTTATACTGTGCAGGGGAACGTTGAACCCGTTCTATCTTATAAGTGTTATAAGAATGAACAGGAAATAGGAGAATATCTAGATTCTCAAGCCGCCCAAAAGAACATGCATGTTGATGCATCTTCTTTGGGTGTGTTAGTTATTGAGAACTGTTTTTCAGTTCACCCTACGTCCTGGGTATTAGATACCGGATCGGGATCCCACATATGTAAGCAGTTACATGGGCTACGGAAAGGTAGAGAACTGGGTAAAGGTGATCATTCCGTTCAAGTAGGGAACGGTGCAAATGTTGCAGCCTAAGCAGTTGGCGAATATCACCTAGTATTACCAAGTGGTGATTCAATGATTCTGAATGAGTGCTATTATATACCGAACATGATGTGCAACATTATATCAGTTTCTTTATTGAGTAAAGAAGGATATAATTTTGTAGTACAGGATAATGTTATGAACATATTCCTAGATCAAAAGTTGATTGCATCAGGCTCGTTACATAATGGCATATTCATTCTAAATCAAAATACAGTCCTCAATATACAAAACACACACAAGAGGAAAAATTCAGAAATGAACGAATCCTACTTGTGGCATTGTAGACTTGGTCATATCAATGCCATACGACTGGCTAAGTTACATAAGGATGGTTATTTGAATCCGTTCGAATTATCATCTTATGATACTTGCCATTCATGTCTCAAAGGAAAAATGACCAAAGCTCCATTTAGTGGACACGGAGAAAGAGTTACTGAACTCTTAGGACTGGTACATAGTGATGTATGCGGTCCCATGTCTACCCATGCCAGGAACGGTTCTTCCTACTTCATTACATTCACTGACGATCTTTCTAGATACGGGCATGTGTTCCTATTGAAACACAAGTCTGAAGCTTTTGAGAAATTCAGAGAATATAAGCAAGAAGTAGAGAACCAAACGGGCAAAAGTATTAAGATCCTTCGATCTGATCGAGGAGGAGAATACTTGAGCAATGAGTTCCAAGATTATCTAAAAGAGAATGGGATTCTCTCTCAGCTTACTCCACCTTATACACCACAGCACAACGGTGTATCGGAACGAAGGAATCGCACCCTATTAGATATGGTGCATTCAATGATGAGTACAGCTGAGTTACCTATTTCCTTCTGGGGGTATGCGCTTGAGACAGCCATACACCTATTGAATATGGTTCCTACCAAATCAGTGCCTACCACTCCATATGAGATATGGAAAGGGAAGAGACCATCTCTTAAGTATGTTAAGATATGGGGTTGTCCAGCCTATGTCAAAAGACAAAATCCGGACAAACTCGAGGCAAGATCAGTCTTATGTAAGTTTGTAGGATATCCCAAAAATTCACAAGGATATATCTTCTACCATCCCGAGGAACAAAAGGTGTTTGTTTCTCGACATGCCACTTTCTTAGAAAAAGGTTTTCTTATGAAACAGATTAGTGGCATTGAGGTAGAACTGGAAGAGGTTCCAGCAACACAAACTATAACTGAAGATTTAGTAGAACCAGAGGATTCAGTAGTACCCGACGAACCCCAGCCTCTCCGCCGATCTAGCAGGGTTTCTCGTCCACCTGAGAGATACTACGGTTTTCTCATTGACGGTGGAAGCGAAGATTGCATCATGGAAGATGATGACCCAACTAGTTTCGAGCAGGCCATCACGAGTAGGGACTCAGTGAAATGGCTGGATGCTATGCGGTCCGAGATGGAATCCATGTACACCAACAAAGTATGGACTTTGGATGTTGCTCCTGAAGGGGTAAAACCCATCGGGAGAAAGTGGATCTTCAAGAAAAAACTTGGTGTAGATGGGAAAGTGGAGACTTTCAAAGCTAGACTTATAGCAAAGGGTTTTCGTCAAAGACCAGGTGTGGACTATGACGAAACCTTTTCTCCAGTGGCTATGCTTAAATCCATCCGGATCATGCTTGCCATCGCTGCATATCATGACTACGAAATCTGGCAAATGGATGTTAAGACCGCCTTTCTAAATGGTGATTTAGAAGAGTGCGTGTACATGACTCAGCCAGAGGGCTTTGTAGACAGTGGGAGCAGCGGGAAGGTGTGCAAGCTGCTTAAATCCATTTATGGATTAAAGCAAGCATCGCGGAGTTGGAACATCTGCTTTGACGTCGTTATCAAAGAGTTTGATTTCGTCAAAAATCCAGATGAACCTTGTATCTACAAGAAGGTGGCAGAGAGTAAGGTTGTCTTCCTCCTATTGTACGTGGACGACATTCTCTTGATAGGAAATGATATTCCTATGCTGCAATCGGTCAAGCTCTTCTTATCACAAAGATTCTCAATGAAAGATCTTGGTGATGCCTCCTGCATATTGGGAATCAGGATCTATAGAGATAGATCCAAACGGATTTTGGGATTGTCCCAATCCAGCTACATTGACACCGTACTAAAGAGGTTTAGTATGGAAGAATCCAAGCGTGGGAACTTGCCCACGATCTCTGGAGTCACTCTCTCCAAAGAGATGTCTCCCAAGACTGATTTGGAGAGAGCTCGCATGCAAGGGATACCCTATGCTTCGGCTGTAGGCTCTATCATGTATGCGATGCTATGTACCAGACCCGATGTAGTATACTCACTAAGTATAGTGAGCAGGTATCAAGCTGGTCCTGGAGAGAGTCACTGGACAGCTGTGAAGAGCATTCTCAAGTACTTACGAAGGACTAAAGAGATGCTCTTGGTGTATGGTAACGGAGAACTCCAAGTGGAGTCCTTTACCGATTCGAGCTTCCAGAGTGATAAGGACGACTCTAAGTCGCAGTCGGGATTTGTCTTTACCCTTTACGGAGGGGCGGTTAGCTGGAAGAGTTCCAAGCAGGAAACCGTGGCAGACTCGACGATGGAGGCTGAATACATCGCTGCCAACGATGCTACTAAAGAGGCTGTCTGGATCAAGAAGTTCATTACTGAACTTGGAGTGGTTCCATCCATTGAGCATCCAATACCTTTGTATTGTGATAACAATGGAGCGGTGGCTTTGGCCAAGGAACCCAGGTCCCATCAGCGATCCAGGCATATTCTGAGGCGGTATCACCTGATCCGGGAGATAGTTGATCGCCGGGAGATCGAGGTCAGGAGGGTTGACACGAAGAACAACACGGCGGATCCACTCATGAAGGCCATTCCCCAGATACAGTTTGAGAGACTCTTCGGGATGCTCGGTATGCGATACTACAGCAGCTGGCCCTAGTACAAGTAGGAGATTATTAGTTGTATGTATGCCCTAGAGGCCAGTATTGTACAGATGATGTATATTATATTGGATGCTTGGACATATATAGAGATGACTTTCTTGCTCGATATGATAGTATGCTATCTGGTTGCACTTTATCTTAACATGTACACTAGTCTCTTTAAACTGTCTTATAGTTACATGTTGGTAAAGCCCTTAGGATTTGTACTTGACTACCTGGACTGTGATACGGATCATACTAGTGGGGACATGGTAGTCTATAGGTACATCCTTCAAGGTCCCTAGTCATGGGTGTATCGAGACGGGGCATCGATATACCAGTGTAGACTAGCGTATACGCTTCTCGACCCATGAGATGGGCGATGGATGATCCCATATCCATTGGTGTTTGACATCAGAGATGGTATACGGGTGCTCAGTGGAGACTGGGTACACTGGACGGACTCGCCGAGAACTCCCACATGGTATTATACCTCACGTCAGATGGCAGTTCTCAGGTGACACTTGTACAGGTTAGTCTGTAGACCCGAGATCGTCATAGAGTCTTGTGTGATTCCCATTGTGCTTTGATCTCCACCTTACCACGTCCATGAGGGCGTGCAAAACGGTGGTCTTTGGGTACAGTCCCGAGTCACATGGAGGCAATGAGCGATAGGAGGGGTTTCGTCTCTCCCGGTATTGGGGGTTGATGTTGCGCTGTGCTCGATTGGCCGTAACAGGGAAGTCCCTGGCCAGGGCTGATCAGAGATTTGCTAGTAAGTGTTACCAGTAGTTTCTCGACCCGTTATGAGCCTCATATCGGCACGACTTATCGGTTATTGGGGTCTGACGTTTACCACCCTTAGACTTGATATGCGACATATCAGACGAACAGACCGGACTGTACGGTAAGTGTTACTGGTTGGATTCACAGGAGTGTGAGCGGGCTAGCTCGTCGATCTTCTGATCGCTCAATACCCGGATGGCCGTTATGTTTAGCAGACCGCTTGCGGCTTGTGGGTGCTTGATATGATCATCATCTGCTGCCGGCGTATTGACGAGTCTTTAGAGTCCTACACAGAGGTTTCCTGGCTCAAGCGAAACAAAATAGGAGCGCATATGAGATATGTGCAGGACCGAGAATAATGCGTGTATGTGATACCGTATTCCATTCTCGCGATGAATGTTTCGATTGGTTGTATGCGATATAACCTAGTTATCGAGTCATTGATTCGATAAATCGATACATTGTTTACTAGTCGGTTATGTGCGACATGACCGGATCATTGAATCAAGTGTTGATTTAATGATTTAATGTATAATTATATATTTGATATATTACTTTGCATTAACTAGTATTGGTTCACTTTAAAGGGATTTTCTCACTTGATGTACAAGTTGTATATGTGATATACTTTTGTGCACATGTTTGTATCATGTTTGATGATGCATGTTTAATTGGTTAAGTGTAAAGAATCAAACCATTGTTAAGTAGATGATTAGGGTTTTGCTTATTCATTTATTTATTTATTCATTTATTTGGAAAAGATTTTGGAGAGAATGGTGGCTTTCTTTGTTTCTAGTTGAAGCTTCATGAAGCTTTGACTTTGTAACCATTCTTGTCTTCTTGCTTAACCCTAACCATTCCAAGTAACCATGGTCTATTCTCTACACTCTACCATAGTTAGTATATGATAAGTATCTATTTTCTTTTCTATTTTCTTTGAGACTTATCGTATTCTAGCTTCATCTTCTTCTTCATCTTCAAAGAAAAAGCTTAAGTCCATTAATGGCAACTTGAGCTAAAGTGTGAGAAATCCAATTCTAAAGTGAACCCACCTCCTATTTCTTCACCCTCTACCTCTTGCCAAGTAGTATAGGGTGTTTTCTTCACAAGTTTCACAACTTGATGGAGTCGGAGCTTGAACTTGTGATGCCTCGACGTAGATCATCTTCGGCACGAAGCCGACGACCTAGCCCGCCCATTTCCCCGATCAAGCCGACGATTGAGTCCGGGATTCGAGATGGACAGCGAGAGGATGCCTACGTGGAGCTAAGGAAGTGGAGAACCGGATCTACAAAGGTTGTAGCCTCTCTCTTTTAGTTAAATTGTTAACTAGTTTCACTTTGTTGCCTAAAATTCTAGTTAACGATCTAGTCTAGGGTTTCTCGGCACCGTAAAATTTGAAATTGGCATGGTTGATGCCTTGTGAGACCTCTTGAGAGTGCCTAGGAACCCTACAGAGTTTGGGAGATCACTACTCGCAGCGAAGAGACTACTACACGGAGCTTTTAACGTGAAGGACCGGTCTACAAAAGTTGTATTCCTTATTCACTTCTTGTAATGTTTGATTACATACTTTATATTTTCTAGTTACTCTAGTTTGATCCTAGTCTAGGGTTCCTTAGCACTCTTATATTTTTGAAACTGGCATGGTAGATGCTGTGAAAACCCAGTAGGGTGCTGAGGAATCCCAACATTCTGTGTGGGACTCTAAAGACTCGACAGTACGCTGGCAGTCGGTTAACCACAAGTCCGTCAGCGATACTACCTGCATGTAACGGTTACCCAGGTATCTGTCGATAAGAAGGCCGATGAGCAAACTCATCCTAACTTCTACTGAACCTATCTGTGACAATCTCCGTACAATCTGGTCTATTCGTCTAAGATACTTGTGTATCAGGCCTAGGGGGACCTTCAGACCCCTAACAGTGCACTAAGTCATGCCGGGATAGAGCCCAATACACCCTAAGAAACTACTGGAGCACCTACCAGTAAATTTCGCTTGCCCTGGCCAGGGACTTTATGTAATGGCTTTCCGAGCATAGCGCGATATCAACCCCCAATACCGGGAGAGACGAATCCTATCTAACCAATACTGCCTCCAAGTGCTTTGGGACTGCACCCAACTACTACCTGTTTGCACGACTCCTTTGAGCCGTGGTAGGGTAGTAATCCAAGTATAGTAGGAATGCACTTGAGACGAATAGTGATGTCAGGTCAACGGACTATGATGTACTCATGTCACCTGGAAACTGCTAACTAACGATAGGTATAATACCAACCAGCAGTTCCCCGCGAGTCTATCCAGTGTAACTCATAACCCAATGAGCACCTGTATACTATCTCCAGTACGATGTACCAATAGCTGTGGGACAGACCATCTCCCCTGCTGGGATGAGAAGCGTATATACTAGTCTACTCTGGAGTATCGATGCCCTATCTCGATAATCCTAGGACTAGGCACCTGTATAAGGATGTGCTTATAAACTATCCAGCCTCCACTAGTGTGACTGCCATCACAATGCTGGTAGTCAAGCAAAGATCCTAAAGGCTCTACCAATATGTATTAGCGATATGCTAAAAGAAACATATACACATATTGAGGTAGAATCAAACTAAGTAGCATACTACCATTTTGAGCAAGACTGTTATTATATCTGTGAATATCCTAAGCTTCCAAAATGTAATATACAATCGATATAGTAATGGCCTCTAGGGCATATATCACTAACAAGGGTGACTCCGTCACCTGCGGGTATACCACCACACCAGGAGTCGTCCATTCTAAAACACTTTAGAATAGAGTCAAAGTACGCGAATTAGGACACTTCGCAAATTTAGATCTAAAACCATAAATCTAGTCACCAGAATCCCTAATATTTTGTTCAGATCCTATGTGGAGAAAAACATGTGACAACCATAGTATAACTGATCATAGTATAGGAACATCACTTATTATCAGGAGTACATCATTCAAATACTTGGACATCGCTCCCTACTATCTTCTTACCAGGTCCATCTGTTATTCTGATGAAGTCAAATTTTATGACTGTCATATCAAAAATAGATGATCTATCTCTGCTATACTTGCTTTAGTCTATAAATAAACATAAGCTACTGGCCCACCACGCTTTCGCTGCTCTCACTGACTACAACAACCCTTTGGCAGAGTCATATACACATGCACTTCTGAAGCTAATTTAGAACGACGTTATAATCATCCACCTGCCAGATCTCATAGTTTAGGGCAGTAGTAGTGGCAAACTTGGGTCATCAAAACTTTTCTGTCACCGTCTTTGAGGAGTTTGAAGTACCATCTCGGGTGGCTGAGGTTACCTATTAAATTTGCGGAGAGGCTAATGATTGTCGAATCCAATTGAATTCTTAAGTTCTACTAAATGTTTAGTAACCATTTGTGGTTCTAGAATCACTTCCAGTTTTACCATACACCCACTAATGTTTTCTAAAAATAATTCATTTTACTAAAAGGGTGGCAAGTCAAGAACGGTATAAATATTGATCCTGCAAATGGTATAATATTAACTCTCGTCAAAGCTCGGGATAACCTACAAATTGCCATTACTAAAACGTGCCTTGAGTTTATCCGGATTCTGGTTTTAAGTATAAGCCGGACAACTCCTAATACCTTAATATCGTTAAGATATGAATCCATTCTATATCCAATATAGAAAACAAATGCACTAATTTATTTGGAACCAGATTCAAAAATCATGCAGCTGTTTCCTATGCATATCGACTAAATGGAAGAAGGCCATGCAGCATTACTCATCAAGGAGCGCACCTACGGATGAGTAATCTGAAAGAGAAGAAAGTTTTCAAATATATTACTTATGACGGAATACCTAGCATACGTATCTACATTTTTTATCATCTCGAAGAATCTTGATACTTGCAACGTATGATTCTTTACTTTATTCTTATACCTATAACTTCTTAAAATTTGGACCTTGTATTTCAACGAAATGTGTATCTAAAAACAGAGAAGTCACAAGTAAATGGAATATAGTATGAGTACCAACCCCTTTGTCTTAATGGATATCGAACAATATACAATATTTTGTATAAGTCCTCTCAGTTTAATAGCTCAAACCATGTGCGTCGTAGGTTGAAAACTGTATTATGGTTAAGAAGATGTTGGATATATGTATACCCTAGAGGCCATTATATGTATAATGGATGCTTGGACATGTATATATATAGATTACTTTCTTGCTCGACATGATAGTATGCTATCTGGTTTACTTTATCTGACATGTTGATTTGATCAGGCTTTTATTCATCTGCACATGTTGATAAAGCCCTCAGGATATTTGCTTGACTGCTGTGACTATGATGCAGATCATACTAGTGGGGCCTGTGTAGTTTATAAGCATATCCTTGAACTGTTCCTAGTCGTAGGTATATCGAGACGGGGTATCGATATTCCAAAGTAGACTAGTGTATACCATTCTTGTCCCATGTGATGGGCGATGGATGATCCCGTTTCCATCTGGTGTGCCGATACGAAAGAATGTATACTGGTGCTCAGTGGAGACTGGGTACACTGAACGGACTCACCGAGAACTCCTATGTGGTATTATATCTATCGCCGGATAGCAGTTCTCAGGTGACACTGGTACAGGTTAGTCTGTAGACCCAAGATCGTCAGAGAGTCTTATGTGTCCTCCAACTGTACTTTGATCTCCACCCTACCACGGCTCTACTGTGTCATGAAAAAAGGTAGACTTTGGGTACAGTTCCGAGGCACATGGAGGCAATGAGCGATAGGAGGGGTTTCGTCTCTCCCGGTTGTTGGGGTAAAAATTTGCACCCCGGCTGACCAAGTCAAAGTCAGGGTCAACCCCCAAGCTAGGTGGGCCCAAGCCCAGGTCAAGCGGGCCCATGCCCAAGTCGAGCCCGCGGCCAGCCTTCCCATACCAACAATAAAATCATGTAATAAATAATTTTTATGTAATTTTTTATACATGAATGTATGAAAAATGGGCATAAAACCAATATTTTGTAAGCCCATGGCTTATGTGCAAAAATGAAATGGCACATGAGCCATGGGATAGGCAAAATACCATTTTTCTGAAGCCCAAGGGGCTATATGCAAATATGTAAGCCTATAAAAGGCAACATGATGAATAAAAAAAATATAACACTTTCATTCTCTCAAAAACCTAGGGTTTGTATTTTCTTTCCCTTTTCTGAAGGTCTCAAACTTTCTTCTTTCTTCTGAATTAAATCAAGAGTTTTACTCTTCCTTTTCAAAAACAAGATAGTTTTTCACCACCAAACCCACAAAGGGGAACTTGGATCTGTTTTTAGATCCCAAAAAGGAGAGATTTTGAGATCTCACATCTCTTGATCTTCAAGATCTAGCCAGCAGAGGAGGAAGAAGAACCCCTTCCATTAACCCCAAAAACACACTCAGGAGTCCAACTCCTCTATGATTTCTCTTCCGAGAAATTTTTTTAGGCTAAAAGTCTCTTTTTCTCGCCGGCGCTCAAGCGCAGAGCGCCCGCGTGCCGATATGTGGCACGCTTGCGCTCGAGCGCAAAGCGCCCACGTGCCGACACGTGGCGCGCTTGCACTGCAGAGCCCTACGCTAAAGCGCAAAGCGTCCATGTGCCGACACGTAGCGCGCTTGCGCTCCAGCGCAAGCGCTCGAGCGCAAGTCGCCCCGGTGCCGACACGTGGTGCGTTTGCGCTCAAGCGCAAGCGCTCAGGCACAAGTCGCCCCTGTGCCGACACGTGGCGCACTTGCGCTCGAGCGTCAGGCGTTGAAGCGCAAAGCGCCCACGTGCCGACACATGGCGCGCTTGCGCTCAAGCGCCCAGCGCTCAAGCGCAGAGCGCCCATGTGCCGACACGTGGCACCCTAGCGCCTGAGCGCACAGCACCTAGGCGCACAGCGTCCAAGGTGCTGCCCCCACGCATCCTTTGGATGCATTTTCCCCCTCTTTTTTCTCTTATATATATACATATATATATATATACATATGTATACATATGTGCATACACACATACTCCACGACACTGTCCTTGTTAGAAAAAAATTTCTAACGGGACACTGCCCCGCACCCCGGAAGGGGGCTGCTAGCCCCTTGACCCCCAGCCCGCTATCCGGGTAGCGGGCCCCCCGTAAAAACTCTGCGTGGCTCCCGATATATTTAAACCCCCCTCCAAAACAAAACACACGTACACTGCATATTGAGTTCGCATGACCAGTTTAACCCGTTAATCGGAGGTTCCCTCGCCCCAAAGGCGAGGGGTAATTAACGGCAGCTTAGTCCGCGGCTGCCGGAGATTCGGATCCCCATAATCAATAAACCCCGGACTACCCTAGGCAGGGCGAATCTGTAGTATACGCCTGACAAGCGCGCGCGTATTCCCATCTTAATGGGGTGACGAAAAACCCCCTACACCGGTATTGGGGGTTGATGTTGTGCTATGCTTGATTGGCTATAACAGGAAGTCTCTGGCCAGGGCTACTGAGATTTACTGATAAGCGTTATCAGTAGTTTCTCGATATGTTATTAGCTATACACCGACATGACTTATTGAGTTATTGGGGTCGAAGACATCCCTAGACTCAATGTGCAACATATCTGACGAGGAGACCGGACTGTACGGTAAGTGTTACCAGATGGCTTGACGGGAGTTTTTGACAGCTTTGCTGGTTTTCTTCTGATCGCTCAATACCCGGGTAGCCGTTATGTTTAGCTGACCGCTTACGGCTTGTGGGTGTTTGATATGATCATCACCCACTGCCGGCGTATTGACGAGTCTTAGAGTCCCACACAGAAGTTTCCTAGCCCAGGCGAAAAGATGTGGTGTGCATATGAGATATGCGCGGGGACCCGATTGAATACGACTATGTGATACTGTATGTTAATCGGGCGTTTTTCTATTGGTCGCGTTGTATGTAATATGAACGGATTGTTAAATCAATTGTCGATTTAACATTTGACTTTTAGTTTTATTCTTTATTCAAACCATTTTTCTTAAGGAAGAACTATGCATGTATGTATGCACATGTTGATGTGCATGTATGCACATGTTGATGTGCATGAACACATACATACATAGTGTCATGGTTGATGATACATAATAGATGGCAATATAAGACCCACATGGAACTATTATATATATATATATATATATATATATATATATATATATATATATATATATATTTGTATTTGATTTAAAACAAAACAAAAAGAAAAGTTAATCCATGGTTGATTTTTCTACACACTTCCAAAGTGAACCTCACTTGACCTAACTTTTAACCTTGGTTTAGCTTTCCTTTGGGTTTTAACTCACTTACTAAATATCTAGATATTATTAGTTACCATGGTTTGTTAAGAGAAAGAAAATATATATCATTTTCTTTTCTCTTTCTTCATTATCTTTTGTTATTATCTCTTGAGCTCAAGTGTTGCCATCTTCTTCTTCCTCCAAGCTCTCTTGAGTTTTCCATAGAGTTAGGGAATAAAAAAGAAAGGGTTTTGATAAAAGAAAATACACCACCTCATCATTCTACTCTAATCTAGCCAATTAGTTTAGAGTGTTTAGCTTTATCTTCTTCTTGTATCAAGTGGAGCTAGAAGCTTGGGCAAAGTGGACTTCGGGTGGATCATCATGGACAAAGGAGCTTACTTGCAACCTTTCTTCAACTCTCAACGATCCTAGGAGTCACTACAAAGAGGACTATAAAGGTTGTATTCCTTTCACTTAGTGGTAATATGGTTTTTGTATGTGATACTTTAGTTGTTACCCTAGTATTCTAGTTAAAGATCCTTACCTTGTTTGCTTAGCACCTCTATTTTTATTAAAGTGGCATGTGTGATACTTTCATACTCTTAAGTAGGTGCTAGGGAACCCTAACAGAAGAGTTACACCATTATTGAATGCATCTTACCTAATCATCAATTGATAAAATTAGATGTCCTAAACATAATTTCAAAAGGTTATATCTCTTTTTGTAAAATAAACGTACAGATATATCAGTTTGAAATTAGTGCATAACAACGAATATTCAAAACCAAAAATTTGTCGTTAGGCAAAACCCAGATGATTTCCTCAAATATCACCAATCACAAAGAATTCTGATATTGAGGATCTAATCACCCAATTCTCAATATTCTACTCACACTTAGCATCTGTAACACCATACATATGTGAGAATCAAGTCTGGTAAATACATACCCTGGAGTCAGAATCTAATTGGGAAAGCAATTTTCAATTAACACCGCACACTAAAATTGAAATATGGAAATATTTCGAGAGGGAGGTCGGGTATTCCTAGTAATGCCTTTACCACTATCCACATTCATAACAGTAGTCGCAATTTTCTTTACCATCACTTCAATCCCTTTATATGCCTCTGCATCTTACCTTCTGTATACTATACTTAGGCTAATTGGTTTTCTTCCTTCCCTACCTTTCGGCACCAACCTAAGATTTGGAAGAAGACTATCCAATAAGCGTAACTGGTGTACTCTCCTAATACTAGGATCCCTTAGAACCTGAGAGAAGGTAAAGAGAAAAGACAACCGATTAATCCTATTCAATTTCCCTAGAACCGGAATCCATCGTCGAACTGAAACAAGTTTCTTCGAGTTCGTATGTAACTATACGATGGCATACCTAGAAAATATAGATCATCATAGTGATACAGAATGTTCTGTAGAAATGCAAAGGGGAAGTAGGAGTGGCAGGGATATATGCGACTTTGTCGTGAATCATGACAATCCAAAAGCTAAAGTGTGTAAGAGGGCTCGGTTAACTTGGTTAAAGTAGGTCATGGTCGCAAACCAGAGAGAGGAAAGAAACACTCAGCATGCACTCTTTCAAGAATAGATTGGTTAATCACTTCATATAATCAGGATGGCTCCCACTGTTTTCTCGAATTCTCCTTCAAACCCTAAAAAGAGAACTAGTCGGGATCATATTCATCTTACAAGTTCGCTAACCGTTCAGCCAGGCCAATGTTAGTACTCTGAGGAAAGTCCCCCTGTGCTTTCGCACAGACCCAATTAAATAACCTCATTTCCGTAGAGGCGTAACCTCGTTAACACTTTCTAAACACCTAATAGATTAGGTAATTATTAAGTGAAAATCTATAATACCTACTCATCAGTGGGAATCGGG
This sequence comes from Agapanthus africanus, assembly GCA_030015575.1. Taxonomy (NCBI): domain Eukaryota; kingdom Viridiplantae; phylum Streptophyta; class Magnoliopsida; order Asparagales; family Amaryllidaceae; genus Agapanthus; species Agapanthus africanus. The sequence continues at coordinate 566,881,266 of CM057344.1, forward strand.
ACCCAACTATAATTGTGTGATAACTTTGACGGAAGCAGACCAAAATTACTATATTCCAGAAGGTATGCGCAAACTTGGCAAGTTTCCTTTATATTTGAAACTCCCGATATAGATTTTTACCCCTAAGACCCAAGCGACCTTGATAAGGTCAACAAGTCAAAGGGTCCTTATCAAGTTCAACCCGTCATTATCTTGATTGCATTATACCTGTAACATTTCAGAAAAATAAAATATTATTTTTGGGGATTTTTTTATAATTAAATAATATTATATTGAATATTTTAATAAGACGGTATAATTAAATACCGATAAATTTAGGAAAATTTTGGAAAATTATAGAAATTACTAAAAGAGGGTGCTTTATTGGATTGAAGATAAAATTTTATGTTTTATTATACACTATTTAGTGCTAATCGCGATTAAATATCGCTAATCGTGTTTTAATCCGGTTTTGTGCACATTACATGCACCATGCTATTTTACACTTGTGTTACATTATTTTCATGACTTTTCTTTAAAAATTCTTCATGCTTGGTTTGGATTTTAAAGAGAAGAGAAAAAAATAAAAGAAAAGAAAAGAAAAAGGGGAAATGAATAAAGAAAAGGGTATGGGCATGAGAGAGAGGGTGAGGGGTCAACCATAGTCATGGCTCTTTGTTTCTCACTTCATCATCTTCATCTTTTCTCCTTCTTCTTCCTCTCATGGCAGCACCCCCTTTCCCCTCCACTTCAAACCCTCACTTCATCATCAAAAACACCTCAAAACTCCATCCCCACTTCATTAAAAATATGCACAAGCCCATTAGCTACATTTTGGACCAAGAAAGCAAGGATTTTGGACACTTAGGGCAACTCAAGAAAATTCTTGAGATGCCAAATGAGGTAATTCCTTTATCATTAGAATTGTATTTCATTCACTTTAGCACCTATATTAGTTTAGAATCGATTAAATAGTGTTTAGTGAACTTTGGAAATTTCAAGTTAGGGTTTGTGGGATTCTTGAGTTGTGAAGTGTAATTGAGGCTTATAGTGATCTTAAACCCCTGTAATGATTGTATTTTGGACCTAAAACAGAGACTTAAACCCCAATTAGCAAACTTAGAAATCCCCGATATTGGATTTTATGGATTCTGTGATGATATATTGGTATCTGCTATCACCCGGGACACCTGAAAAATATTTAGCAAACACAGAGAGATGTGCAGGCAACCTAGAACCTATACCCAAAACCCAGGACCCCAATTCCTTAGTGTGGCCGCAGTTTTATCCTTTCTGGCCGCAATTTGCGGCCAGAACTAGGGCAAATTGGTTCGTGCTTGTTCTGTAGCTCCAGCTCCAGTAAACTAGACCCTTTACATATGCAAAATAGGCTAATTTGACCTAAGGTAAAATCTGAGACCATTTTCTTGAGTTGCTACTTTGTTTTGCAATTTCTTTTTGACTTGAATTTTCGTATGTGATGTTGTATTTCGTCATGTGGCGTTTGAACGTCAACGACAAGGGCTATTTGGTTGTGTTTTGCATGCGAGACCATAGGTTTTAACCTATGTACGTTTCGTGTATCGTTTTGGTTTTCGTTCGCGATTTCAGTTTATGATACTATGTGTGGCATGTAGGTACCCCCACGTGGACTTTGAAATGACAAGGATGAGCATGGCTTCATCGACTCCAGCAAGCGAAGAGCAAGGTGAGTAGATATATATCTACGGGGGAAATCGGGTTGATGGCGTATAGCACCCCCGCGGTTCGTAGTAAATACTATATATGATATATATATATATACATATATATATATATGTTTATATGTTATAAAAACTGGATAGTTTAGCAAGTAGGATCGTAGCAGATCATGGGTTAGTTTAAGGTAAATCGCGACACCCTAGAATAGTAGTCACACCCACACACGCGCACACACTTGCATACTTTTATTTACCTATGCGTATATGGGGATATGTATATATATACACTCATATGGGCATGGGACTGTGTGTGTGTGTGTGTGTGTACATAGATTATGAGGATAGTACTTGGAATTGAAGATGAGTCGATGAGATTGGGCTTGAGGCCATGAGATCGATGATGTGACATGGTTCGTATTTGAGATAGACATGAGATTTTAGCGGATCCTTTTGGCGTGGTGTTTTCATACATACACACGCATGTATATATGTAGATGGTATCAGTATATACTAGACGTAGATCAGTACTCCCAGATCATGAGGTAATGATAAGGATACCAAGTGAATAAAGTGATAAATGTGATATTGACCCGTACCTAGATTTGGGATGTTGTACGATGGAGTTACCATACGAGCTATATTGATGATAGATCTGCACTCTTGACTCGAGGATGTCATATTATATAGGGTATCGTATGGGATACTATTGAGGCGGGATCACCGACTTTTATATGTGTGTGTGTGTGTGTGTGTGTGTGTGTGTGTATCGACTCGGATTTAGGTGGTTTTTCCTTACCCTTATGATTTGCCTGTTAGCTCAGACCTGTAGTTACCTGTATGATTCGTTTACATTATTGCATATTCTTTATTGTTGTGTTTATTATTCAGCTCCCGCATATTTCTGCTGCTCGCATCGCATTGCATGCTTATATCATGTTTTCATATGTTAAGATTGAAATCATGCTGTCAAGACACCAGCACCATTACCGATGATGCGTATGTAACACATACACTTACTTGCCGGCTCACACACATCATCATCGGTAATTGCCATGGCACGTACACTTTAGAGAATATTATTTCATTGACATAACTTGTTAGCTGATAGTTTCGACATGGTATTAGCGTACTTGTTTTTGTATGCTAGTTTAGACATTGCATTTATTACTCGCTATTTCATGCATATTTATTATTCATTGCCATGCATTTTATTTAGGGCCAGTCCGGATTTGCCGGAGCCCAATGCTTTTAAATTCATTGTTATTTATTCTCGAGATTTGGGTTTCCATGAGATTTATGGATTTGGAGAAACCGCAAGATTTATAAAACTAATTATCAATTTAAAATGAAAGTTGCGGATTTCTCATGATATGACTTGAGATTGTTTACCATGAGTTTTCTCGGCTCTTGAGCGATATCTTACACCCAATTCGAAGAAGAGTAGGAACCATCTGTAGGTGCATGGTGGATCCAGTGCGGTACCCCGGGGCAAGAAGATCGCAGTTGATCGGCGTTGAGCCTGTGACAGGGGAGCATTGCTGACCGGTGATTGTATTGAAACTCGTCGGATATCCATAGGATACCGATTGGAGTTGGGCCAGTCCGGATAGCCGGAGCCCAGGGGCCAGTCCGGATAGCCGGAGCCCGAGATATTGATATTGAGGTATTGAGATGTTATGATATGGGCCAGTCCGGATAGCCGGAGCCCTAGATATTGAGATATTAGGATTTATGTTTTGTGTCGATGCTAGACACTGATTTATGTTGATTTCATTGATGATACCTCATTTTAAATTACAGAAATCTCACTAAATTAAGGAAAACAGTTTTCTCATACATGATGCATTCTGTTTTCATATTATCACATTCATACCTCATACACATGATATATTACTACCTGAGTCACTGACACAAGCACATGGGATTACACTTATGTATAGCTGTTTACCTTTGCCACCTTTTCATGCTTCAGACTTTATCATTTGAAGTTATATATTATTGATCGTATTGACCTAGGATTGAGTCATATATACGATTTCTGCTCGGTGATGTTTTCTACTCACGAGTTGGCAACTCGCCCCCGTTGTGCCACAGTTTCTTGCAGGTCTTGCTGTACAGGTTTCGTGCGGCTTTGCTGGCACACTGCTTCCATTCCGGGTGATTTGCTTTGGTAGATGGGTTCACTTGTATCGTGACCACCATTGTACTTTATTTTATTCATTGTATCTAGTAAACTCCATCAACCAGACATGTATATTATTTCAGAATTAGAGACCAGTTGTATATTATATCG